>OX638369.1:78428800-78743143 GCA_951812925.1 Calliopum simillimum
AGACTTTCGACGAGCTATTGTTCACCCCGAATACTGCGATCTTCACCGGCAAAAGTTATGTCATATTATGAATTGACAGGAAGTTTGTTAAAAATGAGCAAATCTCGTAGGTCCATTGAGTTAGGTCAATAAATTTCGAATTTCGATGTTTTTTGGTAGGGAATTTCGAGCTATTTTCGAGCTTTTCAACAGTAATTTCGAGCTGACTGGAAAATTTTCCATTTTCCGGAGAAGCGGAAAACTTGTTCTGCATAGATTAGTTTATTTTTTCAGCCAGAAGAATCCGCAGGAAGAGATAGCGATGAAATCTTTTAACGCAGGAATTTCGAGCTACTTTCGAGCTAATTTTGAGCTAAAAGCATAATCCGGAAAACTCCCAATTTTCACGGAAAATCCCAAATCCGATCATATCATTTGACACACGAATTTCGAGCTCATCAAAAACGAAAAGTGTTTTCCGGAAAATCCGAAACTTTCCCAGAAAATCCCAAAAAAACCTTTTTTATGGCGGTGGCATGACATAATGCCCACGGACATAATCCCCATTTCGTAAATGGGTGTTATGTCTCCAAATTATTGGATATATTACCGCGAAGCCGGTGTTGAATTTTTGGGAGTTTTAAATCCTGAGCTGCGGCCACAGGCCGCCCACTTACCCCTGCTCTTATGTAAAATTACTGTCGCTTGCAAACTAGGTGTTGGATATACGTGTATTATAGGCTGATCCGCGAAAAACTTTCGAACATAAACCCCATTTCGTAAATGGGGATTAAGTGCGAATGATTTGCGGATTTACGAAATGGAGATTATGTCCGTAGGGATTATGTCATGGCACCGCCATAAAAAAAGGTTTTTTTTTTTGATTTTCCGGGAAAGTTTGAGTTTGAGCTCGAAACTAGCTCGAAATTCGTCAAATGATATGATCGCTAAATATTCTCATGTTTTCGTCTGGCTGAAAAAATAAAGCAAGCCCTTAAAAATTTTTTTTTGGGATTTTCCGGGAAAATTTAAGGTTTTCCAGAAAACACTTCATTGAAGGTCAACTCGAAACTAGCTCGAAATTCCTGCGTTAAAAGGTCGTTAGGTCAATTTTAGTCAAATTTCTTTATGCTGATCATTGCAGTATTGATTAAAGAATATATTTCAATAAAATGTGTGCAATTTCATTAAAAAAAGTTATTGATCAAAATCTGAAAAAAGTCAAAAAAGCTGTTTTCAAAAAGTTGCCAGGTGATGTGGTATATATGGTGGAGCAATGTGGTATATATGTATATATACTGATCAGTACTTGTAATGTTGTACATATAAGTAGGGTAATGAGGTATGCTTAACCATACAACCAAATATAAAGTTTGAAAGGTATGAAATAAGCTCATAATGACATTTACATTGGTTCTCAAACTCATAGTTCTTATTAAAAAATAAATAGCCATCAAATAATGTTAAGAATATCAAGAAATGTTCATATGAGGAATTCTCAAAAATTGTGGAATTCTACAGTTTTTGAGGCACATTCACCAAACTTGGTGGAGAGGTCACTTTTTATATAAGAATCAAATATTGGAAGGGTGCACGTGAAAAAAAAAAGTAAAAAAAGTTACGCATATAATATATGAAGCAAAACACGTCAAGTGTACCAGATGAAAATTTTTTTGTCTCCGATTTCGCTCAAATTTGGCAATATAGTAGTCCTAATATACAAAAACAATATTCCGGGAGGATTTGGTCCTAGTACCATTTATTGTTAAAATACAGGGTGTTGAAGTTGGCGTTTTCAGTGATTTTCATGAAAAGGTGTTTTTTTAAAAAATTTAGAGCTTACACCAAAGTTTGTTAAGTAACTTGTCCCATTCATTTTTAAATGTTCTTTTTATAAAAAAATATTACATGGTGAAAAAAATTTTTTTTCACCGAAATAATTTAAACTTAAAAATACTTTTGAATTTTTTTTTAAAAAAACCCCCCTTAAATTTTTTTTAAAAGTACTTCAAATTAAAGCATAATTTAAAAGCTTTAAAATGATGTGTGACTCAAGATGATATTCGGTCGTTGGATGAGAGTTTTTGGCTTTTAAACGCTTTTTTCGAAAGATGCCTTCCTCTTGAGTAAACAAAGAGTTCTGCCTGCTGTGGGACAAGTTACTTTACAAACTTTGGTGTAAGCTCTAAATTTTTGAAAAAACACCTTTTCATGAAAATCACTAAAAACGCCAACTTCAACACCCTGTATTTTAACAATAAATGGTACTAGGACCAAATCCTCCCGTAATATTGTTTTTGTATATCAGGACTACTATATTGCCAAATTTGAGCGAAATCGGAGACAAAAAAATTTTCAGCTGGTACACTTGACGTGTTTTGCTTCATATATATATGCGTAACTTTTTTTACTTTTTTTTTTTTGACGTGCACCCTTCCAATTTTTGATTCTTATATAAAAAGTGACCTCTCCACGAAGTTTGGTGAATGTGCCTCAAAAACTGTAGAATTCCACAATTTTTGAGAATTCCTCATATACCACATTAGCGAAGCCCGACCATACCACACTGGCCAATTTTTAGAAATTATAAAATTGTAAAAATTTATTTGGAAACTTTGTGAATTTACATAGTTAAACACTTGTTTCGAAATATTTTTCACTTACCTAGTTGAATATAAATTGAAATTTTTCTTTACAAAATTTTTTTTCCAAAAAATGCGCAAAATTACATCGACTACACGCGATTTACGTTTCGTTCAACTAACATCGGAAAAATTCTGTTTGGTCCATGACAGAAACACATCCCAGGTTTTTCATGTTTTCTGACAGTATAAAAGCAGTGACGTTCGCAGGTTCTTTCCCAAATCGGAGATATGCGACCATACCTCATTGAATTTATTTGAGCGATATCATTTTGTTATCTTAATTAAATTGGACATCATTAAGCAAACTTCTCGTGAAAACAGTGACTAATTTTGTTAATTAGTAACAAAATATCAGGCAATTAATATTAGCATTACTTTTGCCTCGTTTTGAAAATAAGCCCTTTTGAAATAAATATAACTCCTCGATAAACGTTTTTCAAATTTTTATTTTTGCTAACTTACATTTTGAAAAATTATCAGTTCCATCAAAGCGGGGGCCCTGAACTTTGAGCATTCTGTTTGGAAGTTCGGTATTTGGCACATCTTGTCATTGAAATTAGGAATGTTGATTCGCGAACATAAAGTGTATACCTTCATCACAGCTAGGTCAAGTAAATGAGTAAACAAGCGATTGGTAAATTTGATTGACTTCATCCGAATTTCTGGCACAATTTGCTGACGCTCTATGTGTACTTTAGAATTGTAACAAAAACCAATAAAATCGCTCAAAACGCTGGAGATGCCATTCAAACAACAAAGCAGTCCTTCTATTGGACTTAAACCAATCTCTGCAGCAAGATCAGATTCTGATATTCCTATTGTTTGATTAATGCCCATATTCACTTCCTAGTCAGTAGGAGTTCTGGATAGCCCCATTTTCAACGTTATAAAAACTTCATCTTTATCTACCTTTCCATCACCGCTTCGCCATCAAAGTCCATCGTTTCTAATACTATGCAAATCTCTTCATCAAATTACGATGATAATTTACATTAAATATAATAAACGGATAATAGAAGCAAAAAAGTCCTCGACTTCTATGTAAAAGAACACAAAAAAGCTCCGTCAGTTTCGTTTTGATGATCAGAACAATCAAAAAAAGATCCTTAAAATCGATCTCAAGAACTTATTTTGCCGCCTCCTAAATGTTTAGGAAGGATAGCCTCTTCGCAAAAAAAAGGGCTAACCTACCATATGGTAGGAAATTTCGACATTTACGCTATCAATATGAACGATGAAATTAGTGCACGAATTAACTTAAATAACTTTTAAACTAAGTAGTTGAGATTAAAACAAGAAATATACCTTTTTTTAACAGAAATCTTATTCCAAAAAAAAGTTGAGACCTCATGCTGTCTAAAATACGTTTTTGCAATCACTCCTGGATGTATATTTCGGTGTTAATCATCCCAGTTGAAACAAATGAACATACTTCCCCTACCGCAGCTGCAGATTGCCTGCCATACCAAAAACTTCTTTGGAAACTTCGTCTTTTTTTGGATCTTAAACTCCTCTGGAACATTCCCTCGACACCTGGAAGCTGCAAGAACTCACCAAGTACGTAATCTCATTGTCTATAATGCAACAGTCAAATTTTGTAATCAATTCTCGGTAAAGTATTTTGGCTCGCTTTTTTGTCTCAACGTTATTTTTGGAATTTCTGTCTGGAACTTTCTGGACTTTAAATGACTTAAGCCCTTCCTCCTTTTTAACTTTTCTGACAAAGGCCTCAGAGTATTGGACTTCTCAGCTACTTTTCTTCCCGATATATTGGGATTTTTCTTTACTCTTTCGACCCTAAAAAAACTGTGAGGTACACAATATTTGTGATAGGTTAAACTTAGAAACTTAATTTAAGTAAAATGTTTGACCGTCAAATTTTCATCGCCAGAGGCGCTTTCGGTCTATACTCCCAACAGATGTTTTTGATTTGAATTTTTGGAATATAATGCCCTTGTAGTGGTTATAAGAAAAAAAACAGTGGTTACTAAAAATTGCATTAGTTTTATTAATTCATTCAATTTAAGCAACGGTTATAACTGAGTTATGTGTTTATTCAACCGGTTTGAAAGGGTTACGAAGAGCTATCACCTTCTTGGCAGCATTAGGATTGTTAAAAACTTTTTTTGTTCCACTTCCTTGCTTTCTACTAACGGTCCTTATAGGTTTTAATAACACGCGAAACGGTATTCCGCGAAAACTTAGCTTTTCTAGCAATTGCTTTGAAAGTTCAATTTGGATTTAGTTAAATAAGTAAGTACTTAATTCACAAATTCTATCACGTACTTCTATTTCACAGCTCATGGTGAAGCCATAAATTAACGAATGAGTAAAAAAAGTAGCATGAAGATTTGTACATATTTACCAAAGGCAACTTGATTGAAGTTTTTAAAAATTTTTTGAATTTGAACAGTTAACAAGTAATAATGTGTGCACTAGTTTCATCGTGCGCATGCCTTAATATTGTAAATGCGAAAGTAACTCTGTTTGTCCGTCTATTAGCTTTTCACGCCTAAGCCCATGAACCGATTTAGATGAAGTTTAGTGTGGAGATAGCTTAAGACCCTAGGAAGTACATAGGATATCCCTGAAATCATCCTTTAAGGGGGTGAAAAGGGGGTGTAATTTTGTATGGAGAATCAATATAAGTACTTACATGTATAAAAATGACTGTGTGTGTGAAGCATTTTCACTGCTAAAAACTTCTCAGTGGTTTTCATGGGAAGGGTTCCAAAATTCACTCGAAGGCTTCACAGTGAAAACGAAAAATATCAAGAATGAAAATACATATGGCGCGCTATCAGCAAGTCTTAATTGTCTCATTTCCTGGGACACTCGAAGGCTTAATTTTCAAACCTAAGGATATCTAGATATATGGCACTAGAGTGAAAACATGTAGGAATACGGTGACCAACCGTCCTGTATTTCCGGGGACAGTTCTGTATTTCGGCTACGTGTGCCCGGAATTTATTTAAGAAATACGGGACATACAAATATTCTGCATTTTATTTTGTGTCCTCTATTTGTCCTGTATTTGCACAGTTCATTTATTAATATGTTTAAAATATCAATAAAAACCGTAATTACTTAGCTAATTCATCACAATATGCATATTTTCATATTTTTATCAATAGCTTAAAAACATCTTGAGAATATGCGAACTTAAACTGTGTTATATGAGGAGTTATTTTTCGAAAGGGCTTATAACCAAAACGGGGCAAAAGTAGTATCACAATATTAATTGCCTGATACTTTGTTATAAATAAATAAAATTGGGTTCTTTTTTCACGAAAAGTTTACCTGATGGCTTGAAATTAATTACATTTAGTTAAAAAAATCAGATTTATCCACTAATCGATTATTATGTAAATAATGCGTATGACATTACTTTTGCCTCGTTTTGGTTATAAGCCCTTTTGAAAAAACACTCCTCAATATAGTTTCACAACAGATAGAATCATTTCGTAAACGGCTCTTTCAGCACCGTGAGAAGGATTTGCTCTTGGGGGGTTTTTCACACAAAAAAACGAGGGTGCACTACACTAAACACTTGATTTGTACCGTTATATTTGGGTGAAATATATTCTTGGGGGGTTTAAACCCCCAAAATACCCCCGTGTGCACGGGCCTGGGCTCTTTGACAATTAACAACTGAAATGTCAAAATCACCTGTATAACTTTTTTTTTTTGGCTTGTAAAAATTGTTGAGCTTGTGTTTGCCAGGATCAAATGATTCCAAGAATTTTCTCCATTATGAATATATCGTAGACACAGCTTCGACCAGCACCATGCGCAGGATTTGCTCTGGAAGAGGTTTTTCATACAGATTAATTTTATTACATTTTATTCAATTCATATATAATTTATATGGGAAAAATATCTTCCTGGGAGGGGGTTGAACCTCCAAAACCCTCTACGTGTGCACAATCCTGGCTTACAATAAAGACACTAAAAACTAATTTGATAATAAAATGTAACCATCATTTAAACTGTCTCGGGCCCAAAGAATATTTGAGGTCACACGAAGACATTTTGAAAATAATTTCTTTTGCCAAAAAATACTAAGAGCCGTTTCCACAATATCTGGGTAAAATTCAACTTGCGGGTTAATATAAATTTTATATAAAACGTTTGCCTCAATATTTATGTGCCCCCGACTTGTCCCCGATTTTCCTCCGACTGTCCCCGTTTTTTTTCGCATAAATATCGTTTTGTCCCCGATTTTGCTCACACAGACATGGTCACCGTATGTATGACGGACTATCGACAAGCCTTAATTGATTCATTTCCTTCGACACCCAAAGGCTTCATAGTCAAACGAAGAAATGTTTTAAAAATATTGGGTGCTATTATTGATTCCGTCGGAAAGCATTTTTCGCGCGGAAACAAATTTTGCTATTCTTGATTCCGCAAAGTAGATACATCTGTCATCACTGTTCCGCAAAACAGATAAATTTGGCATTCTTGTTTCCGCAAATAATTTGACAAATTTAACAACCCTGACATCGAAGTGACGTTCATTTTTGTGTATTCTTGATTCCGACGGAAAGATATATTTCAGTATTTTCCTTCCGCGAAATTTTTGTGTCGGAAAAACTATAAAAAGTTAAAAATGTATGCTTTTTTGATAATTTTGCTCTTTTTATTGATAAGGAAATTAAGCTAAATATTAAATATAAATTTAAAACACTTTACTACTATACAATAGTCGGTTTAATTAAAAATTACAAAATTTATTTTTAAAATAAAACTCAAAATTCATAAAACACATTTAGGGCCAATTTTACAATGTTCAGTTAAGCCTTAACTAGAACTTTAACTGTAACTTTGACATTAAATTTCAAATAAAATTTTTATTTATCTGGAAGTTAAATTTTAACTGAACATTGTGAAAATGGCCCTTAATTTTATTTTATTAAAAAAAGAAAATTCATCTTTATTTTGATTAGATATACAACTAATGTAGAAGAAGTCACTTTCACATCCAACCCTCGCTGCGGTGATCAAACGATGCAATGTAATCATGTAATCAATGGAAAAAAAAAATTTCAACAAACACTTTTTTACAAAAAACAACTTTATAGAAACACGCGACTTCACCGAACTCTAAAATGTAGAGAGAATTAATCTTTAAATCGCACTGAGAAAGCTATTTTATCTACATGAAATTTACAAAAAATTATCAAAGATTCATAATTTTTCTTTGTTGACATTTTTATTTATTTTTTATCCTTTATCATCTGTCAAAATGTTAGAGATGTTCATATTTCATGGTTCCCATTATTCTCGTTCGATATTCCTCTTCCGTCGGAATCAAGAATAGTAATTCTCATATCGAACGATATTTCTTTCCGCGAAAATTTCCTTATCGAACGGAATCAATAATAGCACCCATTGTTTCTTGGGAAAAATGTAAGCAAATAAAAAAAAAAAACAACAACAAATATGCCTTGCGAGCGGGCAGCGAGTGCTTTCTGAATTTCTTCGATGTATTTGCGATTTACAATGCATTTTGACTTCTGTCGATATTTTAGATGTTTTTCGATACTTCTGCACTTTTTCCGGTTCGTTCGATGTATTTCTATATATTTCGATAGTTTTGGACCTTTACTTTTAAACTTTTAACGATATTTTAGATGCTATTCGCCACCTCTAGACTTTACAGATATTTTAGATATTTTACGTTACTTTTGGACTATTACCGATATTTTAGATGTAAGAATTTTATGGAATTAAATAAAATAAATATACATATTAGATCATTTGCTTGTGGGACATTATTTTCGAAAAATAATTTTCCGTATTAGCTTTTTTAGTGCTGTCTTGCTAAGAACACATATGGCATAAGCTGAAATATCGAAAAAAAACTTTTAGGTTAGGATATTTCGGAGAAAAAAACATGGTATGGGTACAATTCAAAATGAATTTCGGAATACATATATAAATACATACTTTCAAAATTGGTATGGGCAAGGGGGGTCTGTGCCCCCCTAGTTTTATGGCAATTTGTATTATAAAAAAATAGCTGGATATTTAGCGTGCCTCTCGCAAAAGTACTTTTTTCATACAAAATGTATGGCAAATCAACTTTACTCGATATTTTCCAGCATATTAAAGTTCTGTAAATTGGAGAAAAATTCTTGAAACACTAGGCAATAATAATTATAAATTTGAAAACATGGATCGAAAAACTGAGTATGCAGAAAGTAGGGATGGTCAAATCAAGATGGAGACCAAGACCATACCAGTCGTGGTCATGGTCTTATCCTTGAGTCTTGGTCTTGCCAAATTTTAAATTGAGAGATTGAGAAGACAGACATTGAATTTTAACCAACGTATTTTTGGACTTTTTATTAAAAAATTGAATTTGTGCATATTGACAAAAAAAAAAAGGAAGTTGTACTTTTCTATGCTGAATCTGAATCTTGTCGCAGAATCGCTCTACTAATACTAGATTTTTAGGTATCCTAATAGTGGAGTCAATAAAGCCTTTTAGATGGAAGTCCTCAAGAACGACTCCGATTTTAATATTTTTTTTTTATTTAAAATCAGATGCATTTTGGAGCGCGGTTGGAATTATATAATTTATTAAACAATATTTAAGAAACTTATATTTTCATAAAAAAAAATTGGAAAAAAAATACAACAAACAAATATCAAAATAGTCATTGTAATGTACTTGGCAATTTTTAATCCGAATCCGGCATTAGAATTGCTGTTTCTGAGATATCTTCTCTTTTTATAGGGTCTAAAATTGTGTATATAAAAACTGTTGCCATGTTTTTCTCAAGAACGGCTAAAGCGATTTCAATGACTCTTCGGAAAATGATGTGCATTGGCATATACTAAAGAATGAGATAGACTTTGACTTAGTATATACTTATAAAGAGGCGTGGCACCGCCCTAAACTTTTAATTTGATTTGGTCATATCTTATATTGATATATAAGATATTTTGATGAACATTAGTACACAACTACCTGTTATGTTTGTTATTCCGTATAGTCGCGTAAATTAACGAAGGCTCGAGAGAAACACAAGTGTTCAATTTGAACGATACAAAGCAACTATTTTATTTTAAAAGTCAAATGAGAAATGTAATACAGTTTTCTTAAAGGAATGGCAAGGTTGCCAGATTCTTAATATTAAAATACCCAATATACAATCGTATATAACATCTTCCCCCTTTAAGAATTAAACCCCCGAAATTTCGTGGAATTTAAGTTGGCTGATAACGTATAGGCGGGTAGCAAACACGAGCGCTGCGTCTAAGAACTTCTTCAGTAGTCTGCTGATGTTCGTTTGACGTTTCAGTAGGCAAGTTGAAATTTTCATCTGTACCAGTAATATTGGAATTTAGAATCCACCAGTCAGGTGTGTTATGCTTTTCCAATACTGAACCATAGCGACGTTTAATTTGGTTTTGATGACGTCGAACGCAACCTTTTGAAGTTCTGGCTATATAAACCATTTTACCTAAATTTTGAACTATGACAGCTTCAATCCACTTAAGCCCTCTTCCATAGTTTTTTATGTATACAGCGTCGTTTGTTGCGAATTTTGTTTGATGTTCTGTTGTACTGCTTTCGTTAGCTGGTGCTTATAGTAATGTGAGCAAGGTTTTAGGAGCACGGCCATGTAGTAACTCAGCCGGTGACTTCCCTTCAGCGTTAGGAATATCACGATACTTTACCACGGCGATATTAAGCGATAACCCATCCGCAATATTCTTTTCCACAGACGTTTTAAAGGTGCGCACGAATCTTTCTGCAAGCCCGTTCGAAACAGGGTGAAATTGTGCGGCTTGGATGTGCTTAATACCATTTCTAGAGCAAAATTCTTCAAATTGTTCAGAAGTTAGCTGCGGTCCATTGTCGCTGACTAATACTTCAGGTAGACCTTTAAACGAAAAAAGTGTTGACAATGCAGAAATAGTGTCAACTCTGGTAGTTTTTTGAAGTTGTACCACATAAGGAAACTGTGAAAATGCGTCTGCAGCTATGAGCCACATGGAGTTAAATACTGGCCCAGCGAAATCGATGTGCACCCGTTGCCACGGACGCTCTGTAAATAACCCAGATCGTTTTGAATAGTTAATGCATACTTACGACGAAAAAATGGATTTAATTGGGAAGGCCATCCATTACAGATAAACTTCTTCATTCTTTTCAGTGTGTAATCATCCTTGTAGTGCTGTCTAAGCAATTTTGCATCGATTGGCGAATCGAATACTTGGACTTGGTGACAGTGTTCATACATGTCGAACTCAGGATCAGGTCCACATGGCAGGCGTGATAATGCATCAGCGTTTGAATGTTCAGCCGTTTTGCGAAACTGAATTTCAAACTGATAGGACATCAATATAATAGCCCAGCGTTGAAGGCGATGTGTAGACATTGATGGCAAATTTTTATCTGGACTGAAAATTGTTACCAGCGGCTTGTGGTCGGTGACCAGGATGAATTTGTGTCGAAATAAATATTGGTGAAACCGTTGAACTCCAAAGATAATTGAAAGAGCTTTTTTTTCTATTTGGCTGTATTTTACTTGGTGCGTGTAAAGCGTTTTGGATGCGAAAGCAATAGGGCGCTCTATGCCATCAGGATGACGATGCGAGATAACGGCACCAATACCGCATGATGATGCATCCGTTGCGAGAACAATAGGCAATGTTCTTGGAAATGCGAAAGTTCTGTTGCTTCACGGAAAGAAAAAAATGTTCTAAAATCTAGCTCAAATCGTTCTTAAATTTAATATTCAGAATTAAGCCCAAAATAGCATAAAATCATCCTAAAATACGCCCAACTTGTTCGTAATTCAAGCTCAAATTTGGGCATAATATAAATTTTGATAATTAAGACCAATTGTACTCAATGCATGCCATTTTGTACTTGTTTATCAAAAAAAAATAAATAAGCCCATTTTTTTCTTAATTTAAGCTCTTTTGTGCTTGTTCATCAAAAAATAAATTTTCATTTGTGTTTATTCTGTGTGTTTATGATTCTCAATATGACTATGTCATCTACTGCTTAAATAATTCCTTCTCGACAGTCGAATTGGGTATTTATCATAGAGTAAATACTACTGACATCCCATAATGGGATGTTACGATGTACTGAGGTTTCTTTGGACATTTTGATAATGAAATGATATTTCTTGCATTTGGAAAATATGGTCATATTCATATTTTGATAAATAAGAAATTATTAAGAACAAATGGGAATATTTATTTTTTTTTTATAAACAAGTACAAAAGGGCTGAGTTTAAGCACAAATGGGTTTGATAAATTTTTGATGAACAATCGCAAATTGAATTGAATTGAGCTCAAATGGGCATATTCACTTTTTTGATAAACAATCACATTATTACTTGATATCAAGAAAATTATGGACAAGCTGAAAATCACACCCAAAATTGATTGGTTTGGGATTGTTTTTAGCTCAAAATTCTCTCCGTGTTCTACGATATGATGTTTTAGAGCAACAAATGCAAAAATAACCTTCATTAATAGATGTGTACGAAGTGAGAAATTTGCCAAAAATGTAAACAGTTAACGTACAAAACCAAGAATCTAAAAAAAAATAATGTGTTTGATAATTTAAATTTTTGTGACCATTGAGTCCCATTGTACAATATATTGTACCGCACTTTAGCATCTTATGGGACACTTACCCATGTTCTTTTTTTTAATTAAACAAATAATGTGGTAAATTTATATGTGCTTTCTGTAAAAAAAATTGTTGTGAATTGTTGTTGCACTTTTTTTTTTCCATAATTTACGTACAAGTCAGAAGAAAACAAATTCGAGACCTTACTCCATCAAATTCAAAATTTCACTGAATCTGTGTACCTTAAGTGCCAATAAAAATATTCCCTCGACAAAGCAATAAATTTCCAACGAATTAAGAAAATAAATGAGTTTAAACATTATCTGAATTGTTTTGAAAATTTTTTGAAAATTTGTACAACATATTGTACACTGGGACCGAAAGGGTTAAGATATTTTTAAACTAAAGTTTACTAACGGAAGCTATAAACTTTCCATTAAATTATTTGGATTTCAATATGGTTAAACATACTATATTGTGAATAAATAACAAATTTCCCGTTAAAATGTTTTCGAAAAATGTAAACATTTCAAATTTTTTCATTTAAGGGCGTAACTAAAATTTCTATTTTTGCTGTGCCAAATGAAATATAATTTTAGACCAATTCAACTTCAAATCGAATTTGTGATTTTTTTATTTCGTTTTTTTTTTTAAATTTGCAAAAATTTATTTTATAAAATGAAAATTTAGTGATAACTGAAAAACGAGTTCATGTGATAATATTGGCTCTTTATCTTTTTAAGGATTGTTCTCTTTATTTCTGTTTGTTGTTTTTAGAAGGCACAATTCTGTGAAAACGTTACATATCAGTTTTGTCTTAATAATTGTTGAATACGAGTCGAGTTTTTTTTTGTAATGGAACAAGTAATAAACTAACAACTTAAACTTTAAGGTTTTTCTTTTCTTGAACCACTAAAACAATTTTTGGATTTATAAGTTTTAGTCGTAAGATCTGTTTTACGAGATCGCTCCGTTGCAAAATTGTTAATCTAATGTTCCCACTACTAGGTCTCGACGAAGGTCAGTGCAATAACCTGTTTCCACCGAAGATTTATGAAGTGATTTGGCTGTAACCACCATTAAACGTCAATTAAATCTGAAAACAGCCGTAAATAACTGAAGAAATTTTCGGTAGAAACAGGCTATTACGCATAATTTTGAACTTTGTTTTTGGAAGTCAAAACCATCATATATGATGAAAACTCCTTAGCGAATGAAATCAAAATCTTTAGAATTGACAAAGTTATAGCATTCCGGGTCCCAAAGTTCGAAGAGATAATTGTTTTTTAAGTTCGGAAATATTCGGGCCAAAGTTCTTTAGATTTCGCCAAAAGTAATTTTTATGCCAGATTAAAATTGATTTTAAGTCAAAAATTCATATTTTGCCCTGTACTGAAAATCTTACTTTTTCAAGCTAAGTATGATTTTGTCCGACACTTGACATATTTTTGGATGATCCTCAAAATAATAAACCTCCGTTTACTATAAAAGGCGTAATTTCCTATGCAAAACGGCTGTTAAAAATGGAGACAATTTATAAAAATCATAATTCATAAATTTATATTTCAAAAAATACATTCGCACGGCTGTTATTAAAGTGCAATGTATGTAATTTCTCTCATTATATACACATTACGTCATATCCAAGCGTGATCGAATTGGATGAAAATCTGACATAATTTTTCTAAGACAAAAATATGATTATAAAATAACTACTCTGTAAACGTGATCATTGACATTTTTAAATTTGTTTTTAAATTTATTTTTTATTTAGATTGTTACAATTTTCAGTAGCCCCCCTGAGGCTTGTACAAATTTTGACACAACAATTTTATCTCATATATTTCAAAAATCGTATTTGGGACTTCAGAATTTGTATAGGTGAGTGAAATGTTTTCGATTAGCACAGGCCCCAAATTTCAAAAAAAAATTTGAATTTATTTCAATCAGCCAGATTAATATTACTTGAAAAAATTGTACCAATTAAATTTAACTGAACGTTAAAGTTTATTCTCCGTCAGTTAATAAGTAACTTCACATTGAGAAAGCAATTTAATTCATACCTTCCGTTAAAGCATCCGTTAAACTTTGACTACACATTGAGAAAACGGCCCTAAGTGTGTTAAAATACTTACGTTCATTAATTCCATTTTGAAAAAACAATTTGAAATTTGTAAAAACAAAACTCACTTTTAAACAACAGTTGACGATCAATAACTTGTTTGCGTCTGCTTTTGCTTAGTGGCTGTCCATAAACTCCGTTACGCTAAAATTCGCTGAAATGAACCCCCCTCCTAGGAGCGTCACGAAGTTTATGGACAGCCTCTTAAAAATATTACAAACCATTCCCTTTTTTTGGTACACTCGATATATTTTTTGCTGTTATTATTTTCTTTTGTTTGATCTAACAAAAATAATGCTCGCAAAATGAGAAAAGAATAGAGTGCATGTCTTGATTTTGATGCAACAAACAGTGTACAAGTTTTGTTCTCTATTTTGCTCACATTCCGATGCACTCTCTTTCGCTAGCTGATTTCAACAAAGCATTGTACACTTTACTATTGTGCTGCGAATAAGCGATTGGAATGCTTTCGTTTAGATTTTTTTAAGTGGCGCTAATTGGTAGGGGCTGGGAGTATGTGTCCCCCAAGCCAAATGTATTTCATAAAGTTTGTATTGATTTCGAAATATTTACTACAAGAACGGCACAAGTAAAAAAACTCGATTTTGCAGAAAATACGTTTAAAGTTTTCAATTGAAAATCTTATTTCGTTCTGAAACTGTGACTGTTAAGGATATTATTATGAAATCACACAATATGAAGCATGAAATAACGAAAAGCTCCGCATCATTGACTCAAAATTCGCGTTTTTTGAGTTGTGCTGTTCTTGTAGTAAATGAGTAATATATGGCTTCCCCCCAAGAATTGAATTAGAGCCATTGATTTTTTCAGGGCGCACACTGGTACAAAACATCATATTAGCTTCCGAAAACTAATAAAGCGGAAATGGACCAACCGATTTTAATGAAGTTTACACAGTAGTAATTTTAAATGTATATTTTGATGCCGAATCCAGCACCAGAATAGCACTAGCTTGCCTGGATTTTGAGATATCCTTACCTAGAAGTGTGAATAATACTGTATTTTTTTGCATTTTTAAAAAATGCCACGCCCACTTTTACCAATGAAAATTTTGATTCAGTGTTACTTGAAAACTGCTTTTGATGAAAATTTCGGAGATGTACCCCTGAATACAAAAACATTATATGGTGTTTGACGCACTAGTCTTTTTCTTTAAAACCTTACTTAAATTATTTGGATATATTTTTTTCTCAAAGATATCCTACCAAACCTAAAAGTTTTTCTTTAATATTGAATAAAAACTTTCAATTGAGGGGGTTAGAAGCAAAGGGGTACAAGTAACAAAAAGTAAATTTTGAGTAAAATATAGTTAAAGTTAACGTTGCTTCATAAATTGCAGAGTGAGTTAAAAAATAAAATATTGCGCGTCAAATAACATTTAAAGCATGCTCCATCTAATGTTTTTTTCAAATTTTTTCTATGAGTCCCCCTTTAAAAGTTATTAGTATTTCAGTGAAAGCCTACACCATTTTACTCAAATTTTTTTTTCTAGTAAAAATGGAGTAAAGTTAGAACCGTGTAGCAACTAACATAGCAAAAGAAAAAACTAAGTACCATAACTCTAAGAATCCTTAAAACGTTCTCTGTTAAAGGTATTTTTTAAAATTTTTATAGAGGTCCGTTTTTAAAAGTTATTAGTATTTTACTGAAAGCCTGCCGCACTCGTTACTTTTCATTTCAAAACGAAAATATTTTATTCAATATTTTAAACTCGTTTAGAAGCAAAGGGGTACAAGTGCGGTAGACTTTCACTAAAGTACTAAAAACTTTTAAAAACAGACCTCTAGAAAATTTTTAAAAAATACTTTGAAAAGGGAATTTTTCAAGGATTCTTAAAATTGAGGTAATTAATTTTTTCTTAACCTATGTTAGATGTTACGTTGCGCTAACTTTGCTTCTTATTTACTAGAAAAAAAAATTTTTGAATTTTTTTTTAAAGCAAAACTATAATTTTGTGAACTGGCTTACCTTAATGGGGCTCTATAGAGGTGTAGGAACTCAAAAGCTTAGGTAATGTTTGTTTCATAAATAAAGCAAAGCTCCCACTACCTATTCTCATACTTAACTCAATTTTTCGTTATTTGTCACTTGTACCCCTTTGCTTCTAACCCCCTCAATTGTTAAAAAGTGAGAGTGGCACGTTACAGATTTCGCCCAATTTTGGCCTATTATAATTCATTAACATTTTATGGTCACGAGATATTTACAAATGTCGAAATTAAACTTAAATTTTAGGGCGGTTCCACGCCTCTTCATGAGTATCTACAAAGTCAAAGTCTACCTCATTTTTCAGTCTGTGCTAATGACCATAATTTTCCAAAGTTTAATTAAAATCGCTATTGTAAAGATCTTATTTAATTCGGTGAATTAGGCCTACCTACTTCTGCACAGTCATGCAATTAGATACTGCTATGAGCTGGCTTTGTCACTTGCAATAAATTAAAGCTAGGTGACAAAGTCTTTCTTCAAAAATTCCTTTAAATAAAAAGATTCTATTTAAGGGTTATTAAAGGTTTTTTTAATATTTCCTTCTAAAATATGATTATATCCTTAAACCTAACAAGGTTAATTATCGCTTTAAAATTATAAATATAACAAGAATTATAAGGCTAAAATTATCTCCTAATATTAAAATATCTAAGTAAAAGAAAATGAGAAAATAACAACAACAACAATAGTAGCAGTAAGCTTAGCTAGTCATAAAGTTTATGACCTGTTCATGACCTAAACGCATGTGCATAGCATTGCACATACAAACGTACACCCACTGCACAAAGCAACGCACGCATGTGCGTCACATTATGTATATGAACGTACGTACAAAAGAACGTTAAGTTTTGATTCTTTTAGTATGTTAGGACAGTGGCGTGACATTAAATAAACATGCACGCACAACACCTCCCTTTTTTTAAGAAAAAAAAAAAAATTCGTTATGAAAATTTTTTTTTTTTGATATTTACATTAATGTTTAATTGAATTTAATTAGTGTTTAACTACTGTTGTTGTTTTTATCTTTAAAAACAAAATTCTTTTATTTTGCAGTACATATTTATGTATGTTATCAAGAAAAATTAATGTGTTTTTTTAAAACATCTTAAAAATAGTTAACAATGATTTTTTTTTATTTTTGCTTAAATTTAAAAATTTGAATATCATATACATATGTATATATTATTTTTATATTAATATACATTTTTACATAAGTACATGTATTTGGTTTCTGTGTATATAAGTATTTATTTTATTTATTTAAATTAAAAAAAAATATTTATATATTTAAATATATACATGTATTTTTATCTCCTTAATTAAATAAAAAAAAATATTAACTATATATATTTTGTGGTCATGCGCATGAACCATAAAAATATTTTATTTTGTATTAATTTTTTTTTATTTTTTTTTTTTGTGTTTAAGCTAACTTAAGTCTATTTTTATGAACTAGCATATGTTTATTTTTTACTTTAATTTTACAATTTCCTAGATCATCTAAATCAGTTACTTGGTATGGACCTTTATAAATGTTGTCAAGCTTATGGCCTGCATCATTTTCTAAAAATACCAAATCATTAATTTTATGTTTTTAGTTTTAGCATTTTTATCATAATAAATTTTTGAATTAATTTTTGATTTCTCAATAAATTCAAAAGCTCTCTTTTGTGCAACTTGTAAGCGATACTTTAATTCTTTTTCATATGCTTCAATGTTGTATACCGGTTCTATTTCTTTCGAAGTTAGAAAATCGAATGTATTTGGAATTTTTCCATAAACAAGCTCAAATGGCGAATAACCGTGAACGGTTGATGGGGTTGTATTATAACAATACGTAAAGTACTTTAAACCTTCATCCCAATCGGATTTATCGGGGGATAAATAAGAGCGTAGATACTCATTAAGTGTTCTATGGCTTCTTTCAATTGTACCAAGAGTTTGGTGATGATAAGCAGTAGAAGTTTTGTGTTTAATTTTTAACAATTTGCATAATTCTGCTAAAAGTTGGTTTTTATATTCTGTTCCCATGTCAGTAATGATTTGCTTAACTGGACCATGCATAAGGATACAATTTTCGACAATTGCCCTAGCGACAGTATTAGCTGACTTATCAGGAATTGCTGACGTAATTAAAAATTTAGTTAAATCACAAATGATAGTGACGGCATATTCGTTACCATGAATAGATTTTGGTAAAGGACCGACAGTATCTATTTGTATTTTGTCGAATGCTTTTTCTGAAGTTTGCGTGTGTTTTAAAGGTTCTTTTGATTTGTTGCTAGTTTTATTTTTTTTACACTCTTTGCAGTTTTTAACATACTGTTTGACATCTTTTGTCATATTTTTCCATGTAAAATGTCTTCGTATTTTTGAAATTAATCTTTTGATGCCTGCGTGGCCACCTAGCACAGGATCATCATGAAATTTCCGTAAAATTTCCTGGCGTTCTCTCAGATTAGAAATGGTTTTGGTTTTTGGAGTAATCGCTATAATCACCTTCTTGAGGTAATCCTTGCCTTTTAATTTAAATTCATTAATATCAAAATATTTGAAGAGCTCGCTATTTAATGATAATTGTATTTTATTGTAACCTCTATTGCCGACTTCATTATCTAGCCTCGAAAAGAATTGCTCTAAAGCAATTTTTCCGTGAACAACAAGGTTACTTATATTAAGTTCTAGAACTTTTAATTTTCCTTTTAATAATATTATAGTGCACTTTTTACTATCGTATTGTAGACAAGGTAACTTTTTAACTTCATGTATGGTAGTAGTTTCATAAATTTGAGGGGATGTTGCTATATGATTAGCAACTGGTATGTCAGTTGTTTGTATTTTTGTTTTTGACCTAGTAGTGACTTGAAATATTTCAGCATTTTCGCGTTTTATCTGTTTGATTTGCCCAAAATCAATTCGCGATAAGGCATCAGCGCCACAATTGTCTTTGCCTTTTATGTATTCAATTTCGAAATCGAATTCTTCTAGGTCTAGTCTAACTCTAGTTAATTTTGAGGATGGATTTTTCATTGAAAATAGATACGTTAAGGGTTTATGATCACTCTTAACTAAAAATTTGTTTCCAAAAACATACGGCTTAAAGAAGTTTATTGCCCAGTGAATAGCTGTTAATTCCTGTTCAATGACAGATTTATTACTTTCGCCTTTCGTGAACGTTCTTGAGGCAAAAGCAATTGGCAATTGTATCCCGTCATATTCTTGACTAAGGACTGCACCACAAGCTATTTTGCTTGCGTCCGTAGTTATACAAAATTGTTTGTCAAAATCTGGGTATTTAAGGATTTTCGGTGATAAAAGAGCTTGTTTTAGATAATTAAAAGCATTTTCACAATCTTGTGACCATTCAAAAGGTACTTTCTTCCTAGTTAACCGCGTAATGTGAGTAGAATATTGTGAAAATTTGGAATAAATCGTCTATAATAATTAACGAATGCAATGAATCGACATGCCTCATCTCCATTTGTAGGAGTAGGATAGTTTAAAATTTTATCGAATTTGGAATCATCTGGTAGTATGCCACTATCAGTACATTTGTGTCCAAGAAAACCGACTTCAGAATTGAAAAAATTGCATTTATCAGGGTGAAGCTTTAAATTTGTTTTTCTGCAAATTTCAAAAATTGATTCAAGATTTGAGAGCATGTGAGATTCGGAACATCCGATGACTATTAAGTCATCCATATAAATAAACGCTTTATTTGGACCTAATCCAGCGAAAGCTAGTGTCATCATTCTCTGAAAAGAGTTAGGGGATATCTTCAGACCAAAAGGTAATCTTTTAAATCTAAAGGAACCCTGATTACTGGAAAATGACGTAATATCCCTAGAATCCTCATCAAGTTCTATTTGATGGAAACCGGATATGAGATCCAAACAAGAAAAATATTTTGCTCTGCCCAACTGATCTAGAATATCGTCAATTCTAGGTAAAGGATATTTATCGGAAACCAATTTTTTGTTCACTTGCCTATAATCTATGACAAGTCTCCAGCGTTTCTTTTCGTCACCTGGTATAGACTTCTTCGGTACAAGTAAAATCGGACTATTGTACTCCGAAGCTGAAGGCTCGATTATTTCATCGTCTATCATTTTAGTTATCTGTCTATCTATTTCAGGTTTATGGGTATGCGGAACTCTGTAGTTTTTAATGTAAACTGGATTTTTATCCTTAATTCTCAGTTTTTGCTTGTAGAAATTATTAAACGTAACTTTATCACCCTCAATAGCAAAAATATCAATAAAAGAATTGCAAAGTGCAAGTAATTTTTCTTTTGACTGTAACGGGCAATTTTTGGCTATTTTTTCTAAAATTTTATGATTTCTCTCGTTAGAGTTATTATTTTCATCTATATTCACAACATAATATTGATCAAGATTTTCAGTTTTAATTGAATAATTATCAAGTAAAATGTTTTTATCCGTTGTATTAACAATTTTTATGAAAGCATTATCTCTTTTGACGATAGTATTTCCAATGAAAACACCATTAGAAATTTCTTGATTAGGGACCAATAATTCATCTTCCTCTGAACCAATCGTAATTTTTCGAACTACCTCGGCTCTTGCCGGTAACAGTAAAGTGTTTGGCCTAACTTCATCTAGGATTTCTAAACATAAATTCACACTTGAGTTATGCGGCCTAATAATTAGCATACTAGGACCTTCATTCTTGTAATCTAAGAGACAATTATAATGTTTAATGAAATCTAAACCAATTATTCCATCACAAGGGATTGGAAATAAATCATCTACAATTTGGAAACTTTGGTTTATTTCGCAGTTATCTATAAAAATTTTAGCATTAACGCTTCCTAGAGTTGAAATATTACCTTCACCAATTCCAGTTAATTTAAATATGTTTTCTTTGTTAATCAAATGACTCGATAATAAATTCGTAACTTTAAAAATTGAAATATCAGACCCTGTGTCCAATAAAAACATACTTAATGAATTATTTAAAGATGACTCAACAATAACAAAATTGTTGAATTTAAAATTGATATTTAAAATTTTCTTTTCTGTTATTAGTTTGTTGGATTTGCCCCCAGGTGGGCAGCCTGAGGAGCCAAATCGTTTTCCGAATTCGCTTCTATTGGTCTTACATTCCTATTAGCAGGTGTTTGACTTGTTGGTTGGTTTTGATTACTATAACCCTGATTTTGATAATAATTAGAGTTACGGTTTTGATTCCTATTCTGATTATAATTCTGGTTCCGATTACGATTTTGATTTCTGTTATGATTTTGATTACGATTGTAATTTTGATTGTAATTCCGATTGTAGTTTTGATTGTAATTATTGTAGTTTCTGGAGTTTCTATCAAAATAATTATTTCCTCTACTATTATAATTCCCTGAGTAATTGTTTGTTCGCATAAAATTTACTTTTATCGTATCTTCAGATTCACTACTTACTTCGGTAAATTTTGTAATCGCTTCACTGATAGAACTTAACTGACTTGCCTGCATTACTATTTGTGCTTTTTCAGTTCTAGCATTTTTCGTTAATGTTTTTACTGCAGTGTCTAAAGAAATTTTCTGTGCTACAGTTGAAGGAACTCCATCTGCAATATACGCATTTTGTAAAAGGTTCGCAAGTTCTTCAATTTCTTTAACGTAATCATAAGATTTTTTATTGTTTTGTTTGGCATTTGAAAGTTTTGCCGTCAACGATTGTGTTGATTCACCTTTAACTTTATTTGTTAGAGACGCTATAATTGCAGCGATAGTGCTTTCTTGCGTTACTAGATTTCTGGCAAACCCAGTTAGTTTTGATTTTATTAACGTTACTGCGATAGCTTCATTTCCCTCTTTGATTGAGTCTACTAAACTAATCGCATCTATAAATCTTTGAAGATTCGCAAATTTGCCATCAAAGTCTGGCAAAAGCTTTGATGCTATGCCTAAAAATTCAACAGGTGTCATTTCGACTGACTTTATCGTTTCTGTGCTTGAAGTGGATTCGATATCCGAATCGCTTATTTCTTCTTTGAATTCTAAATCTAATGCAGTGTAATCTTCAGGAATTTCTGCTTCAATACCTAACTTTTTAAGTAGAGTTTCTAATTTTTGTTTTACACTCGTGAAAATAGTTTCGGATTCTTCTTTACAATCCGCTGTTAAAAATGGCAAAGAAGTCTTAAGAAGTGTAACTATAGAATTATAGTGAAAAAGTAAATCGTTTAAATGTTTATTTTTTGTTTCTTCTGATGGAAGGTTTGTTTTATTCAAGCATTTATACAAACGAAAAAATTCATATTGTAATGCTTTTAGGTTTGCATGTAAAATACTCCATTCAACTGAATCTGACATTAAAAAAAAAAAATTGTGGGTACGGAGAAAAATGTTTTTTTTTTTTTTGTTTTTTAAAAAAAAAAAAATATTTTAACAAATTAATAGTTTTGCTAATATTTCATCAGTTAGCAATATGTAAAAAAAAATCAAATTCAGCTAACAGTTTGCACATATTTAATCTTGATTTTGCAAGACGTTTTGCCGTTGACATAACCAATTTGTTAATTTTATTTTACCGTCGTAAAAACTAAAAAAAATAATTTGGTATTTTTGAGCGCATGTTATGTTTTTTTCTAAATATTTTCGAATTTATTAGTTTTGCTTTTTTCATTTGCTTAAACAATTTTGAATTCAATGTATTTTTAGCATTTCTTAAAGGAAAAAATATTTATGTATTTAATTTTACAATTTTTATTTAAACAAAAAAAAAAAAATAATGTAAATTATAAACAATTTTATTATATCTTGAACAATTTTCAATAATTTTTTTTTTATGTAAATGAAAATACTTTTTTTAAATTTTTACTTGTTGATTTTATCCTCAATTTAACAATTTTCTTAACATTTTTATGCTTTTTGTGCTTAACTTTTTGATATTTTATAATAGTTTTTGTTTTTTTTCACCTTTCATCTGCAATTTTGTTGTTCAATGTCTCACATTTTGCATTGCGTTTCAAAAAAATAATGTTGATTTCAGCTTTCACTTATTTAAAGTTGTTTTTTTTTTAATTTTTAAAGTTCCATTTTCATTTATTTTTGTTTTTTTTAATAATTTTAATATTTAAAGTTGTTTTTTTTAATTTTTAAAGTTCCATTTTCATTTATTTTTGTTTTTTTTTAATAATTTTCCCATTTTTAAAAGTTTAAATTTTCGTAATTACTCAGCAACTTAACTTTTAATAAAGTTTTTTTATACCCTACACCCAGGGTATATTCACTTTGTCCTTCCGTTTGTAACGCAGAGAAGGAGGCGTGGCAGATATAGAAAAGTATATATATTCTTGATCAGCGTCACCTCCTGAGTCGATATAGCCATGTCCGTCTGTCTGGCTGGCTGGCTGGCTGGCTGGCTGGCTGGGTGGCTGGCTGGCTGGGTGCTGTGTGTGGAAATACACTTTTTGGGAAAACTAAGCAAGATAATTCAATGAAATTTTGTGCACAGTCTTCGTTGTCAAAGTTAGCTCGGGGGATTGAAAATGAGCGAAATCGGTCAACGGACACGCCTACCGCCCATACAAAAAATATATTCAAAATGCAACTTTTTGAGTTTTTTTTACGACAATGCAACCAAAATACATAGAAATACTACGAATTGTAAGCGCCAGCTCTGAACAAAAACCAGGAGAATTCAGACAAGAGGGCGTGGCACCTCCCATATAAGCGAAAACTTCAAAACGCTATACTGAAAGCGTTTTTTGAGATAATCAAACTTAATTTTACTCAAATGCTAAAAACTATAAGTTTAAACTCTGAAAAAAAAAACTGGGTGAATTTGGACAAAAAGACGTGGCACCTCCCATATAAGCAAACAGTTTAAAACGCTATACTGAAAACATTTTTTGAGATGATCCAACCAAACTTCACTCAAATGCTAAGAGCTATAAGTTTAAACTCTGAAAAAAAAAACTGGGTGAATTTGGACAAGAGGGCGTGGCACCTCCCATAGAAGCAAAAGGTTCAAAATGCTATACTGAAAACATTTTTTGAGATAATCCAACCAAATTTCACTCAAATGCTAAGAACTATAAGTTTAAACTCTGAGAAAAAACTGGGTGAATTTGGACAAGAGGGCGTGGCACCTCCCATAGAAGCAAAAGGTTCAAAACGCTATACTGAAAACATTTTTTGAGATAATCCAACCAAATTTCACTCAAATGCTAAGAACTATAAGTTTAAACTCTGAGAAAAAACTGGGTGAATTTGGACAAGAAGTCGTGGCACCTCCCATAGAAGCAAAAGGTTCAAAACGCTATACTGAAAACATTTTTTGAGATAATCCAACCAAACTTCACTCAAATGCTAAGAACTATAAGTTTAAACTCTGAGAAAAAACTGGGTGAATTTGGACAAGAGGGCGTGGCACCTCCCATAGAAGCAAAAGGTTCAAAATGCTATACTGAAAACATTTTTTGAGATAATCCAACCAAATTTCACTCAAATGCTAAGAACTATAAGTTTAAACTCTGAGAAAAAACTGGGTGAATTTGGACAAGAGGGCGTGGCACCTCCCATAGAAGCAAAAGGTTCAAAACGCTATACTGAAAACATTTTTTGAGATAATCCAACCAAATTTCACTCAAATGCTAAGAACTATAAGTTTAAACTCTGAGAAAAAACTGGGTGAATTTGGACAAGAGGGCGTGGCACCTCCCATAGAAGCAAAAGGTTCAAAACGCTATACTGAAAACATTTTTTGAGATAATCCAACCAAATTTCACTCAAATGCTAAGAACTATAAGTTTAAACTCTGAGAAAAAACTGGGTGAATTTGGACAAGAAGTCGTGGCACCTCCCATAGAAGCAAAAGGTTCAAAACGCTATACTGAAAACATTTTTTGAGATAATCCAACCAAACTTCACTCAAATGCTAAGAGCTATAAGTTTAAACTCTGAAAAAAAAACTGGGTGAATTTGGACAAGAGGGCGTGGCACCTCCCATAGAAGCAAAAGGTTCAAAACGCTATACTGAAAACATTTTTTGAGATAATCCAACCAAATTTCACTCAAATGCTAAGAACTATAAGTTTAAACTCTGAGAAAAAACTGGGTGAATTTGGAAAAGAGGGCGTGGCACCTCCCATATAAGCAAAACTTTCAAAATACTGCTGTGTAGGGTATTTAATGTTTGGCCAGGCCAAAGGTTACACCCTTACTAGTTTTTATTTCTTTTTAACAACTCAAAATAGTTTTTGAACTTATTCACCAATTTAGTTTTCAAAAGGGTCACCCAATTGATTTTTGATTATTATTTTAGTTTCAATTAATGTTTTTGATGTTTTAATTTTGTGAATTAAACCAAATATTAAATTTTTGTTTTTTATTTTTCACTTGATGATTTTAATTCTTTTTTTTTTTGTATTATTATATTTTTAATAATTCATTTTAAATTTGTTGTGATGTTAGTTCATGTTTTTCACTTTATTTAATTTTTTTTTTTTTGATTTGCCGTCGGCAATTTGTTTTTGTGATTTGCCGTCGGCAATTTGATTTTTTTTTTAAAACTTATTTTTCTTGCTTGTTTTCCGTTGATTTTTTGTTTTTTAATGCCAATAATTTTTCATCAATTTCGTTGATCTCTGCAAAAATTTGCTGGTTTCGGTGCCATTCCGGCGGTGGATTTGAATTCGCTTCCTGAAAAAGTGCTTTGCGGCTTCGTTGCAAAAAATTTTTGACTCCTCCACGCTTAGTCTTTCTTTTGGTAGATGAAATCTGCGCTGGTACATGTGATGAAGAACTTGTTGGTGAAACTTTCTTCAGCTTTTTCAAGTACGGCTCTATCTGTCGTGGGCGAGGACCAGCTTTTGGATCCTCAGCCAAAGCTTTAATCAAGTCTGGATGCATAAAAACGAAGGTTCGCGCCGAGAAAAAATTAAACTTTTTTTTTGAAAACGAAACGGTTTGAAAATTCGCGTTTTAAAAACAAACTTTTTTTTTTAATTTTTAATTTAAATTTTTTTTTTAAAAACTCGACGACGGCAGGATCGCCATGTAAAGATCTTATTTAATTCGGTGAATTAGGCCTACCTACTTCTGCACAGTCATGCAATTAGATACTGCTATGAGCTGGCTTTGTCACTTGCAATAAATTAAAGCTAGGTGACAAAGTCTTTCTTCAAAAATTCCTTTAAATAAAAAGATTCTATTTAAGGGTTATTAAAGGTTTTTTTAATATTTCCTTCTAAAATATGATTATATCCTTAAACCTAACAAGGTTAATTATCGCTTTAAAATTATAAATATAACAAGAATTATAAGGCTAAAATTATCTCCTAATATTAAAATATCTAAGTAAAAGAAAATGAGAAAATAACAACAACAACAATAGTAGCAGTAAGCTTAGCTAGTCATAAAGTTTATGACCTGTTCATGACCTAAACGCATGTGCATAGCATTGCACATACAAACGTACACCCACTGCACAAAGCAACGCACGCATGTGCGTCACATTATGTATATGAACGTACGTACAAAAGAACGTTAAGTTTTGATTCTTTTAGTATGTTAGGACAGTGGCGTGACATTAAATAAACATGCACGCACAACACTATAGTCGTTCATGAGAAAAACACGGCAACGCTTTTTATGTATGTATACTTTTTGAGGTCATATAAGAAGAGAAGATATCTCAGAAACCACACAAGATACAGCGATTCTAATGCCAGATTCAAATTTAGCATCGCCAAATTCATTGAAAATAACTGTTTTTATTTTGTGATTTTTGCGGGTTTATTTTTTATTTTTAAATTTGGTTTTTGTAGCCGACGTTTCGTCAATAGAAATTTGACATCTAAGAGCTTTTTTAATTTTATTCTAAAATAGAAAAAATTTCTTCAGATTTATACAGCAAAACCATTAATATAAATAGTCACTTTTTTTATGCTTTTACAACATTTACATTACGAAAGATTTTGAAAAAAATCAAAATAACAAAAATTCAAACACAATTTTATTGTACTAATTTTATTTTGAATTTGACATTGCTGCGTGGTTGTTGCATATGTTGTCTGTGTCTTCTTTATAATTTAACACGCTATCACCTTGTTGTTGGATTCTTAGGAATTCCAACGTTAGTCGTTTCGTTGTTCCTTTTTCTGTGTCTAAAGTTTTCATGTTGCTGAAATCAGCTGTGTGACCCATTATGTGCAGTGCTACAGCCGTTGTTTTTTTTAAGTTTTTAATGTCATTTTGATGCTCTTTTATTGCGCGCTTCAATTGACCAATGTTAACATTTCGGCAATAAGCGTTGACCCCGATGTTTTGATCTTCTGTTTCGTCATATTTTTTTTTTCGCACCTATACATGGGATTTAATAGACGATGTTGTTTCCCTCTTATTTTTCTATTTTTGTCTTTGTTTTTGTAAATATTTCATTTAATGTCGTATTTGATCAGGGATAGAACCCCGAAAGGTTCATAGCGTAGCAAATGTAAAGAAAAAGCGAAGCAAAATCAAAATTTGGGTAGCAGATTTTTTTAAACATCCAATTTCAAATGCCATAAATATTCGTATCACAAAACATATGTTACTGTTTATCTGCCTTAACTAATTTTGTATTCATATCTGTATTATATTTTTTTTTAAAATATTACCAAGCACAGCGCGCCGGCGCACTATGTGACGAAATGAGGTTAGTCGTCTCAAAAATCTGTAACTTTCTTATCCGCTGCAGAAAAAAGATGAAATTTCACGCAAACAATTATGAATATATGACCTTTATAAAAAGTATAAAATTATTAGGTAGTTAAGAAATAAAATTTCAAAGTAACAGTTAAAAATTTTTAGAATAAATTTTGCCATTTCGTGACAAAATTTACCTTTGACTTACATTTGAGAAAAACTTTAAAAAGAGGTTAATAGCGATAAAGTTTGAACAAACGTTATTTTTTATTTTATAAGAATATAACTGTTTAAGACCCTTGATATTTCAAAAGAAATGAAAACACATAAATTACTGCGGAAAAAGGAATCATGCCCAAAAAACCACATTTATTTGAAAAGCAATATGAATTTACATTATAAAAGCTCAGCGATAACTGAACTCGTCTGCAGTGTGTATACAATGCATTTACTATATGTTAAGAAGACTCTTTGCATCTTCAAGGAGCTCTTTTGAAACAGTATCAGAAGGCTTCTTTAGGCTAGATATATAAGGATTGGAAGTGCATAAAAGAGCATGGAAAACGTCTTCATTTTTCTCTGACCTAGAGCACTTTCTTGCGTGGTTCAATCTTATTCTTTTGTAATCTTTATTACGTAATTCCTGAGCATCTTCAGCTAAATGTCCAATAGGAAGAACAGCAAAGTGTCTTATTATACTTTCTCCATGCATTAAAATTTTGTGCACTGAAGAGGGCATGTAATACCAGCTATAGTTTTCCACATATAACTGCGCAGTAGTTTTTGTGTATTTCCTAAACTTTACCGGGTTGATTGGCATGCCTGATGCCAAGGTTTGCAGTATCACATAAAGTCTTTTAATGAGATCTTCGTTGACCCCAGTGATTTCAGATGTGCAATGGAAATTATTGAAAAATCGGCGAGCAGTATTGCCATCATTGCTATTTCCGCATCCTTGTCGAGGTTTATCAACATGAAACCATATCTGACTTCGAAAACGATCTTGCAGAAGTTTTTTTTTTCTCTGCTTTGCTTTGTTTATTTTCTGGAGTTGTTGCTGACCATTTTTCAAACAAAAGGTTATACGATATATGCAAAACCATTTCCATGCACCTAATCCATGCATGCAAAGTGGACAAAACATACTCATTTGCGTTTGCGTTGCCAGGCTTAGATACAATTTTGCTTAGATCATTCATATCACTTGGTTTAGCACCACAGACAGAACACACCGCACCAGAACTAGTATCTGCTAACACTTGCGTTACCTTGCCGTCAACCATTGTGAGAAACAATTCGTGCTCAATTTCAATCAAAATGTTATTTTGATTTATTCTTGAAGATTCCAAGTTTTTGATCTGCGACCGAACTTCGCTTTCTACGGATCGGGTTTTTTCAGGCGTTTCTTTTGCGAATTCCATCAAAATTGGTCGACAATATCTAGGTGAAGAGCACATTGGATTTTGCCATAAAACCTGATTTGTTTCTGCATTAATTAATTTAATTGGTACAAGAGAGCATATGAAAAGGTTTGCATCTGAAATAAACTTATTTTAATTTTTAGCTACCAACAATGAAAATACATTGATGGTCGGAGCTTACTGTTCAGTGTTTTTGAGTAAAACAACAATAAAAACACAAAAAACAAGGCAAAAATACACATAAATAAAAAAAGCAAAAAAAATGTATCGGATGGCTGGTTTGCGTTACTAGTTTCGGGACCCACCACAGGTCAAAATTGACTACATATAATAAGTCAATTCCTCATCAGACGCTTTACCGACACCTTATAGAATTCTGCAAGTATACTTTATTTAACTTTTAGCATAGATTAAACGAGAATCACAGCTACAAGAAAAACACAGCACATGCAAATTTCAAATTTCTTTGTTTTTTTTTTCCCCTTTATATGCATTGCCCTACCGTTGTGAGTCATCGATATTATACTATTTTTTTTTTTTTTTGTGTTTTTATTGTTGTTTTACTCAAAAACACTGAACAGTAAGCTCCGACCATCAATGTACATATTTTCATTGTTGGTAGCTTATAATGTAAATCATCATCTGTTCCAAAAACTAAAAAAAAAAAAAAAAATTAAACTTATTTTCACCGATTAAAATTCGTTTGCATTCACTTTGCCCTGATGATCCATCACAACCCTATTTTGTAAACAGTTTTAGACGATTTGTTGTTAAACTTTTAATAGATTCAATCAATAATATACAAGCGACAGTGTGATCCAGTAAATCCTGCAGTTTCACTTTGGCATAGGTGTCAGTTATTTCAATACTGGATTGGGTAGGATAACACATCTTTTTTGCATTACTCAATATATTATAAAAGGTGGCAAAATATCGCAATTTTTTTGAACTAAACATATTCTTAAGTATCCATAATGAGATTTTGACACATCCAAATCAATATAAAGACTCAAAGCCTTACAGTTCCGGATTCATGGAATACTTTTTCTTTAAGAATTTTTTTTCGTCTCTAGACAAATTCCGCATTACGGTTACAAGAGAAGCTTCTTCAGATTCTCCTCGAGACTTAAGCTCTTGTACGTATGCGTTATATACATGCTCAAATCCATATTCTTGAAGTAACGTCATGTTCTTGCGTTTCTTGGATTTTTCTGATGAATCTTCATACAACTTCGGTGGACGACCACGTTCTCCAGATGCTGTTGATGAGGTGTTTGATGGTACTGCTTCATCGAAAATTATTTTGAGTTCTCCGTCTAGCCATGATGAATTTTTCTCATAGAATCTGTCACTTGTTCTGCGAGCTTTTGCTTTTTTTTTAAATACTACACAAGACTCGTTGGCTTTTTAACGACGATAAACTGTAATTATCTTTTATGTACTTCTGAATATCTTCAGGATCCGTCCCTCTGTTGATGAAAAATTCACACAGTTCGTGACGAGAAACAACGAATTCACTCATTTTGAGAAAAAAAATCTACAACAATTCGAGATAATAGTGACTGATTGTATTTTGTAAAGTAAATATGACATAAAATTAAGGAATAAATAGGTAAAAATTATGGGTAAAAATTATTACTAAGGTGAAAAATTGGTGCGAAATTTGTTATGTCATAAGTATTTTCACGTTATTTTATCTGTTCCACTAAAATATATTTGAGCTGAAAGTTCTTGAAAACCCATATAAATATTGCTTTTAGTTAATTTTTTTAATTCTTAATCTTAACCACATAATATATATGTAAATGTGTTTTATTTGAAGGCGGACAAATTCGGGCATGGGTTATTTTTTTCCTTTTATTAGAAATAAAATACAGAATTGAATTAGAAAAAAAAACTTGACAGCGGTAAACGTCGCTAACTGGCAAAAGTCTATTCAAAGTTTTTTTTTAAAAAAAAATAACGTTTCTAAGAACTTTGCTTTTATATGAGTATGCGTTAAAATATTTACTAAATTTTTTTATTGATTGAAAAGAAGAAAAAAAAAATCTTTTTGACGGTATAAAAATTTATGTTATAGTGCTTCTGGTACTAAAGCTATAGGGCTGCGAAAATTATGTTTTACGAGAACATTAAAATGACTGTATAGTTTTTCTGTGTTTGAAAGTCTAAAAAGAACATCATATCCTTATTAAAACATAAAAATTTTCTTAAAACATATTCCTTGGACATTTTTCTAACTATTTTAATAGAAAACTAGTAAGGGTGTTACCTTTGGCCTGGCCAAACATTAAATACCCAACAAAGCAGTATTTTGAAAGTTTTGCTTATATGGGAGGTGCCACGCCCTCTTGTCCGAATTCACCCAGTTTTTTCTCTGAGTTTGAATTTATAGTTCTTAACATTTGAGTGAAATTTGGTTGGATTATCTCAAAAAATGTTTTCTGTATAGCTTTTTGAACCTTTTGCTTATATGGGAGGTGCCACGCCCTCTTGTCCGAATTTACCCAGTTTTTTCTCAGAGTTCGAATTTATAGTTCTTAGAATTTGAGTAAAATTTAGTTTGATTTTCTCAAAAACGCTTTCAGTATAGCGTTTTGAAGTTTTTGCTTATATGGGAGGTGCCACGCCCTCTTGTCCGAATTCTCCTGGTTTTTGTTCAGTGCTTGCGCTTACAATTCGTAGTATTTATATGTATTTTGTTGCATTATCGTGAAAAAGCTCAAAAAGTTGCATTTTGAATATATTTTTTGGTTCCACTCAAAAGCGGCCAAAAAAAAGGGGCCAAAAAATAGCGGCCAAAAAAAAGCGGCCAAAGAAAAAAAGGGGCCAAATACAAAAAAGGGCCAAAAAAATAGCGGCCAAATAAAAAAAGGGGCCAAAAATGGTTAAAGTGTTAAATTATCATTATTTTGTTAAAAATCAAAGACATTAGGTAAAATAGTAAAGTAAATTGACAAATTGTGTAAATAATAAATGGAAAAAGTTAGTTAAGAAGTACAATGAAGTTAATTATAGTGAATGTGATTGCTGACATTAGTTAAGTATTCGTAAATTTCAGCATGAGTGAGATCTTCAGTTACCCATTTGGGTTCAAATCCAGAAACTACAGTCTTGAGGCGAATGTTAGCTTCTCGATATCGCTTGCGAGACTGTTCTGGTTCTGCACCAGTAGCATCTTGAGTAGTAGCAAGACTTACCAAAGAATGTTCCTGCTGAAGTGTAGAGATAAACTTCCAGATGTTTGGATTGTCACCATTCAAGCGTGCTGAAAACCAATGGTGCCACCCTTCTAAGGCATTGTTGGTGCGAGGAAGGTCGTCCAAGACCGAAGTGATACAATTTGTCAATTTACTTTACTATTTTACCTAATGTCTTTGATTTTTAACAAAATAATGATAATATAACACTTTAACCATTTTTGGTCCCTTTTTTATTTGGCCGCTATTTTTTGGCCCCTTTTTGTTGGCCGCTATTTTTTTGGCCGCTTTTGAGTACCTCCATATTTTTTGTATGGGCGGTAGGCGTGTCCGTTGACCGATTTCGCTCATTTTCAATCCCCCGAGCTAACTTTGACGCCGAAGGCTGTGCACCAAATTTCATTGAATTATCTTGCTTAGTTTTCCCAAAAAGTGTTTTTCCACACACAGCCAGCCAACCACCCAGCCAGCCAGTCAGACAGACGAAAATAACAATATAGACTCAGGAGGTGACGCTGATCAAGAATATATATACTTTTCTATATCTGCCACGCCTCCTTCTCTGCGTTACAAATGGAAGGACAAAGTGAATATACCCTGGGTGTAGGGTATAAAAATATTAAAATCTTAATTTTGAAAAAAGCATTTATGAGACGCTCAGAGTACTTTGGACCCATAGTGCGGCGTGCCTTAACCCGTTTTAAATCGAACATCGTAGCACATCAAATTTTTTTCCAGATTCTGTTGATTTATCATTCAAATGATGTATGTTAACGTCCAACGTAAACAGTGTGCATCCTGCATATCTGCCCGCCGCACAGCGCTGGTGTCGTTTACTCGTTGTATGAACAACGAGTAAAAATGACAAGCGAAAAATCGTCATCCTTTGTAAGAACTCAAATTTGCAAGTCAGCGAACCCTTGAGATTAAAATAAAAGTAAATTACAACTAAACATAAAAACACAAAAACCAACCTAAAATTTATCACACAACACGAAGAACATCAATAACAATAAACAACATTAAACAACAGTGATTATCAAGAACAACCACGACAGTGAAGACGACAAACCTACGTCAGCACACAGTCGACAAATCACCAACTTTACACAAAGTACCAAACAACACAACGGTGGACAAAACCCTCAACATCGTTGGACAATTTGGCATTCAGCGCAAGCCATCTTTTTTTACCCTCAAAATTGTATCGTAAAGTATACTTGTGATTTATATATATATTTTTGCAATTGAAATCACTTTACCAGCAAATACTGATATCAATAAACTCTTTTATAACGATTTAGATTTTTGTGTCCGTTCATTTTCACCCTTTACCCGTACAATATCTAAAAAAATTTTCGCTTGTGACTCCTCGATTAAGTTTTCAGATAACCCCTATTCTAATTGGGCCATTACCATTTTCCCATATAAAAAAAATTTTTTTAACTACAATAAACAAAAATTGAAATAATCACATTCGATGTGTTTTGCGATGCTGAACTCGAATCCGACCTCAGAATTGCTCTATCGTGTATAGTTTCTGAGATATTCTAACCTAAAAGCCAAAAAAAAAATCGTTTTTTGTCATTTTTTGAAGCTATATAACTATTTAACATATCACTTATTCGTTAAATCTGGTTAAAGTTCTTGAAAGTCCTAATCTTTTTCTTGATGTAAAAACCAGTGAACCGAATTGATATAAAAAAAATAAAAAAAAACTAAAGAGATCGAAACATTTATTGCTTTCACGATGGCGAACAACGGGAAGGTTTGTATGGAACGGCGGTCATATATAGTAATAATAGAGCTAGGCTATTAAAATTTAGTACAGATGGTTTTTACATTAAAATAATAAAATTCTGCGAATACGAACAAAATCCGCCGACGGACACGCCTACCTCCCATACAAAGTTAGGGCGTGGTTGGAATTTTTTTTCAAAATTGGTATCAATTTTAAATAACTTGGCCCCGCTGATTTCAAAAATGTGAAAAATTCTGAGATATCTTTTATAGTTATCAAGTTAGGCGAAATAAAGCAGGGACTTTGCATTTCGATTAAGCATACTTGGCCAAATATTATATTGAAAAATAATGAAAATCAGAAAATGTATTTTTTTTTTTACTGTCAAAGTTGGCAATTTTTTTATTTTTACCATTTTTTCATAATATTTGAAAAATCACTATAATTCACATAAAATTTGCGGAAAAAAATAGGTTACTTTTAACAAAGTAGAAACAAAATTCTTTCTAACGATGTGCCACATAAGTGCATCCGGCTTAAAACAAATTAACTAGAGCGTTTATCCAGTACTTTCTAATATAAAAACTTCCATAGAGCATTTTTGCTATTTAAAGTCCAACTTTGAGCCCTCTGTGTAACTAAACCAAAACAAAATTTGTCAATTTTATAGTTTTTTTTCCGTCCGTATGTATTATCTGACGATTGCCGTAAAAAAATTTTGAATCCATAGCACTTTCAAATTTTACCTATTTATGGCCACAATCTCCCATTGTGTGGCGTTGTAATACAGAGGTCAAAAGGAAAAATATTTTGAAGATTAAACAACGTCAAAATGGTTATCTTTAGCGCAAAGGTTAAACATAAAAAATGTATAAGATTGTGTTTCGTGTTTAGGGGGTAGCTAACTTTAAAAATTTTTGACCAGAGTAAAATTCCTTTACATTTTTTTTTTCAAACCTTCTGAGACACACACACACAATCTTTTAAAATAAAAAAAGAATTGTTTAAACAATTTTTTATTTTACAATAATTCTCTACTTAAAATAAGAAATGTGTAAAGAACGCAGGAATGCTCTTAATTTCTGTTATACATTTTTATCACCCACTATACTTGTGAACTCGAATTCGCTACCAGTCGATGGATAATTTTGGGCTTGAATTTGAAAACACTTCAATAAGATACTTGAGTATCAGTAATTTATACCGGGAGTAACTGCAGAATTAGGATTTGACGTGTTCGCTGAGTCTCCTAGCCAAGAGTCCGGACTAGGTGGAAAGTCGGGATAGCCTTGCGCTGGACTGGAGTTGTTGCTTAGATCTGAAACACCGCTTCCATGCTGCCGTTGTGATTTTAGCACGTGGATATTAGAGTTCGTTGAATGATCTTAAGATGGTTCGAATTATTAATAAAAACAAAACAGTCAAAAATAAATTATTTATTACCTATGCTAGTATATACAATATTGTCTGGATACGGACTAAATGAATGGCTCTGGACGACTGGAGGTGGTGAGCGACTAGAAGGGTATGGAGGCGGACTGGAACTACTTTGCAGATACGGTGCTCGAACACTATGTGGTGAGGCTCCTTCGTCCAAGCCCAAATTGACTGTACTATAACTATCGTTACTAAGATCTTTAAAAAAATATATGTAATTGTTAATTTGGCGTTAATCAGTTTTAATATGATATTGCTTACCTTGATGACTAAAACTATCATAGTCAACTTTTAAGTCATCTTTATCAAGAAACTTTTCTGTTCGCGGAGAACAACTGCCTTTAATAGATCGAAAATATTGACTCCAACGTGTTCGTCCAGCATCTTTCTTCAGTCGTTTTTCTTTCGCTCGTCTGCGGAAAAATTATTGAAAAAAAAAGAAAGCTCATACATAAATTAAAGACATGTCAGGAGTGAGACTTGATCTTAAGCTACAAAAAACTTGGGAAACCACAATAAAAAAAAAATAGAAAATAGGACAAAGTCAGCGGGAAAGAAAGGTTTCATGTTACGGCCTCTGGTCATACTACTCAGTAATTTGCTATATTCTTATATAGGTAAAAACAATTCTTAAATCGGTGTTCCATGGCTAAATTTCCCAGTAGCAATATGGTAACACAATTTTTGCTTCTTTTTTTTAACGAAGGCACGCACCAAAATTGAAGCGCTGCGAACCATAACGAAAAGTTTGGGTCCTAAAATATATGTGCACTTAATTTCAACTTCCAATTCCGATCACAAAATGTGGTAGAGCAATATGTATATACTGTTTGAAGAGTTGCGTGCAAGAAGGGCATAGTGCGACTTGGGGCGTTATTGCTTAAATTAGTTCGCGGCAGGAAAAACGGTTTTTACTCAAAACCAAGGTGCCTAATGAAAAAAGTGTAAATGGGTGATCCTTACATAACTGTGCTTTTTGTGTGCTCTGGCGATTTCACATATACCTACAGTAGATTTTTTTTTCACAAAAAACGACACTAAGTTAGGAATTATGTTTTTCTAACAGAGTGGATCGATTTTTCCACCAAATAATTATTGGTCTACTGTGAAATTTTGCAAATATACCCCAAATTTCACAAACGTGGCATGTCCTACCCCTGCTTTTAAAAAACATAATGATGAAAAACGGCCAAAAAACGGAAATGGAATAGGAAGCAAGTTATTATACACATTAAGTAAATACTTAAGGCTGCAATATTCTAAGCTCAGCTACAATTTTTAAATAATTTTGTGAACTCGGAATTTCGAGTTAAAATCTGTCCCCTAGTTTTGGAAAAAATATTTTCCTTGAAAACTTTATGCTACTGCTGCGATGCACATGTGCTAATTCTGATCACTATCCATTACCCAAAGGTTATCATGTATAGATGCGTCCGCGAAAAAATCTATTTGCGTTTTATAGGACAGCTTATACACAAAAACAGGTTTTTTTAAAAACTATGTTCACAAACGTGGCACTCGGCACTCTCAGGTAGTACATTTTATTTTATGAATGAAGCAATTTTTTTGTAGGATTTCCATACATAACCCTAAAACCTTTCGGAAAAATTTTAAATTCAAAAGCGTGCTTCAATGAGCGATAAATTACAAAAATGTCACAAAAGTGGCACTCTTATCACTTTGCAAAAAACTTATTTTGATATGAAGTTTGAGTATATAGATGTGTAGCTAAAGGCTATTAATTATGTTTTAAATACAATAATTTTTCTACAACATCAGAATCCTGAGTTATCCATGCTCAAAAGTGAAAAAATCACTTAAAGCTATAAAATAAAAACAACTAGTAAAATTAACTTTTGTATACGGATTTGTATGTATTCTCCTTTAACTCCTAGGAGGAGCATAGGGCCAATATGAAATATCTCCATTTGTTGCGATCTCTTGCGATGACTTTGATCTCTTGCCACTACTTTTCCGATTCTTGGATTTCCTTTTCCAGCGACCTTTTCCAGTTGGTTTTGGGTCTACCACGTCCTCTACTGCCTTGTGCATTCCACTCAAGAGCCTGGCGACAAACTTCGCTATGTGGTTTCCGAAGAGTGTGACCAATCCATCTGCATTTGCGCAGCTTGACCTAGTTTGCCATAGCCCTCTGATTGCATTTTTGATATAACTCGGCATTTGATATTATATCGACTTTTTCGATGTCATCACTGCCAGCTCAAAACGTGATGTTATTCCTGTTTGCGTTTAGCTTCATGTTTTATTCTTGGATTCGTTGATTTTTAGGCCGGCCTTTTGTGATTCCAAGACTAGTTCTTCAATTTTGCTTTGCATATTTGAATGTTTGGACGATAAGAGGCAGATGTCGTCAGCGTAGTCGAGATCTTCTAGATGTTCGGTAAAGTTCCATTAGATACCCCTTTTGGCTTTATTAAGAGCTTTATCTAGGATATCGTCAAGAACAACCCGTTATGTAACACACTGTATTAAAAGCCTTCATATTGTGCACGTACTAAGTTAATGGCCTTTGCGGCAATACCTCTTCATTGCAGTGAAACCCAGATGTTTTCTCGGGAGACACTGTCGAAGGCAGTGCTATAGTCTACGAAGACAAGTTGAAGTGCAGAACGCCACTCGCGTGATTGTTCGACAATTATTCTGAGGGTGTTGATTTGATCCACGCATGATCGGTTTCGCCGGAATCCTGCTTGCTGCTTTCGAATGGCCGAATCAAGTTTTTCGCTTACTCTGTATTTTCGTCAATACTTTTGATGGTACTGAAAGCAATTTAATGCCTCTATAGTTTCGGCACTCGCTTAGGTCACCTTTTTTCGGTAATTTGACCAACACGTCATGTAGCTAATCTTCTGGCAAAAGCTCTTCGCTCCAGATTTTGGTGAGCAGAGGATGGAGAATTTTAGCTGATGTTATGGAGCATGCCTTTAGCAGTTCAGCTGTTATTTGATCTAAACCGGCGGCCTTGTTGTTTTTCATGCTTTGGACAGCCTTCACTTCATCGATTGTAGGCGGCGGTGTTTGTATTCAACTACTACTGCGAGTCACTGCTGCAGTTGTGGTTGGTGATTCTGGTTGCGGGGATGTGGTAGACATGGGATTTAGTATGTCACAAAAATACTCTTTTCATCTTTTTAGTTGGTTGTCCGCGGATGTTAAGAGATTTCCATTTTTGTCTTTGATAAAGTGGGCGCTGTTGGTGTTTTCTGCCAGATAATCTGCGGGTGATATCGTAAAGCTGCCTGAGATTTTGAGAATTTGCAGCGCTTTCGGTTTCGCTCGCGAGGTCGTTATACATTCTTCTTTTGACCGCAAGATCGCCTGACTTCTTTATTGCGAGAGTTAAAGACCTTTTCGGCGCCGTTCCTTTGCGCTCTAGTTTTAGCGTCATCTCTCCGTTTCTTTGCTCTTCTTCTTTTTTCAACAAGACCCCACGTTTCCTCGCTCATCCAGTGCCTCTTGTTCGAGGGTCGAAACAAAAGTATTTTTTCACTCCATGATGTTTCAATACTTCCATCACAATCGAACGGAACTGTTTCGAGTTCTTTTACGAAAGATCTGCGTATCTCGTCGTACTTAAGCTTAAGCACGTCGAATTTTTTTGCTACAGATTGTTCGCTGGGACGTTTATTAGCGGCAAGTTTTAATCGAATGACCGCGACGAGAAGGTAGTGGTCGGAGCCTATGTCAGCGGCCCTCTTTACTCGTACGTCCAGAAGACTCCCTCTCCATTTTCCGCTAATCCAGAAGTGGTCGATTTCGTTGTCAGTGATGTTGTCTGGAGACACCCAAGCTTTATGACATTTTTGTGTGGGAATAGCGTACCTCCAACGACAAGACCGGCTGCATTGTAGGCGTCAATGAGAAGCTCTCCATTGTCGTTTCTCGCACCCAAACCATGTCTTCCAATCACGTGCTCAAGGTTAAGGTTTTCTGAGCCTACTTTACTTTTCGAAATCTGCACCAAATGAGCCTTTCCTTTACAGGTTTCCATTACATTACTGCTTTTACTGCAGTCTTACTTAACAAAAATCCAACTCCATCCCTGTGGATGTCATTTTGCGCTTTACCGGAGCATAGAACTTTTCGCCGTCAGGAAGTACATATTCGCCGGCATCGTTCCAGCTACACTCGCTTAATCACAATATCTCAGGGTTGAATTTGTGCAGTTCTCTTGGCTTGGTGTATTTTGCGTGGTTCATTAAGAGTTCGGACATTCCAAGAGCCGATGCGTGATCGAGTTTTCATCGAAAGGATTTTAAAATTTTGACGAACCATATTGGTTCCAGTTGTAGGAGGATCATTCCTAACTATGCATGTTTCTTGCGCCTCCAAATCCGATGTGCATGCTACTGAGGCAGGTGGAAAAATGCTATATTTATACTATATTCATGCTGACTGTACTATATTTTTCTGTGTCAAGTAAAGCACAGTAGTTATTGCTTTTCCATACGTTTATCAGAATGTGCTTCTACAAGCACAGATAAAGAGTCCACAAGAACACATCTTTAGTTTTGAAACACCGAAAGTTATATTAAAAAAACTTCTCGCTTTTCAAAATTGATAACGTTAAGCAAATGTTTGCTTTTGCAACTCTCTTTGCTTCTTTTTTATTTTGGAATTTAGTTAATTACACAGTCCTGCGATGACAAAAAGTATGAGATCAGAGTTAGTAATTTTTACAGATTTTTGCGCGCTGAATTCGAATATGACCTCCGATTTGCTACATTACGTCTGAGATTCGAGTGCAGAAAACGCTATTTTCAAACATATGGCGTACATCCTGAAAGTAGTCTAGTTCACTTTTGACAGCGGCATTGAATAACCCTGAGCATTCTCTTTAAAGCGTACTTTTAGCTTTTCCAATTAGATCATTAGTTTCCGAGATATCATCCATTGAAGTAAAGGTATACAAATTGAATATAGTTCTTAACAGGGATTAGTGATACTTTTACTTCAATCGATGATATCTAGGAAACTAACAATTCAATTGAAAAAGTTACAAGTACGCTTTGAAGAGGAAGTTCAGGGCTATTCATTACCGTTGTCAAAAGTGAACTAGACTACTTTCAGGACGGACGCCATATGTTTGAAAATAGCGTTTCTTGCACTTTAAATAAAGGATAACTCGGATCTCGGGCGTGATGGAGCAAATCGTAGGTCATATTCGGATTTAGTGAGCAAAAATTTATAAAAATCACCTGCTCTGATTTCATATTTTTTTAACATTTTCAAAAACGCAGGACTGTGTTATTTTCACTTAGTGGTTGCTCTTCCCGTTAAGAAGTTGAAGTCTAATTAAATAAGTTATGGAAAGTAGTAGTGAAAACGAATGTGCCTCAAATCTAAGCCCACCACTTACACCTACTAAAAAGCTGAAAATACAAAAACGGCTTCAAAAATATAAATCTGAATGGGAAAAAGAGTATGACTAGATTACTACAGATCCGCAAAATGTCTATAATGTAAAATGTGAGTAACTCTTTATTTTCTGTCGGAAAAAGTGCCATTGGCCAGGTGAGCTTTTTGGCTATATTTCAATTTCCGTAGCTTCTCGATTTGACAATGTTTTCAAAATAAGTTGAAAATCTTTTATAAAATTTTTCGTTATCTCGTTTTGTTTTCGTGATATCGAGACAAAAAGCTTTTAGAGTGCAAGTCTAGTCAAATCTAAATTTTCTTGAAATCTATTTAGTATTCTCATATTTTTTAAGCCTTGATATCTTGGAAACAAAGCGAGATATCGAAAATTTTTAGTTTTTTCAACTTTCTTGGGTCGATTTATAAAAAAATCATCTATTTTCAGTAATGAATTCGAAATGGCGCGAAGAGAGAAACAGAGCGAGTATCTTACTAATAAAAAATGAGCTTTTGATCTGCATTAATTTAAGTATTGAATGCGACAAAACGTATGACACTTTTATGCTAGACAAAAAATTAATAAAAATGCAAAAAGTTCTAAAAGGTATAGTTTTACAAAAATAAATAAGTACCAAATATACCTTTGTCTATTTTTTACTTTTTCCATGAAATACTATATTTTTTTGTAGCGTACTATATTTTTTTAAGACTTATTCGGAAAAATACTATAGATTTCAAATTTTATTATTTTTATCAATAACATATTTCATTACATTTCATTACATTTGCGACCTTGCAGACCATAATCGCATGAAAAGTGACAGCTCTATTCTAGATTTAGTGATAAAGCCTACTAAATTACTGTTTTGTAAATTAACAGAACCAAAATTTCTTCTGTTCATTCACTAAATCTATTATAGAGCTTTATTTTTTCATCCGATTTTAGTCTGTAAGGGCTCAAAGTTTTCGTGATAAAATATATAATAATAAAATTTAACTTATGAAGTTTGTTTATTGAATGTTTTTATGCTTGCATGGTACTAATGAAAGTAGCATAAACTTATATTGAACTAATTAAACAGTCATTTTTTGCAATTTTTTTAACAACAGACGAAAGCAAGTGTTAACATGGAAATTTATTACACATGTTTCGGCTATTTCCACATATTTCCATATTTATATTGTATATTTTCACATATAAGCATTAGGGTGGAGCGAAATTTGTTTTTTGCGATTTTCGAAATGGGTCACATGCGAAAAGATGCTCCATAATATTCTTAATAAAAAATATTATATGGTAATTTTTGATATTTTAATGTTTTGTACTGCCACAAAGACATTAAAGCTTTGAAAAAAAAAAAATATATTACATTGAGTTTATTTGTATGGGGTAAAGTCAATAAAAGAGCTTAAACGTGTCCAAATTGTGATTTTTACTATAATATTAATATATGTATTTTAAACAAATTTAAACTCCTTTTTAGTATTAAAAACAGGCATTGTTCTTCGTGATTCCAGCCTTGTTTTGATGAGACCATCTCTTCTTTCTGAACCACATACCGCAGCAGCAGCTTCACTAACAATTTGATTTGAGTATGACCTTTTACGCCCTGGCCCATTTAGAATATGTAAAAATTAAAAATCTCCATAGAGCCGCGCTCCTCCACATTGTGTACAATAGCAAGTATATTTATGAATTTCATATGAAAAACATAAAAATTATTCTGACAGAAAATAATATTTGCGCTGATTTATCAATCAACATAGCATTGGTTTTCTAAAATGTTTAGTCAAAGTACATATGAGGAATTCTCAAAAATTGTGGAATTCTACAGTTTTTGAGGCACATTCACCAAACTTGGTCAAAAAAAGTAAAAAAAGTTACGCATATATATATGAAGCAAAACACATCAAGTGTACCAGCTGAAAATTTTTTTGTCTCCGATTTCGCTCAAATTTGGCAATATAGTAGTCCTGATATACAAAAACAATATTCCGGGAGAATTTGGTCCTAGTACCATTTATTGTTAAAATACAGGGTATTGAAGTTGGCGTTTTTAGTGATTTTCATGAAAAGGTGTTTTTTCAAAAATTTGGAGCTTACACCAAAGTTTGTAAAGTAACTTGTCCCATTCATTTTTAAATGTTCTTTTTATAAAAAAATATTACATGGTGAAAAAAATTTTTTTTCAAGAAAATATTTTAAACTTAAAAATACTTTTGAATTTTTTTTTTAAAAAAAACCCCCCTTAACGTAACTTTTTTTACTTTTTTTTTTTGACGTGCACCCTTCCAATTTTTGATTTTTATATAAAAAGTGACCTCTCCACCAAGTTTGGTGAATGTGCCTCAAAAACTGTAGAATTCCACAATTTTTGAGAATTCCTCATATATGTATGTTCCATGAAAACTTCTCTTTATACTTACCCGAAAATAAACAACTGTGAGCTTAGTTATTGCGAGTTGAAAGTTGTATGTTTTATTCAAACTTTTAGAGGCAAAAAAGGGGCTTAAAGCCGGTTTATTCCCAAGAAGGAGTTGTTTTGATTCATTTCTTCACCTTATCCCACTCACAAGAAGCTAACAAACAAAACCTAATCAAAAATTTTCAGTGCCAATATTTGGAGGTCAATTCAATATTAATAATTTAAAAATACCAAGAAAAAAGGCGCTTAAGCTCGGTTTATTCGCAATAAGGAATTGATCCGATTAAATTTTCTTATTTTCCAACTCTGGACAAATTAAACAACACTGCCGTAAAATTATAAAAAGACGCAACTCGTTTTTCATAGTTTTGAGAAAATCAAAATTTTTATTTTATTCAGAAAAGGCAGCAACTTCTCTTTCTTATAAAATCTATTTAATTTTTCATCTTTTTGTATGGAGTTACTGCCTTTTAATAATGAAATAGTGTAATAGTGTAATGTTTACATTTCTTTATTTGCAATTTGCAAGAGAAGTGGAAAACGTAAAAAATTGGCGATTGGACTAAAATATAGATAAAAAATTGCTTAATCCGATGGGGAAATAAAGTTGAAAAGGCCGTAACTTAAGTTGCGGCCTTATATATTTTAACGGCAGAACAGCCCTGATCAAAACATTTTAATTTCCAAGACTTCGAGGTAACTATAATATAGGTAATTTAAGCATGCCTCGAAAAAAGGGGCTTAAGTCCAGTTTATTCGCAAGAAAGAAGAGTCTGGATTTTAATTTTCATATTTTCCAGCTCAGGAGAAGTGGACGAATAAAACCTCATCAAAAAAACTTCAGTAGATATTCCAACTTTGAGTTTTTCCCTATATTCCCAGGATGTGTTTAAGGTTTGATTGACTTGTGGCAGTACTAAAACTCAAAATTTTGAAAAAATATTTACACACCTCTAAAAGGTGATTGACGGAGCACCTTTTCCGCACTGGCCCATTTAGAATATGTAAAAATAAAAAATCTCCATAGAGCAGCGCTCCACCCTATTAAACATGTATATAGCCTCATCAGATCTGTTTTAGTTAATACCCCTACCATGGTTTACAACATAGTTCAGTGTTGTGTTGTACTTTTATAATTCGTACTTTCGATAACAACACAACTCGTCATACGATCAGCTGTTGTTGTGTATGTAATGGCAAAATGGACCATAGTAGACCATAGTAGACCATAGTACCAAATAAAATTGATGTTGTGTTGTTTTAAATAGTACACAACCTGCATATGTTGTAAACCATGGTAGGGGTATAAATCTTGTCAGGAACCGTACTCGAACCCGTGACTCCGGTTTTTTGATCAAAGAAAACACGGTGCTTTAGCCATTACGCTATTGGACACGGATAAACTTCTCAGTGCATAAGAGATCATAAGGCTCACTAGCGCCGTCTGCTGTGAATAATTGCCAAATTGCTTTTAGTTGGTAACACACTCTGGTTTTGAGGCATGCTACGCTAGCGACTGTTTAATTAGTTCAATATAAATTTATCATACTTCAATAAAACTTAACATTTGTTTTTTTGGTCCGAAAAATCATTTGTGTGTTATTGAGAGGTATCCTTTCTTTAAAGGCTTATAACTCGGAAACTGTGAATCCAATTGAAAAACGGTAGATTACGTCTTGTTGACAATAAATTTGGCTGTCCGAATCCATTGACAAAAATTAATTTTATTTGTTGTTGTTTTTGTTATATAGCTTTAAGTATAGGTCAAAACAGTGATTCTGATAAATTAGCAAAAATTAAGATCAGATTCGTAATTAGGAGATCATAACCCACCATAAACGGCTATAAAAACAGAGAACTAAAATCCATAGTTGACCTTTAGGGCGGTAGGGGATAAAAAAATGGACCACCGGAGGCATGACATTGTTGGAAAATTTATCTTGAAGTGTAAATTTGTCATTAAATGCAATATAAGTATCTCTCATCAAAACGCTTCAAAACTATTATTTGCCCGTACTGTATATAAAATGTCACAGACGTGGCAATTTGCTCACAAACTTGGAAGCAAAATTTTTAAATTTCGACCTCAAAACCGTAAATTCACACTTGTAGTTGATCTACTTAAAAGGTGAGTTTTAAGAGTGTTTTTACACAAGATAACATGAAGAAACTTGCAAAAATCCAAAAAAATTATATGCCAATTTTATAACTCGAAAAAGCACAGTTACCCATATGGCAAAAAATGCTTAGAATTGTCCAAAGAATACGTGTGAATTTTTTCAAAATTTTTTGGAACATTTTATAATTTTTCAAAATTTGGTTGAAAAAATAAAAAAAATCGGAAAAAAATCACACGCAGTCTTTGGACAATTCCAAGCATTTTTTGCCTGATACACTTTTTTCGTCAGGCACCTTGGTCTTGAGTAAAAATAAAAATATTTAACAGGTGCAAATTTAGATGCAAATCCATGAATGCATTTTATAAAATTAAAATTTTAAAGAAATAAAGAAAAAACGCACATTTGTAAATGATTGAGGTTAAATTATTCTTCATTCTCTTCATTTTGAAAAAAAATCATTGAAATCGGAGCAGTTCTGCTGGTTACCCAAACAAAATGCTAACGTTACTCCAGTGATAGTCAAATGGATTTATGCAATAACGCCCTATAATTTAAATTTTCCTTCTTCGATAATTCTGTCGATTTTCATCAGCATTATGTGTTAGAGGTAATCATTTACTCATTTTGTTAGTATTAATTGAATAAATTTGTTTTTAAAGGTTTGAATTATGCTTTGCTCTTTGTACAGCATTTAGAAACTTTAAATTGAATTATCTCGAAATGCCATTCTTCGACTAAGGGCGTTATTGCACGCAACGCCTCAATTGTAAGTAAAACTATTTTACGTTATACCTCTGTCTGGTTAACCAGATGAGATCTGATTGAGCACTAACCAGACTAGTTTTCTATACCAAAAGCTTTTCGATTTGTCTGAGAAGTATTCGGTATGTAGTTTAAGCATAAAAATCTGCAGGTGGTTTGAATTCAAAAAATCCCAAGGAAATTATGAAATTTTTTGTTGACAAAAAAAAAAACAAATTAAAGAGAAAATTAAAAATGTATCAGTTTCAATTAAAAAAAAAAATTAAATAGTGAATTACACTGTGCTACACGAAAAAAAGTTCTGGGTTCTCACATAGTTCGTAACCCAGCCATTTTTTAACCAATTTTTATGCGTTTGATTTTGATTGAAAGTTAAGAGTTGTAGCTCTTTAGAAAAATAAATTTTTTAAGAATCGTGTAAAAAATCACCGACTTACAACCAATATCATATATGATATTGAGGGTTAACACTCTTCAATATTTTACTTTGCCACTTTAAATTTAAAATTATCGTATGCTGATCTTCCTTTGAAAGATCTTGGAAAATTTTATAAATTTTCTCATTAAAATTGGAATGAAATATAAAAAAAACATATTTCTAAAAATTAGAAAAGGCTTAAAATTATTCCATACACGTATACGAATTTTCCTGTTTAAATTCGAAGGGTTTCTGCTGGATATTGGAAATTGTAGCACAAATTTTCGTTTACAACTTCCACGAGTTTATTTATTAAACTTATGTGATTATGTTCTAAAGACGCTTTTCTTGGATCAATTACCAAACTTCACTGAAAAATATTAACGTTCCGAACCCGCCAACTCGCGTTTTTTGACCGAAAAATGGTTTTTCTATAGAAATCAAATTTATCTGCCAACCAAAGATATTTTTATGGTTCTTGCAATAAAAAATAGTAACGATTGACATTCTTTAAAATACAAAAGTGTAACTTTAACAAATATTTTGTTAAAACAGATCAGAAATCCGGGCACACATTGGGAGGCAACGAGAAAAATTTGTAATTTGATTCATATCTCTGAAATTATTCTAGATAAATAGATGATATTTGGTAGATACAGTGCTGTGCAGAACATTTGCAACCAAAAACACTTGAAACTGAATCACCAATTTTCGGCCAGTAAAACAGATGCAAATAAAATACTTGGTATGAGGTCTTATGTCATTTATATTGTTGATTATAAATCAAAAATAAAAAGTCCATACATCACTAATACAAAACTAAAACTTAAGTGCAATATAAAAATGTAACGGTATTGGCTGTGCAAAACATTTGCAACTATTAATCTAAATTAAAAATTAATAACTAAAAAAATCAATATTTAATGGAATAACCCCTGTTTTTTATAACAGCAGTGCACCTTATTGGCATGGATGCAATAAAATTATGTTCAAATGGGTGCTCAATGTCCTGCTACCGTTTTTTAACTTCAGTAAACAACTCATCCTGTTTTCTAAATTTTTGATTGCATAATAAGCAATGCATTTAGGTGACTTGACGATTTGATTGGGTTTAGATCTGGCGACTCCGCGAGGCATTGATGAACATCAATATTTTGCCATTTTATCCAATCTTTTACTACTTTCGACGTGTGCTTAAGGTTGTTATTATGCAGGAATATCCATTTTAGTGTCATTTTCCAAGTTGCATATGGCATTATAGTATTTTGTGGTATGTCTTTATAATCATTAGACTTCATTATGCCTTCAACACTTTGAATTGGACCGATTCCTTGCACAGAGAAACATCCCCACACCTTGATTCTACAACCTCTATGATAGACAGTTCCTATTGTATATTTTGGGCTTAGCCATTCTCTCCTTGGTCTTCTTACAAGACTTTTACCACCTTTTCTGACTAGTCCAAGTTTAATTAATGCGGATCGAGTGGTAACAGGCTTATGAGAAGACCAATCAATATCTAGTAGAAAAATGGGCGATACCACGCCCACCACAAAATGTAATTCGACATATCTCTAAAGAAATTCGACGCAGATAACAAAATTTATATGTATATGTGTCAAGAGCAGGGTTCGAAAATATCCGATATTTATTTTAAATATCAAAATATCGGATATTTATGATATATATCCATTTTGTATGAAAGCCATATTATTATTTTATTGTATTATTTATGTGTACTAAATATTTAGGTACTTAAAATCAGACAAATGAAACCAAAACATAAAATCTTCTTCTAGATCAAGCAAAATCAAATCCTTTGTTAAAAATAACACAGTCCCGCATGGGTTTTCCTCTCTGAATTTTAAAAAGCGATTTCTTTAGATTTAGGTGTGCTGATTATGAGATAAATAGTGAAAAAATGCCAGCACGTTAAAATTTTCAGTTATTTAAGTTTTACTTAAGTGCCTTTTTTGTATATACAAGACTACCATATAACATATAAATGTATTTTATTTATAGAATTGCTGTATCTCATATGGTTTTTGAGATATTCTAGCCTAAACAAGCGAAAAATACCGTTTTTGCTTTATTTTGAAGCTATATAAATAGAATATAGAGCATTCACACGTAGAATCCGATACAATGTCTGAAAGTTCTAATTTTTTGCTTTAAGACCTAATTCAAATCATGTCAATAGCTTTATTTTTCTCCGAAATATTGTAGACTGGAATAATGAGAAAATTAATTTTTTGCACTTTTTAATCTTTTTAGGTTAGCATATCTCCAAGATATAAAGACGTCGCACAGTGCGAAATTTGGGAGGTTTAGCGGAACTTTATTCAATTTTTGAAATACATAAAACGCATAAGATTATTCATTATTTCGGTAGCTTAATATCCCACCTCAAAAACCTCATACTCAGTTTGGTGAATAACCCTGCGAAACAACTGCAAAATGCACCTGAAACTTGCATTACTTATTCATTCATACTTTTTGACTATAGAAAGCTTTTTGATTTGTTTTAGTTTATAGATTGGTACATAAAAACAGCAAGTCGGTAGGACGCGAAAATTTGTTAATTTATTTTTTAATAAAATTGTCAATTATTGGCATTCAAATAATGGCAGAAACTTTTCTTACTCGTGTGTGATTTGCTTGTGAAAATTGTGTTTTTTAAGAAGTACATAAGATTTACATTTTCAACTTCATTGGATACTTTGAAAGGTGTTACCACAAATAGCCATTTTGAAACGTACAAAATTTGAAAGGTAGGTTTATCCTCTACTGGAAACACAAAACATCTTCCGCGATATTTTGCGATCCTCTTTTAAACTAAACCTTTTCCAGAATGTCTTTGGAAATTTCATATAACACGGAAATTTCATGAAAAACCGACATCGGACACCATCGTTGGTTTTGTTTTGGAAATAATAGGCTCACCAACACTAACATCTGACACTCTCCATAGCTTAAAGGTAACTATCCGTACGCTAGTTTATAATATGCAAAAAAGTTAAGGGGAATCCTCTCGAAATTTAGAAGCATTACTGAATAAAAATGAAAGAAACAGCAAATACCCCTTGTCTTACCCCCTTAATTTTTTATGGTGTTTTGATAAGAAAATGGTTATATCTATCAAGTTTCATAGCGATATCTGGTATGGGAGCAGAAATACAACGTTTTAAGCATTTCCATATATGGGGGTATAATAACCTCTTGTCTGATCCCCCTTAATTTTTGCATAGTGTTTTGGCAATTAATTATATATCCAAGTATTACGTTTCATAACTATAACTGCTATATGTGCTGAGATATGAATTAAGTTCCGCTAGACTCTCAAAATTTCGCACTGTGCGTCGCCGTAATTTAAATTTAGTTTTAAAGAAAAAGATTAGAACTTTCAGATATTGTGTCGGATTCTACGTATGAATGCTCTATATACTAGTTATATACCTTCAAAATAAAGCAAAAACGATATTTTTTGCTTGCTTAGGCTAGGATATCTCAAAAACCATATGAGATACAGCAATTCCAAGGCCAAATTCGGATTCAGCATCGCAAAATACATTTTAAGTAAATACGTTTATATTTGTTTGTTGTGTTCTTTTTTTCAATTTTTTTTTTTTATTTTATATGGGATATGTATTTTTGTGATATTTCGTGAAAATGAGCAGCTACGATTTCGCATTTGCATTTTTTTGGCCACTAAACTAGTACAAATGAAACCCCATTCACAGATTTTGTCGACACTTTCATCACACCTATCGACTGTTTAAGCCCAGTGTGACCAGTAGGTATATTGAAACCATATTCACACCATATGTATATCCGTTTGATATTCCGACAGATTTGTCTTGATAATGAGGGTAATTGAATGAAAGTACGGTGCGCTCAGTATACAAAGAAATCATACCAAAAACAAAAAACGCATATCTACTTAATTTACCTGCATTATGATACATCATACCTGGATGAATATTATGCATAGCAACTATCTTGATCGTAAGTGGAGCACCAAAAAAATATATGGTACAAGAATGGTTTAAATGTGTTGAGTGTTTTAGGCGTGATATTGAAGAGTACATAAGCTTAACGATTGAATAAATAAGTTCTCAAATGCTGCACAGACGAACAAGATGGAAATAAACCAAGTTCAGATTTGTGATTAGGAGGTCCCAAAGCATTATAATTGGCTTCAAAAATCAAGAGAGGAAAAAAAGTGTCGAATTTGCAGGCCTGTATAATAAAATAAACACAAAATAGAACTTACTCTTTCGCAACGAAATTTTTCTGACACGACTGGCACCTTTAATGCCGGCAAAATTGTTGCCATTTATGCATTAGAACTTACTATTAGGGAGTATGTTTTAACTCTACTCCAACGCCATATACATTTGGGAAGTAGAAATACAGTAACTAACGCCAAAAATTACTTAATAATATAAAATTTTTAAAATAATTTTGTATTTATATATTTCATAAAATTTGATATATATGGGATATATATCCATTGATATATATCCTTCGAACCCTGGTCAAGAGCACCAAGAAAAATTGTATCCACTGAAAAAAATGGGTGAATCGAAGCCTCCATGTTAGACAGAAGCAAAATTGATACCAAAGGAAACAAACTACAAAAAAAAAGTATCACAACAGTAACCTTTTTTTTCACAGCGATAGAAAAAGTGTTTTTGGTGTGTAAATATTTGTTTTTGGAGTAAACTACGAAATGTTTTGGGAGAAACTTACTTGAAATATTTATGTTTTACAATATCGCATAAGTGTGTGTTAAATGTATTTTCATTAATAAATGTTATGGTAATTTACAGTTTTTAAAACATGTGGTTTGTGTGTACCTTGGACCTACGCTTATTGATAAGCAAGCCTTTTTCGACGGTCAACCAGGAAGCCATAATCGCCTTTCTCAATATAATATTTATTATTGTTATTATTATTATTTACGTGGTTTATGTATCTATTTACAACCAGTTTTTGTTAAATTAATTGTTTTTTATTAATTGGATTTTTTGTGTTAAAATTTTTGTTTATTATTAATTTTTTATTTTTATTGAAAAAAAAATTACTTTTGATTACGTAATAAATGGTAATTTCATGATTTATTACCTTTATAAAATGTATTCTCTTTTATTTTTGATGGTCTGAGATTGGCACGGAAAAGGTAATATTTCTACTCAATGGTAAGTGATATAAATACATATCATTGTCACGGCATTTGATGCTATAAGCATTGCAGAAATATAACTTAAAAAACTAAAGTAACTTTTTTGGAAAATCCAGCACATTGAAAAAACTGAATAGCGTACATCTCCCCTATGTACCAAATTTTATTCATCTGTGCCAAATTTTTCCATGGATATGTTGAATAATATTTAGTGGTGGGCGTTGCACCGCCGACTTTTCTACTAGATATTGATTGGCCTGTTGTTCTTTACATATTTACCGAATATCATGTATTTATGTAGAATACTTTAAGAGATATGAATTAAATTACATATTTTTCTCGGTTACCGGACATAATCCCCATTTACGAAGTGGGGATTATGTCCGTTGGGATTATGTCCGGTAACCGAGAAAAATATGTAATTTAATTCATATCTCTTAAAGTATTCTACATAAATACATGATACCGGACATAATCCCAACGGACATAATCCCCACTTCGTAAATGGGGATTATGTCCGAAGATTTTTCGGTCATAATCCCCATTTTGGTCATGGGGGTTATGTTCGCAAATTTTTCGGTTATGTCCGAAAAATTTAATTAAGATTGAACAAAATTTTTGCAATAATCCATTTAAAAAATTTATATAGTGTTGGACGTTATAGACTGATCCGCGGCCAAAGCCGGTGTTGTACTTTTGGGAGTTTTAAATCCTGAGCTGCAGCCGCAGGCCGCCCACTTACCCCTACTCTTATGTAAAATTACTGTGGCTAGCAAACTAGGTGTTGGATATATAATAGACTGATCAGCGGCTGAAGGCCGCCGCGGAAACGGTATTGGAATTTTTGGGAGTTGTAAATCCTGAGCTGCGGCTGTTGTCAATAACAAAATATCGTTATGGGGATTATGTCCGTTTTTTCCTGGGGATTATGTCCGAAAACTTGTGGACATTATGTCCGAAAAACTTGTGGACATAATCCCCATTATAGAAATGCTTTTTAGAAAATAGTTGTTAAAGTTGCACTATATATACTTATGATTTCTATAAAAAAACATTTTTCGGTCAAAATACGCGAGTTGGCGAGTTCTAAACGTTAATATTTTTTAGTAAGATTTGCAGAGCTTCATATGGCTGTGATCATCTTAAATTTTTCGAAATTTGTAGTTGGGTTCTCAGATTTTTATTAAAATTCACAGAGCTGCAATTTATGGGCATGGAACTTCAGAGTGTGCAAGTAGTGTTTTTGCGAAAAATCGATACAATTTTTTTTTTCTAAGTCCCGCCATTTTGTCAAAAATAATGTTTTTTAATTTGTGTTTTCGGATTCTTGTAGCATTTTAAACGTTTTTTTAATTTCCATTTTTAAATTTGGAAAACTTTGAAAATTTACAGAATGGCCGGCGGCCATTTTTTGAAAAATATTTTTTAACTTTGTTTTGTGCTTTGATTTACACACACTAGGTGGCCAAAAAAAACAATTTCAAAGTAAAAGAATATAACTTCAAGAAAATACAAGTTATACAAAAAAACCAAGATTTCTCATTTTCCTTTTTTTTTTTTTGTTTTTACTTAAATCTTTTCAAAAACGAGTGTTTTTCATCCACCTTTCAAAAGATTTCCGTAAAAAAAAAATTTTACAATAAGAAAAAAAAATTTTTTTTCGGATTTTTCAAACATGGCCGTCATTTCGTCAATACTTATTTTTATGATTTATAAAGGAAATATTGGTTTTTTGTACACTTTGTATTTTCTAAGCAATGGAAGTTATATTCTTCTACTGTGAAATTTTGTTTTTTGGCCACCTCGTGGGTGTAAATCAAAGCACAAAACAAAGTTAAAAAAAAACAAAACTTTCAGGTTATAGGAAATTTTATGTTCTGTAAATGATAAGCAGTGTATGTACACATACAATTTACCGTTTATGAGTTATTCAATAAAAGTAGATTTTTTTAACGCTTTCCTTAATTTTTAAGGTTTTTATTGAATAACTCCTAAACGGTAAATTGTATGTGTACTAGACTGACCCAAAAAAACTAAAGGTGTTTCGATCTTAGGTGCTCAGCACTCAAAATGTTCGGTAGGGTCTAGAAACTAAGTTTGTAAATTTTGGTAAAAAAATATTGAGATTTAGCACTCGCGCAAGCTCGATAAGTAGCGCTGCCTTGACCGTACGAGAATGGGGTTCTTTCAGCCCGTGGAAATTGATAAAAAAGGATTGGAACAATTTTTTTTTCTGTCCTACTTTATGTTTTCGAGGTCGCTGAAGACAATGACATTGCCAGTTTTTGGAAAAGATTCCAAGATTTCAAGATATTTAAGATATCTCTCGAAAAAAAAAAAAAAATTGAGATTTTTGTTAGATTAAATTGCCATTAATCGTAGGAAAATTTTTTATTTTCTTTTCTCGGACACTAGTCTTGTAGCCTAGATCGTGACAAACAAAATGAGTGGTCACACAATACTTTTTGACAAAATCTTCTCGAGATATCGGCCACAGACTAAACCGCCGTCCTGCAGTATTGCCGGTCACTGGGGATATCTGCCGATTTTACGCTATTTTCATTGATTTTTGAGATCCTACCTTGTACTTTCGACGTCGCTAGATATCGGGAACATTTATTTTCACGATAAAATGCAAGTGTTTCAATACATTCAAGATATTCCTATGATAAATTTCCCTAGTGGGATTACCAATGAAAAGCAGAACTAGCTCTTTAACCTCTATATAAATTTTCCGCGCATGATTCATCAGCAGCTAGTGATTGATGACCATCGCGGTTTTCTTCTGGAAAAGTGCCAATATCTCCCAAATTTTTCAGTGGAAGATAAAAAAATTTGGGACACATTGGCACCTTTCCAGAAGAAAACCGCGATGGTCATCAATCACTAGCTGCAGATGAATCATGCGCGGAAAATTTATGTCGAGGTTTTAGAGCTAGTTCTGCTTTTCATTGGAAATCCCACTAGGGAAATTTATCATAGGAATATCTTGAATGTATTGAAACACTTGCATTTTATCGTGAAAATAAATGTTCCCGATATCCAGCGACGTCGAAAGTACAAGGTAGGATCTCAAAGATCAATGAAAATAGCGTAAAATCGGCAGATATCCCCAATGACCGGCAATACGGCAGGACGGCGGTTCAGTCTGTGGCCGATATCTCGAGAAGATTTTGTCAAAAAGTATTGTGTGACCACTCATTTTGTTCGCCACGATCTAGGCTACAAGACTAGTGTCCGAGAAAAAAAAATAAAAAATTTTCCTACGATTAATGGCAATTTAATCTAACAAAAATCTCAATTTTTTTTTTCGAGAGATATCTTAAATATCTTGAAATCTTGGAATCTTTTTCAAAAACTGGCAATGTCATTGTCTTCAGCGACCTCGAAAACATAAAGTAGGACAGAAAAAAAAATTGTTCCAATCCTTTTTTATCAATTTCCACGGGCTGAAAGAACCCCATTCTCGTACGGTCAAGGCAGCGCTACTTATCGAGCTTGCGCGAGTGCTAAATCTCAATATTTTTTTTACCAAAATTTACATACGTAGTTTCTAGACCCTACCGAACATTTTGAGTGCTGAGCACCTAAGATCGTAACACCTTTAGTTTTTTTGGGTCAGTCTAATGTGTACATACATTGCTTATCATTTACAGAACATAAAATTTTGTTCTTTTTTTGAGACTCATCATTCGTGAGTTACGACAATTTAAAAATCAACATACGGCTTATATACCGCAAGTATGCATTACCAAGCTTTGACACTTTTTAATTAGAATATCTCATAAACTATTAGTCGAACGAAAACGATTCCAGGATCTTACAATAGAAAATTTTTAGGGCTATAAAATTGTTTAGAACTATTTTCCTGAAAAAGTAACGGTTAGTGTGATATTTGCAAAAAACTGATTTTTTCGACCTTTGACTTTGAATAACTTTTTATGCGTACAAGACTTCGCTATGAACTTTTAAATTTTTTTGCATAAATAACGATTATTTTGGTGAAAAAATTTTAATTGGATTTATTTTGCAGAAAAATCCGAATTTTCTGGGCTAATTCCTATTTGAACGATATTTTTAAAATAAATAATTTTTTTCAGTGTTTTTTTGTTAAGGAACATAAACTTTTTATACGCTACAAAATATCTATGGTATATATATATGTCGGCGAATTCATTTAATCGCGATAGTTTTTCACTACTCTTGCTTCAAAACGTAAACTTATTTTCTCTATTCCAAATTTTATAATAATTTCTCAAATCAAATTTTCCATTTTTAACAATTAAATCCAATTCATTTATTTAAACAAGTTCTTTCAACAATTATTTTGAAGCACAGTAGTGAAACTCCATCCAACCAACATATTGTTGATTAACGATCAAACCATTATCTGCGACACGGCCATTCTGACATGTCACACGCCCTCGTGTGACCTCTTCTTTCATTCGGCCATTCCTGACCACCAGATCATTTGGTGGTATTCGCAACTTATGCCACAACACATGATACTCTTCACCATAAAACCTGGCGGTATTTTCAACTTTTACCATATCACATGATAATCTTCACCATAAAACCTGGTGGAATCCACAACTATTACCATTTCACATGATAATCTTCACCATAAGACCTGGTGGAATCCTCAACTATTCGCCATAAAACCTGGCAGTATCCACAACTATTACTATATCACATGATAATCTTCACCATAAAACCTGGTGGAATTCTCAACTATTGCCATAACACATGATACTCTTCGCCATAAAACCTGGCAGTACCCACAACTATTACCATACCACATGATACTCTTCGCCATAAAACCTGGCAGTATCCACAACTGTTTCCATTTCACATGATAATCTTCACCATAAAACCTGGTGGAATCCTCAACTATTGCCATAACACATGATACTCTTCGCCATAAAACCTGGCAGTATCCACAACTATTACCATATCACATGATACTCTTCGCCATAAAACCTGGCAGCATCCACAACTGTTACCACACATGTTTCACATGATAATCTTCACCATAAAACCTGGTGGAATCCTCAACTATTATCATATCAAATTATTATCTTCATCGTAAAACCTAGACAAGATCAAAACCAAAAAAATATAATCATAATAATCCTTTAAAATTAATCAAATTTTTATTCCAACCAAACATGAAACAAAGTGCGAGAGAACAAATAAAAATAACGTAGGTAATGCAAACCAAAAAAAAAAATAAAAAAAAATTTCATGCAAGTAAATAATTAATCCACATCATTGGTCAATATTTCAACATCTGTTGAGTCGTCACCCTCAGGCATTTAACGCAAACGATCATGAGCGTACTTATAGGTTCGCCGATAAAACATATCTATCACCACCTAAAATTTCAACAATTTTGAATGAGCCTTTATACTTCGGATCAAGTTTAGATTGGTTACGTTCCTCATTCTGTAGCAAAACCATTTCACTTTCATTATTATCAGCTAGCTCTCGCGTTTCTTCAATATCAGTAATTTGATCAACTTTATCCGAATACATCAAATCTAATGGTCTGGTTACTTTCCCAATCATCAACTCAAGTGGACTTGAATATCAGGCAAAGCATCTTACCATAAACGTTCTTTATCAGACTCAACTGCAGTTAGCATATTCTTAAGGGTACTCATCACTCTTTCTCCCTGACCATTAGCACGAGAACTACCTGTTGCTATTAGATGTAAATCAATATTATGATATTTACAAAATTCACGAAATTCACTACTAGCAAAGCATCTTCCTTGATCTGCAATAATCCGTTTTGGAGCCCCAAACAAAGACACGCTGGATTTCAAAGCTTGATACTACGCACTGAATCGATGTTCAAAGACAAATACATATTCCTTTTTATAATTTTTTTCCGCTAAGCTAACCAGTTATTGGAAATATCCGTCGAAAGTAGGACGCTAACCCAATAAATTGACGCAATTGTATTATACTCTAAGGAGGAGAAAGGGCAACCAAAGCTTTTATTTTCTTGGAGTTCTGTCTGATTACATCATGACTAACATCAAACCTAAATATTTTAAATAAAACACTTTTTAATATTTATCGAAATTCCATATTTAGCTAGTGTTTCCAAAACCACATCAATTCTTTTGCTAGCTTTTCTCAACATTCTCTGTGCCCACAACATATTTGAAAATTAAGCGCACTAAGAAGCGGTTAGGGACAGGACAGAGAATGGCTTTTTAACACTTTATGTTACAATTTCATAGCGAAATATTATTTTTTTAAGCAATTCTTATAGAAGCTCAGGTTAAATATCTGTATTAAATAGTTAAAATATCAAACCTTAAAATCAAACATGGTTTTGAGCCCCGGGCCATTGAATGGTACATTTTTGGAGACCCCCTCAAATGTATTTGCAATCGATTTTCTCAATAGAGTCAGGATGAGTAGGTACCTGAAGATACCCACTAGCCATATCTAAAGCCGTGAAGTAGTGACAACCATTGATCGGATATCAATTGTAAAGGAAATCTATTCGGAATGGTATTGTCATATATGGTCGATAATCTAGCAAAGGACTAGCAAAAGGTGATGAACTTGGCTAAATAATATTTGGCATTAAAAGTTCGTTTACTTTGCTATGCACAATATTTTGAATAAGCTTGTATGGTCTTCGGAAAATAGTTTTATTTGGATTCGTCAATCGTATATCCATGTGATCTTAATGAAGCGGACACTAAGTTTTTCCTTGTACAAAACTTAACTTGAATTTATTTACAAATGCTAACAGTGAATTCTTATACTCCTGAGGTATGACAGTATTTATTTCAGCAAAAATAGTGCAATACACTTTAACTTTATCACTCTTTACCTGGGTTACACTTAACTGTTTTGCTGTTATTTGACCATTAAGGTTTCCTTTCAAAATTTCGAGTCTTAAAATATCATCAAATTTCAAAGATTGATCGAGCAACACATGAAAAAGCAATTTGATGTCAATTTTATTCTTTAAATAAAATTTGTAAATTACTTTTGACACTAGTTTGATCAATACCAGTCATAACCACAGTATTGTTATAAAAACTCACCACAGAATTCAAAACTAACCGTTCCTTGAATCAAAAATGAAGGAATACTCCTCACCTGATTGATTTAAAATGCCTTATGGTGTAACAAATAAAAACACGTCAACACGCCGATCAGTTATTTGCTTGTTGTCTGTCTTCTTCTCAAAATCTGAACATTGTTGGCGTAGTGACTTTGGGCTCGGCAACAAAAACAGGTCACACTCAATGCACTAATTTTCTTTATCAATTGCTCTTTATTAGAATTAATACAATTTTTTATTATCTCCAGGCACTTAACAGGTATTTACTACTTGCCTTGTAAAAAATGTCAAATTTGTCAGATTTATTAACAACATTGAAATCTTGACTTCAAAATTTAAAAAAAAAAATAACATGGAGCAAAACTTGTAAATAGTATTCATTTATGTATAGCAATGTTTGACAAACACATGACTCAACTATACAAGGCCAACGCAGCCTGTCAAAAACAACAACAAAACAACAATTACCACACAGACCTATAATCAACTACGTAAACGTTCACTCTTTTCTCAATTTTCCAAAAGATGCAGCTGAAATTAGTTGATAAGTAAATTTTCTTCAACGTGTTGGTACCGTTATTGCTATTTCCTTTGCCAAACGCGAGGACCCCTAGTTCCTGAATCAAGTCAAGTAACTCTTCTTTCTATTGTTTGATGTGAAGAGCATACGCCAAGCTGGAATGCATAAGTAAGAACAACTGACGCAACCATTTCCTCAACGTTTATTTATCTCCATCTGGATTAAAACAACAAAACCATTCGAAAACATGGCTCGAAAAGCCCTCTCCTTTTTTTTTACACCGCAATAGCCGAAGTTTCAGCGCCCTCAAAACGCATCACAAACTATACCATGAACTTCGGCATCACAAACTACACCATGAACTTCGGCCATGAAGAGGCACCAGCAAAACAAATTTCTCACAATCGGTGAGAGGAACACAACTAGTGTACTGCACTAAAAACTTCTGTACAAGAATGATGGCGACACTCGAGCACCATTTAGACTTTTCTTTTATCAAACAAACATCGTAAGCAATCAAAAATCATAACATAGATAAAAGAATTATCACTTTTTCATTCATTGCGATACTTTTTTTTAACAAAATTTTCAAATAATATAATCAATGCAATTTTTACAACTTAAAAAAATCATTGCAAAAAAAAAAACACGTCTACTTAACTTGACTTTCTCCTTTCTCACACAAATACTCGCTAAAGTTTTTCTGGGGCACAGGCGATCCCACTTCTGATGTTGGCGAATTCATGGTTTTTCACTACTCTTGCTTCAAAACGTAAACTTATTTTCTCTATTCCAAATTTTATAATAATTTCTCAAATCAAATTTTCCATTTTTAACAATTAAATCCAATTCATTTATTTAAACAAGTTCTTTCAACAAGTATTTGGAGGAACAATAGTGAAACTCCATCCAACCAACATATTGTTGATTGACGATCAAACATTATCTGCGACATATATAATATTTATGCATATTTATATTTTTCATTATTTGTTTCAATAATCTTAACGGTTTTCTGCCATTTTTTCGAAAACCGGTTCATCGATTTTGTTCTACTTAGTTTCATATTCTTCAGAATTTAACACCTTTTTATAATTATATGCACATAATAATCATTATTTGCTAAAATAATAATACAAATTTAACTTTTGTGTGTCCACACACAACTTTTGTTCATTCCAATTTTAACGATTTTTTGACATATTTTTAAAAATTCACCAAGATATGCAGAATTTGATAAGGTTTCATAATATAAAATAACCCCAGAGGGGTGTTGTTATCGTCAATTAAATTCTCAGAACAGCGCCGTGATATCAAGCAAAACACGCCAAGTGTACCAGGTAAAAATTTGTTTGTTTCTGATTTCGCTCAAACTTGGTAATATGATAGATCCGGTGTGAAAGAACAATAATCCGTGTGGATTTAGTCCTAGTACCATTTTTTGTTAAAATACAGGGTGTTGAACTTGGCGTTTTTAGTCATTTTCATGAAAAGGGTGTTTTTGCAAAAAATTATAGCTTAAGCCAAAGTTTGTAAATTGATATATGTAAGTAACTGGTCACATTCATTTTTAAGTGTTCTTTTTATAAAAAAATATTACTTGGTGATAAAAATGTTTTTTCACCAACATTTTTTACACTTAAAAATACTTTTGAATTTTTTTTAAAAAAACCCAATTAGATTTTTTTAAAAGTACTTTAAATTAAAGTATAATTTATAAGCTTTAACTTGATGTATGACTCAAGATGGGATTTGGTCGCTAGATGAGAGTTTTTGGCTTTTGAACGCCCGCGGCAGGTAAAACTCAAGAGGAAGGCATCGTACGAAAAAAATTTACTGGGCATAAATTGCTTAGAATCGTTCAAAAAATACGTGTGATTTTTTTGAACTTTTTTTTGAATAATTTTTGAAAAATTTTTTTTTATAAATTTTTTCAAAAATTAATCAAAGAAAAAAAAATTTTTTTTTTAACTTTCCAAAAAATTCCCAAAAATTTCACACGTATTTCTTGGCCAATTCTAAGCATTTTATGCCTAGTACACTTTTTTCGTAAGATGCCTTCCTCATGAGTTAACAAAGAGTTTTGCCTGCAGCGGGCGTTCAAAAGCCAAAAACTCTCATCTAGCGACCGAGTCCCATCTTGAGTCATACTTCATTTTAAAGCTTATAAATTATGCTTTAATTTAAAGTACTTCTAAAAAAATTGAAGGGGGGTTTTTTTTTAAAAAAAATTCAAAGTATTTCTAAGTGTAAAAAATTTTGGTGAAAAAACATTTTTATCACCAAGTAATATTTTTTTATAAAAAGAACACTTAAAAATGAATTGGACCAGTTACTTAAATATATATCAATTTACAAACTTTGGTGTAAGCTTTAATTTTTGAAAAAACACCCTTTTCATGAAAATTACTAAAAACGCCAACTTCGACACCCTGTATTTTAACAACGAATGGAAATGAAAACTCCCTTCATATTTGCGATAAGGCCCATTGTGTCTGGATTGAAATGGATTCAAATTTTTAATAACCATACTGATCCAGATTTGTGTACCAGGATGGATAAATCCATTTATCCATTTAGCAATCTATTTATCTATCTGAATCAATATTCTGATCTAGAATTGTGCACCAGGTTTCTCGGATAGATTTGGATTCAGAATCGGATCAATGCATTTTAATGCAGGGAATATGGATTGTTGTGAAAGATTGGAATGGTATCAAATAGTCGCAATTGATCAATCTTTCTGAATCCAGATTTCGATCGAATTGTGTACCATATATTCAATATAGATTTGGAAACATTGTTAAACTAATCCATTTTCATCAAGAGAATATGGATTACCATGAAAGATTAAAATACACTATCAGTTAAGTTTTCTGAGTCCAGATTCTTAAAGCAAAATTTTGGCAGAATCATAAGTAACAAGAGGCTCCTTTTCTGAAATAAAACGTTTTTATTCATCAGACAGTTATTTTCTTGATTTTTATTAGAGAACATTCACTATTCGAGTTTAAATTAAAGTCCAACTCCAATCCATTTAAGTCCTTTTCAATCCATGTCAATGTCAATCCAGTTTAGTCCAACTGCAGTTATTTAAGTTTTTGTAATCCTTTTTTGCTGCACTTTATAAACATAACGTAAATGCCATTTTTAAAGTACATTGTTCGAATAATAAGTTAAGTACCTGGAGACCGATCCCTGCTCGGTCAACAATCTGATCTAACTATTTTAGTCGATATTATTCATAGCTATTTTTTGTGATGAAATTCGTATCTTTTCACCTCAAATGGTCATGCTTGCAAAATGATAAATAAACCGATGAGAATAATAATAAGAAAAAACTCGGAAAGCATCGAATGGTAAAGTAAAATATCAAAAACTCAATTTTTTTTTTTCGGCGAAATAGAATGCCCTAAAATAAGTAAATGGGATATGCCACGCACCCAAAATATTTCGTCTTTTGTATAGGGGCTGAAATATCTTATCTTCAAAGGATCATAACGCGGAAAATAAGAGTCCTATTGTAAAAATCCGAAAGGATAATTTGATAAGGAAGATTGTGGCTACTCGATGCTATTAATAAAAAAGAATTTCACCTTTTCTTGCAGCTATGCTGTAAGACTGAACACAGCGTTTTCTTCAAATTCAAGCAAGGATATTTCAAAATCCTGCAGGTGTAATGAAAGTTCTGCAATGGAGACGGATTCAACGTCAAAAAGTACATAAGGCTGCATACAAAAATTAAAAAGTTCATTCCATTTTTTTTTGTGCCTGAGTTATTAACCAAAATTTTTATTTTGATAAAAAGTGGGCGTAGCAATTATTGAACGAAGCCTACTTTTCGTTATGCTTTAGATACTTATGTTACAGATCCGCATACCAAATTTCATCAAAATATGTTGTACCATTTGTGAGAAATATCATTTAATTTGTTTTACTTGTATGGGAGGTTCCACGCACACCGGCGATATTTTGCCCACTTTCAGGTCGTAGGTGCCTAATAGCACTCCCTACAGTTAAATTCAGAAAGATTGCTTTAGTAGTTTTCTTTTTATAGCATATTATATTTTTGTGGGCGGTGCCAGGCCTTTCAACGAGTTTTCCCAATATAACGGCGTATCACGTATTAATTCTTGTTTGCAGAGGTAACATTTCCCAAATTTCCATTAAAATTGTTGGAGTCGCTTTCGAGTAATATTGAATCAAAATTTTCAAGTGCTAAAAAGTGAGCGTGGCACTTCTTCAATCCCGCCCACTTTTTGTCTGTTACAAGGTATTATTAAGCCGTATCCGCTCACCAAATTTCATTAAAATACCTTGAGTGGTTTGCGAGTTGTGACTAAATCAATTTCAAAATTTTGGGCAGTGCCACGCCCCCTGGTGAGAATTTACAAAGTTCAAACATAGCTCATTCTTCATTGTAGGCTAATATCTAACACTATTCCAATTTTTATTAAAATGGCAATTCTCAGGAAGCTTTTACTTACGATATTTCGATAATTAAAAACTTTTGACATTCAAATGTAACCTCTGAATTGGCGAGAATTCCATATATTTCTACAAAAAAGTTTAATCCAATATTCAGAAAAAATCATTACTATTTGAATTAATACCATGCACCTTACGCGTTTGACATCAAAACTTGACGACAACTATAGGTTAAAAGTTTCTGAGGAATGCCCTGCATTGTATGGATCCAAATAGATTCAAATGGATACTTTGTTTATCCATATTAATCCATTAGAATCTAGGCGCGGCACAAGGGCGTCAATGATGAATTTTTTAGTTTTTTTTCACTCTTTATTGTTAATTAAAAAATTTAAGAAAAAAAAAATAAATATATCCCATCGTTTGCCTATTCCCTAAATAGTCTTGATTTTTCCGACTATTAACGGAGTTATGAGCATTTCAAAAAATTAATAAATAATAATAATTAAAAAAATCGGAGACACAAAAGCCAAATCCAGTTATGTACATAATGCCCCATATACAGTAGTAAGAAGCAAAACTATAACATGTTTGCTATTTTCGACTTAGTACTGCTATGTATAGCGTCCGTTCTGATTACACGATCAACAAGAAATATGAACCTTTCTTCTATTCAAATATGTGAACAATTTTACAGAACTTCAGACCATGTGTCTGAGTAATTAAAGAAAATTTTTACTTTTTCTTTTTGTGTCAAAAATAATTTGCAAATAATGTAATAAAAAAGTAAAATTTAATAAAAAGCCTTGATGAGGGTTAATAGTATTTGTGACCACAAATGTTTTTTGGTACAAAAACCGACACAAGACTGAAAAATAGCCGTTATATGATAAATAGGTGAATGAAACTAGTTGCGTCGCATGTCTAATACAAAATATAGCGTACATACTAAATTTCGCTGTAATAGCTAAACTTAATGCACAGATATTTAAAAAAAAATTTACTTTTTGTTGGTTAAGACTTTTGGCGGTTAGGGCTCGATATTCTCTTACTCACTAGTTTGCAATCGCAACAAAAAATTTTCTGGAAGGGGAAAATTCACTGGAAAAATTAGGCAATCTGCAATAGTTTGGGAGGGATTTTTTTCACGTTTATTCCTTGAATTTACTCTCTAACTTTTTGCTAGGGAATACTAAATGTATAAATGAATAATTATATATAATGTTTGACAAATTAAAAACTTCAGTGCAAAAATTGTATAGCTTATTGAAATAGCTTTCATATGACACTAAAATTTTAAATATCCAATATATACCAATTATTTTTTTAATTTTGCCTCACATAAATATGTAAACACAAAACAAATAAAAAATTCAAATATAATTACATATTAAATTAGCTTCTAGTATATAACCAAGTAGACCTTAACCATTTTTTGCTCTAAGTCATTAGCTTTTACGAAAGTAGAAAAAGAAAAATTTCGAATATTTTACGACTATTAGCAAAACAAAAATTAGAACCAAAATTACTCACTTTGTTATTCTCCCTCGCTGACAGCAGGCCTGTTGTACTGGTGGTGGAGACTTTTAAGAGAGACATTTAAGTAGGATGTTGTTTTTTCTAAACAAATTTATGAGATAAGTAGTTTTTTCTTCCTTATTCTAATTAAATTAAAAACATCTTTAATATGAAAGTTAGTGATGGCAGCAAAAGTTTGCCTTTAAAACCTAATTTAAATTATGTTGATAACTTCTTTTTCCTCAAAGATATCCTAACCTAAAAAGACACAAAAGTGCATATAACCCGTTTAGCCAATATTTCGGTCTACGATATCTCTTAGAAGCATGAAGATATAAACATAAATTAAATTAGGTTTTAAAGAAAAAGATCAGGGCTTTCAAGTAATTTAACCACATTTAACGAACAAATTATATGATACATAGTTATGTAGCTTAAAAAAATGGCAAAAAACTACTTTTTTTTTGGATAGAATATCTCAAAAACTATACACGATAGAGCAATTCTGAGGTCGGATTCGCGTTCATCATAGCAAAACACATCGAATATGATTATTTTGATTTTTGTTTATTGTAGTTAAAAAAAATTTTTATATATTGTTGTATGGGAAAATGGCCCAATTGAAAAAGGGGTTATCTCAAAATTTAGTCGAGGAGCAAACAGAATCTGGAAAAAAATTTTATGTGCTACGACGTTCGATTTAAACGGCGCGCCGCACAGTGCTGTGATAGAAGGCATTTGCGTAAAAATTTTTTGTGTAAATTTAAATTTTTTTTAATGTCATCCTACTCCAAATGGTCCAATTAAGAAATGCCCTCAATATTTTTGAAAACAAGTTTGATTTGTAAGTTTTACAGCTATTTAAAGTCAAACTTTTTTTCGAAAAAAAAATCAATTACGAAAATTTCCAAATCGCAGCACTTTTTAGAAATAATTACTGCTCCTAAGCCACAGAAGCAATTCTTATAAAATAAAAAGCAAACAGAAGACAACATACCAATTTATTTTTAATATTTTTTTTATGCAAATTTATTGAGCCAAATTAAAGTTATTTTAGAATTTAAGTATATGAAAAAATGTTCAAACATTAAAATCCGGAAAATGCAAAATTTCTTTAGAGCAGAAAAGAAAAAGACGGGACTTGCGGGCATTGCCCAAAAACGTAAAGATAGAACAGGCATGATATTTTTAGATAGAGAAAATTCACAACCCCGTTTTTCCCCGTTTGCTTTATATATCAATCTGAATATACCGTTTTTACGTAAAAATCAGTGATTTTGTGGCATTTACATTTGTAAAGGTATGCAATATTTTTCAATTTTTTTTAAATTTGTGAATTTTTTTGTAGCATACTTTTTCATGCTATAACTTAATTTGCTTGACGTTACTGTTAATTGTTTATTGTGTGTCGTTGCGTGCAAATATAAATATGAAATTAAAAGAAATTTTTGATTTTTGGCTTTCAGAGCTTAGCGCTACCAAAAGTGAATCAGTTTATCAGTTAATAAGAAAGTGTAAAGATTTATTTATTCAATTATTTATTATTTATTTATTCTAACATACGTAGTTTTTCATAAAGCCTACAAGTATGCACAAACAATTTATGCTGCCAACTTCCATTGTTTTATTTACTTAAATAACTTTTTTTTGGTTTGTTGCAGATAAAAATTAATTGCATTTTTGAAAATAGATTGAAAAAATACATTAGTATGGGAAATTTCATAATAATCGGACCAAAACTGTAAAAATGCCGTTAATTTCTATGGGGTGACAGCACTGTGCGCCGTGTGTAATCTAATAAAATCTAAGAGACATGCTTTTAAAATTACTAGAGTTCGCCTTGTGGCCGAAATTCGACCATTTCGATTTGACTATAAGGCAAAAAGTTTTTATGACCTTTCTTGGTCGATAAAACACAAAGAGCTTATAATTTTCTTCCTTAGGGTTCTGGTTGTATGCATCTATATATAAATAGGCAAACGAAATCGATTCAGTCCCTGTTTCTATACCTAAATCTCAACCGATTTGATTGATTTTTTTTTGTTGGAAAAGTTGTAAGAAGGAGCAGTTCATAGGACTATAACTTTTTAAAAGTGGGCGGTGCCACGCCCCTAAATAGAAAAAACACTCTCACGGCTAAGCCACTGCATCGAATTTTACGAAATTTGGTATGGAGATAGATAGGCTCTAAGGAACGATCACAAAAGCATTGTGTTTTTCAGTGGGCAGTGCCACGCCCCTAAATAAAAAAAGCTCTCACGGCTAAACCACTGCAGCGATTGTCGCGAAATTTGGTATGGAGATTTGGTAGGCACTAAGAAACGATAACATGACCATTATGTTTTTTAGTGGGTGGTACCACTCCCCTAAATGGAAAACCACTTTCACGGCTGAACCACTACATTGACTTTTTTAAAATTGGGAATACAGATAGGGCTAACACCAAGGAATGAGAATATGACTTTTATGTTTTTAAGTGGCCAATTCCACGCGCTCACGGCATTGATTTTGGTGAATTTTGTTATGGGGACAGAATGAGCAGGATGGAAAGATATCAAAAACTTTTTGCTCTTTAGTAGGAATAACACGGCTCTAAATGATACGCACGCTATTGCACCTAAGCTGCTGCACCGATTTTTATGAATGCAGATAACCAGAACCCTGCGGAAGAATAGTAAAAGCTTTTTGTGTTTTATCGACCAAGGCTTTATAGTCAGATTAGTCGCAATAGCGTGCTTCCATTCAGTGGTGTGTTACTCCTACTAAAGAGCAAAAAGTTTTTGATATCTTTTCGTCCTGTTTATTCTATCTCTACACCAAAATTCATAAAAAACAATGCCATGAGCGCGTGGCACCGCCCACTTTAAAATATAAAGTTTATACTCTCGTTCCTTAGTGTTAGCCATGTCTCTATACAAAATTTAAAAAAAAAAAGATGTAGTGGTTTAGCCGTGAAAAATTATTTTCATTTAGAGACGTGGCCCCGCCCACTTAAAATCATTAAAGTCATACTATCTTTCTTTTGTGCTAACCCTATCTCTACACCAAATTTCATAAAAATCGATGCACTGGCTTAGCCGTGAGAGCGTCTTTTCAATTTAGGGGCGCGGCATCGCCCACTTAAAACATAATGGTCATTTTATAGTTCCTTTGAGTTAACTCTATACCCATACCAAAATTCATAAACATCGATGCAGTGGTTTGGCCATTAAAGCGTTTTTTTCATTTAGGGGCGTGGCACCGCCCACTGAAAAACATAATGGTAATTTGATCGTTCCCTAGTGCTAACTCTATCTGTATGCCAAATTTCATAAAAATCTATGCGGTGGCTTAGCCGTGAGAGCGTTTTTTCCATTTCGGGGCGTGGCACCGCCCATTTTCAAAAAATATAGCCCTATGCATTGCTCCTCCTCACAACCTTTCCAACAAAACAAAAATCAAGCAAATCGGTTGAAATTTAAGTATAGAAACAGGGACTGAACCGACATCGTTAGATGATGTATATCAAGAATGTGTGTGTCACTTTGTGTTGTTATTTTGCAATGGGTTAAAATACGTGAATAATTTTTTTATAGAACCAACAATAAAAATTTTGGTGATACATACTTTATATTAGGGCTATGCAATGAGCTGATCGAACCTGTTCGAACTTTCGCCACCACAACGAACAAGATCGATCAGCTCAGCTCAACTCAGTTCGTTAGTTCGCGAGTTTTGAGCTGATCGTTTGATCGATCAGCTCATCCATTTTGAGCTGATCTTTTGTTTGTTCAGCTGAGAAAGGCTCAGCTAAACTTTTTCAAAATTGTACAAAAACTATCAGGGGTGCCACCTGTTTTTTTTATAGATTTTGCTTGAAACGCTAGGATTAACTTTTTAAAAATCCAACATATATTTTAGGGTTGAAAAATGGTTTATTCTGAAATTTTATCAAAATCATAGATTTTTTGAACAAATTAAAATTGTTGGTTTAAGAAAGGCTCAGATAAAATTTTTTAAAATTGTTATTTTTGTAAATTTTGCTTAAAACATATACATATTAAAAAAAAAATTGTCTTAAAATGCTTAGACTTTTTTAAAATCCTAAATATATTTTTAGGGTTGCCACCTGGTTATTTTCTGAAATTTTGTTAAAATCATAATTTTTGTAACTAAATCCAAATTTTTGGTCTAATGAACGCTCAGATATTATTTTAAAAACGTTTAAGCTAAACTCATAAAATAACTAGGTGACAACCCTAAAAATAGAATAGATTTTTAGAAAGTTAATCTAAGCATATAAAGACTAAAATTTTTTATGTTTTGTTTAATACGTTTCAAGCAAAATTTACAGAAATAACCAGGCAACCCTGAAAGTTTTTTGAAAAATTTAAAAAAATTTTATTTGAGCCTTTCTCAAGCCAACATTTAAATTTGGTCACAAAATCTATGATTGTAACAAAATTTCAGAAAACAATCAGGTGGCAGCCCTAAAAATATACTTATATTGGATTTTTTAAAAAGTTAATCCTAGCGTCTTAAGCAAAATTTACAAAAAAAAAAAAAAAAACAGGTGGCAATTCTGAAAGCTTTTGTACAATTTTAAAAAAGTTTCAGAGTTGAACAAACAAACGATCAGCTCACAACAAATGAGCTGATCGATTGAACGAGCTCAAAACTCGCGAACTAACGAATTGAGTTGAGCTCAGTTAAACGAACTCAGTTCGGTACTGAAATTGTGGAAAAGCTCATGAGTTTTGAGTTTGATCGAACTAGTTCGGCTCATTGCACAGCCTTACTATATATCAGTGGTCGGAAAATTAATGAGTGAGAATTTATTTTGAGAAAAGATAGATAGAAGAAAGAAAAGGATAGAGAGCTAGGTAGATTTTTGAGAACACCGATCACTGCTATATATGTATGTATTAACTGAGATTCTAGAAATTCAAGAAATTTCCACCTGAATGAAGACGGTACATAATAATTATTGTTAGGGAATAGGACTGTTTCACTTTTTCAGAACATTATCAGTCCTTTTTGGACGGTAATGTTAATTACAAATTAATTTCAGTAGATGGATCTCCCATTCAGTGGACTCAAATTAGTTCGTGAAAAAAGATACTGGAGTTATAATCGGTGCAGTTATGGCAACATTGTGTTCTTTTTTACCGTTTGGAAAACTGTGTGATGTCAAAATACCACTAAAACACCAAAATATTCGAAAATTAAAAAAAGCCTATCTCCAAACTGTAATTTTTTCAAGAGCGCTACTGTCCTATTTCCACTGAATATTCAAATAAGTCACATTTTTAAAAAAAATTCTTCGTTTTTTCGCGTTTTCTTCGCGTTTCATGACTTTTTGCGACATTTAAGTGAACAAATTTGGTTACACCCAAGGCTCCACTCTTATCTGTCGGAACCAAAAATTCAAAAATTAAAAACCAAAAAAAAAAAAAAATTCGTTTTTTCGTGTTTTCCACGCGTTTCATTACTTTTTGCGACATTTTAGTGGAAAAAATTCAAAAAAATGTACTAAATACGTCGTTTTTTTCAATATTAGTGGAATTCTATATAAGGGCAAAAGTAATGACATACTATAAATTGGCTGGGATTTCATTAGAAGTTAATAAAATTGGTTAAAAACATTAAATTATGTTAAAATATACTATAGGTAAAAATATTGCATGTATCGTTATATCAAAATAGCAGCCAATCCTAAATAACCACTGTTTGAAATCTTCTTTTTACATTTCCCAACAATTGGAAAAATGGAGATAGGACTATAGCGCTCTAAGGTATCGATATATACTGGGTATAGGGTATAAGTATCTTATGTACTGCATAATATGTGTTTAATGTTTTTTTTGTTCTTATTTTTTAATTAAATTAACTGTAAAACCACTTCAGATTCATGTTTCTTTACAATATACAAAGAGCCAAAAAAACCACATAAGATAGAACAAAAATAAAAAGATATCTCTATACTTTTCATCCAAAAAGAAAGTCACATCAAAACCATAGAGAAATCTTCTTAAAATATCTGCAAACCTTTTCCATGAAAACCTCATAATAGTAAGAAGAAATAGCGTTTTTCTTTTCTAAAAAAAAATGTTACCTGTTTGAGGTGTAACATTTTTTATACCCTACACCCAGGGTATATTCACTTTGTCCTTCCGTTTGTAACGCAGAGAAGGAGGCGTGGCAGGTATAGAAAAGTATATATATTCTTGATCAGCGTCACCTCCTGAGTCGATATAGCCATGTCCGTCTGTCTGGCTGGCTGGCTGGCTGGCTGGGTGGCTGGCTGGCTGGCTGGCTGGCTGTGTGTTGAAATACACTTTTTGGGAAAACTGAGCAAGATAATTCAATGAAATTTGGTACACTGCCTCCGTCGTCAAAGTTAGCTCGGGGGATTGAAAATGAGCGAAATCGGTCAACGGACACGCCTACCGCCCATACAAAAAATGTATTCAAAATGCAATTTTAGGAGTATTTTTCACGACAATGCAACCATAATACACATAAGTACTACGAATTGTAAGCGCAAGCTCTGACAAAAAACTGAGCGAATTCGGACAAGAGGGCGTGGCACCTCCCATACAAGCAAAAGCTTCAAAACGCTATACTGAAAGCGTTTTTTGAGATATTCAAACCAAATTTGACTCAGACTCTAAGAATTATAAATGAAAGCTCTCAGCAAAAATTGGTTGAAATCAGACAAGGGGGCGTGGCACCTCCCATATAAGCAAAAGATTCAAAATGCTATACTGAAAGAGTTTTTTGAGATAATCCAACTAAATTTCACTCTGACACTTAAAAATATAAATGCAAGCTCTGAACAAAAACTGGGTGAACTCAGACAAGAGGGCGTGGCACCTCCCATATAAGCAAAAGCTTCAAAACGCTATACTGAAAGCGTTTTTTGAGATATTCGAACCAAATTTGTCTCAGACACTAAGAATTATAAATGAAAGCTCTCAGAAAAAATTGGGTGAAATCAGACAAGGGGGCGTGGCACCTCCCATATAAGCAAAAGATTCAAAATGCTATACTGAAAGAGTTTTTTGAGATAATCCAACTAAATTTCACTCCGACACTAAAAAATATAAATGCAAGCTCTGAACAAGAACTGGGTATACTCGGACAAGAGGGCGTGGCACCTCCCATATGAGCAAAATTTTCAAAATACTGCAGTGTAGGGTATTTATTTTTTGGCCAGGCCAAAATTTACACCCTTACTAGTTTAGTTTTGCACTCTACCCTGATAAATTGTTGCTTTTTTTTTAAATAAGAATAGATCAAAAAATTCCACACAAATCACAAAATAAATTTTCTCTCACAATTCCGTCTTATGTTTTATTTAATAAATTTGAATTAAATTGAATCTTTGTAAATAAAAAAAAAATTTTTTTGAGAAAATTCGACGTTTAAAATTCTCACCCAGTCGTTTGAAAAAAATTATCCCTCCAAGAAAAATTTACGGCTCGTAAATTGCGTATCCAAAGCGAATCGCTTATGAACTGTGATTTCACTAACACATGCATACATAATGCACATGAAAACGTTGTTTTATTTGTCAGTTTTAAGTTTTCAAAAAAATTTGAAAATCAAAAAAAAAATTGTGAAACCAAATCGAAATTTTTAATTAAAACAGCAGACCAGCACAGTGTTGGTGGCTCAATCAAAAGGAAGTTTTTGCTTTTGCCGTTATGCAACAAGCTGTTGGCTCAAGTGCTGCTATCAAGCGTGGAAACAACAACGGAAGCATCGGTAATACTATGTTTACACACGGAGAAAAAAAATAGTACCTGCTACTTTATTTCTCATAAATTTTACCAGATTTTCAAGTCAGAATAGTGACAACTTTACACCGAAGTAAGATTCAACTTACTGTTTTAGTCAATTCAGATTGTTCGAATGACCTCACAGTCTAGTAATTTTAATGAAAAAATTGGCGTGATATTTACCTTACTGTATAGTTCAAACAACAAAAAAAAAAAAAGATGAACTGACCGGCGCCGGGATACGAACCTTGTCCCTTCCGAATGGTAGTCAGATACATGTCCACTGGGCTGCCTCCGCATATGATGTAGAAGCAAAAAAATTTGTATATGAAGAAAATGTCTGTCCAAAAATATAAATTGTTACTAAAATTATAAAAGTCAAAATGACTATATTTTGGTGGTACTTACCTTACTCGCGTAAGGTGAAAATTATGATACTCATTTTTGTGCGTGAAAAAAATTGAAGTTATTTTGACTAGAATTATAAATTCAAATTGACCACACATTTTTTTTCTGAAAGTACCAATTACCTTACATATAGTCAAATGTAGGAAATTTGTAGTAAATATTCCTTTATTATTTAACTACATTTTATTTGTAGATATGACTTTACGGACCCATCAAATAGTTCATACGTAAGGTAATTTATACTTGAAATTTAGTGTTGATTACTTTAATTTTTCGACTAGCCAATATAGTAAAAATTATTATACGTATTTTTCTCCGTGCACCAAAGACTTATGACGCGATTAACGGCTTTTTTGAGATTTAGCTCTATATCTTGCGATATATCGCGAAATTTACCATACAAAAATATATCTACTTCTAACGTGATTTAATTTATATCTTTGAATAAATCTGAGCAGGGCTATCGATTTTGGCTATTTTCAAGCATGTGGCAGGCACCTCTAAACTTTGATAATTTGAAGTTTTTTTTTTGACATTTACTATGTCATTTAATTGTTTACTTTCGTCAGAAAACACGTAAGTTTTGTATTTATTATTATTGATAACTATCTTATTATTGTTTTCTGTTTAGGTACACAAATGGTAATGGGTAGAAACGTGTCGTGAAGAAAATACACAGCAAATTTTACAGCCGATGATTACGAAAATGGTTCGTTTGTTCCGGAAGAGCACGACCTCTACCATCATATAAGGTTTTTTGAAGAATTCCGGAATAACAACAGGTATATATTATTTGGGTTCGAAGAGATCCAACGCAAGAAACACAGCCGAAAAAAGACATTGCAGTGGAGATGACTATGAAGTTTTGTCGGTCGGTAGAGCGACTTAAAAGCAGTGAATCAATCAAGTTGTCATGGTCTACTCGTGTAACCAAGCAAATGTCTTTGTATGGACATCGACAAGTATATGTTTATAGTGGCGCAGATGATAGTGCTGCTCTTAGTTCTTTATAGTTTTGTAATCAAAATTCATCTTAGTTTTTATATTGGCAGCGTTTATTTATGATTTTTTTATGATGTAAGATTTTTATGAAATAAACCATGAAATTGTATGAACAAATGTAATATTAAATGTTATGATTTTTTGATACTAAGTAATGGCGTTTAATCCTTTTTAATAGTTCTTGTACTTCTTCTGAATGATCCATATTAGATTTTGGTCACTTTGCTTCCCAAACATGCAGAATTTTATCACATGAATCAGGATTCCAAGAAGTTGCAAACTTTAAAAATGTTTTTAATTAAAGTGCAATTTTTATATATTTTTTTTTTTTTTCATGAGCAAATATGTAAATAAAAACAATGTCATTCACCAATTGACATTTACTGTCAAAACTAAATCTCTTTCGGCCGGTTTAAACATGTAGGATTTAGCAACGAGCTTTATTTATATCTTCATAGCTAAATCCTTGGTGTAAACATAGTGTAAGGCTGTGGCATCTGCTGCTGCGGAAACTTTGCTACACTTAATGCCAGTTACGTTAATACCGGTATCTTCGATTTTATTGTGTCCGCCGATGCACAAATCATTTGTAAGGTAAAAGAAAGCATGGAAATGAATTAAAAATGGAAATATATTTCAACATGTTGTTTGTATTAATTGGATTTCGTTTAGGTTGTTGATGCTGCTCCTCGTGCTTTAAAATATGGCAGTGTTTCCTCTGAAGTTGTCAAAAGTGGAAAATTTTTACTAAATGCTACCGTACGCACATTCAACACCGAAGACGTTTTCTTACCATGTTTTAATTTTCTCACAACAGATTCAATTGAGACCATTCCCCAGGCGCGTTGACGTCTAACCTGCTGTGTTTATCATAAAAGGCGTGTTGGTGAGCCATCCAAGTCACATGCGCCTAATAGGCTGGCTTGTATATCGATACCTTAGAGCGCTATGGTCCTATCTCCACTTTTTGCGATTTTTGCAGTTATGGCATCATTGTGGGCTTCATTCCCGTGTGAAAAACTGTGTGATGTCAAAATACCACTAAAATACTAAAATATTCGATAATTAAGAAAAATCCTATCTCCAAACTGTAATTTTTTCAAGAGCGCTACTGTCCTATCTCCACTGAATATTCAAATAAGTCACATTTTTAAAAAAATTCTGCGTTTTTTCGCGTTTCATGACTTTTTGCGACATTTTAGTGAACAAATTTGGTTACACCCAAGGCTCCACTCTTGTTTGTTGGAACCAAAAATTAAAAAAAAAAAAAAATCGTTTTTTTCGTGTTTTCTACGCGTTTCATGACTTTTTACGACATTTGAGTGGAAAAAATTCAAAAAATATACTAAATACGTCGTTTTTTTTTTTTGAATAGTAGTGGAATTTTATATAAGAGCAAAAGTAATGACATACTATAAATTGGCTGGGATTTTGTTAGAAATTAATAAAATTGCTTAAAAACATTAAATTATGTTAAAATATACTATAGGTAAAAATATTGCATATATCGTTATATCAAAATAGCAGCCAATTCTAAATAACCACTGTTTGAAATCTTCTTTTTGCATTTCCCAACAATTGGAAAAATGGAGATATGACTATAGCGCTCTAAGGTATCGATATGACCATGTGATGAATATTGACAAACTGTAATGCCCCATCCACAACCAATGCGGGACTTGCAGGCAATTTTGAAAGCATTTTGCTATTTCTTCTTGTTCCCGCACTGATAGCAAAAACTGTTCATAACCAGTCAGGGGCGGATTTACCTAATAGGCAACATAGGCAGCTGCCTAGGGCGGCAAATTTTTAGGGGCGGCAAATTTCGACCGTTTACACTAGACAAAATGCCACTTTTGAGTGCGAGACTATAAAACTTTTTCCATTAATACGAACTTGTACAGTCAAATTTGCAATGAACAACAACCGACGCTACAAATATTAACTTGGAAATTGGTGACATATGTTTCGGCTATTACCACATACACATATATATATTTGCATATATATATATGTACATAGCCTCATCAGACCTATTTTAGTTAATCTTTGCTTCTTACTAGAATCGAACCTCAGCCTTAAAAGGCAAAATTAAAATCATTTTAATTTGTAAAAAATCATTTAATAAAACTTTTTACCCAAAAGTTTTCAAGTCCAACCTATTGTTGAATATTCTTTTTTTTTCTTTTCGTATGATGAAATATAGCGTATTTATAAGTATTTTTACGAAAATAAATACTGTGAAGTTTAAAAGCGCCACGTAAGAACATGTGACGCGAGCTACAAAAACATGTATAAGCAACTGTAAATAAACATTGAAAACATTTGAATTAATTTCTTCTAATTAATCACTTTCACCTTTTTGAATTGTACATATTTTCCAAATGTACAAGTTCATCCATTTTCATGGTCAATTCATTAATCAATAACAGAAATAAGGCTGCTATCTGAGGCGGCAAAATCGCAACTGCCTAGGGCGGCAGATGACCTTAATCCACCCCTGTAACCAGTGCTTGCAGTAAAATTTTACTTTAACGCCGATCTCTATAATTAAATATTAAAATCGATTAAAGTGCAATAAAAGAAATAACAATTTCATTTACCCTTTTGTTAGCGTCAACCTAAATTGAAATTTTTTCCTTGTTTATGTTTATTTTAAATTGTTTTTTCAAATATCTTTGACATTTGCCGCAAGCGGAACAAGCAACTGCTTTGCATGAGATCAAAAAGCTTTTTTAACTCTCTTTTCTATTTTTCTCAAATCCTGCATGCCGAAAAATAGAATTTTCTGCTCTGCTCTTACTTATGAAAATTTAACTAACTGTTTCACTTGCACCTGTTCCTGCATTGATTGTGGATAGGGCATAAACTATATAAATTAACTAAATAATTTTTTTTCTCAATAAATAATATAAATTATTAATATTATATATTGTTACGAAATTCCCTGTCTCTATGACGATAATTTCAATCTCTTACTGTTTTCTGAGTTCGATCACTGGATTGTATAGCAATCAAAAACACACACTTTATTTAGTTATAAAATGGTTTATTTAAATCACAAATGTTTATTTTCACACGGTACAATTGTTTATTTCACTATTTATTACATTCAAAATCTAATATTACAATTAGCACTTTATTTACTTTCACTGGCACTGTGTGTACAACCTTCCCGCTTTATTGCTTAAAATTAACTGTGTCGCAACTCTCATGAATAGCTCCTTTTATACCCGGATGAACGTTCTAGAATTGCATTAGCGAAACATCTGGCAACATCTCGTTGATTCCTTCGGCTAATAGTTTCTTGACAAAACTTGGCATCACTGTCAAATACTTTCGTGATGTCACTGGTTTTATTGACGTCTCGAACTGTCGAGTATTTTCGTGAAGTTTCATTCATGTGTTCTTACTTTTCGTCACAATATGAAAAAAAACACGCCAAGTGTACGAGCTGAAAATTTTTTTGTCTCCAATTTCGCTCAAATTTGACAATATGCAAGACCAATAATCCGGGATGATTTGGTCCTAGTACCATTTGTTGTTAAAATACAGGGTGTTGAAGTATGCGTTTTTAGTCATTTTCATGAAACGGGGGTTTTTTTCAAAAACTTAAAGCTTACACCAAAGTTTGTGAATTGATATATCTAAGTAACTGATCCCATTAATTTTTAAGTGTTCTTTTTATAAAAAAATATTACTTAGTGAAAAAAAATTTTTTTCGCCAAAATTTTTTCAACTTAAAAATACTTTTGAACTTTTTTTTTTTTAAAAAACCCCCCTTCAATTTTTTTTAAAAGTTCTTTAAATTAAAGCATAATTTATAAGCTTCAAAATGATGTATGACTCAAGATGGTATTTGGTCGTTAGATGAGAGTTTTTGGCTTTTGAACGCCTGCGGCAGGCAAAACTCTTTGTTTACTCAAGAAGAAGGCATCTTACGAAAAAAGTGCACAAGGCATAAAATGCTTAGAATCGTCAAAGAAATACGTATGAAATTTTTGGGAGTTTTTTGGAAAGTTAAAAAAAAATAATTGCGCCGTTCAAAATGACAAATGGTGCAACTCCAAAACGAAGCAAAAGTAATGTAATGTATTAATTGGCTGACATTTTGTTAGGGATGAATAAAATTGATTTCCGTTTTCACGATAAATTTACTTGATGATATGGAATTGTTGGGATTAAGTTGAAAAAATTATATTGACCAAATAACCGATCATTATGGCACATAATTTATATGACATATTACTTTTGCTTCGTTTTGAAGTTGCACCATTGTCATTTTGAACGGCTTAATTATTGAAAAAATTATTTAAAAAAAAAATTTTCACAAAAAGATTAAAAAAATTCCAAAAAAATTCACTCATATTTCTTGGACGATTCTAAGCATTTTATGCCTAGTACACTTTTTTCGTAAGATGCCTTCCTCTTGAGTAAACAAAGAGTTTTGCCTGCCGCGGGCGTTCAAAACCCAAAAACTCTCATCTAGCGACCGAATCCCATCTTGAGTCATACATAATTTTAAATCTTATAAATTATGCTTTAATTCAAAGTATTTTTAAAGAAAATATATGGGGGGTTTTTTAAAAAAATTCCAAAAAATTTTGAAGTTTAAAAAGTTTTTGGTGAAAAAAATTTTTTTTGCGAGCTAAAAACGTAGTATCCATACATAAAAATTTTTACGTTTTTAATTATACTGTTCTTATTCTTTTACGTTTACGGTTCGCATTCGTATTGCCAAAGAGGTACGTTTGCGAAGTCTTATATGACTTATAGACTTCGCCGGCGTTACGCTTTCGTACCGCTTTTCTTAGAGGGTTACAAGTTTCCCTGCTCAGAAGGCAACAATTTTAAGAAAATTTTAGAAAAGAACATAAAATTTTGACAGACTTCGCACGGAGCAGAAAAGTGTAACATTTTTTTAAACAAAGAAAACTCTTATTATCCTTTTCAAGAAGATTTCTCATAAAATTTAGTTAGTTTTCACACATTTTTCAATATAATGAAAACATTGTTTCAAGAAGAAATCGTATTTTATTATTACGAGGTTTTCATTAACAAAATGTTTACAGAAATTTTAAAAAGATTTTCTCTATGCTATTGATGTGACTTTCTTTTTGGATGAAAAGTATAGAGATATCTTTTTATTTTTGTTCTATTTTATGTCGTTGTTTTGGCTCTGTGTAGCTCCATCTTTTACGTTTTCATTTGAGGAGCAACAAAATAATAAAATATATTGTTACCCTTTTCATAACAATAACTTTAAATTTTGAGTGATTCTAATTAAATTTAAGCAACTAAATATGACTCTAGAGAAAAAAAAACAATATTTTTATGTACATATTCAGCCTAAGTTTTCCTAAAACCTTCTTCACAGAACTGCATGGTTGTATTTTCATTCATATTTTTGACGAAGGTCTTCGATGGAGTTTGTAACCCGTTCCTAAATTTTGCCAAAATTTCTGCACACGAAATCTTGAATATTTAAACTCTTGATTTAGACCAGAGACAGTTTCGATTATACATACATATGTATATGAGTTAGCGAGATATTTGCAAAAAACTGATTTATGTGACCTTTGACATTGAATAACTTTTTTAGCTCACATGGGATCGATGGGGAGTTTTGATATTTTGTTTTTAATGGTATATATAAGACCTATACCGATATGCGATTTCCAATGCTAATTTGCCTGGACTTCAAGTAGACGTTGGGCTTTTTCAGCTCTGAGCCATTGGCATTTTAAAAAAGTAGAATTTTTTTTTTAGATATTTGACAACTGTTAGCAAAACAAAAATAACCAAAAGTACTCACTTTGTTGATCTCCCTCGCTGACAGCAGGCCTGTTGTACTGATAGTGGAGACTTTTAAGAATTTTTCTGATGTTGTTTTCTCTGTGCAAATTTATAAGATAAATATTTGATTTCTATTTACTAATTAATGTAAAAGAGAGCCGTATTCTTTTCTTTTGGTTTTCTACAATAATTAAAAGTATGTTTTCAACATGAACTATAGTGGTTACGCGGATTATATGGAAGTTCTCCGGAAGCTATAGCTATAGCAAGTTGCGGATAGCAACGGCCTTTAGAAATAGAGGTTAGCAGTGAATAAACGAATAAGGGATTCCGGACAGGTAGTGAGTGACCAGCTAGGGTGTGAGAGGGCATAGCGTTGGATAGCTGGCACTGGCACTGACAGAGGTGAATCGAGGCATCTTAAAAGCATCTAGCACAAACTTTCCTTGAAATTCTGAAGCATCTGCACCATAGTGGGCGGCTCCCAGATTTAACGAAATTAAAATTTCTTTCACATTTTAAACATGTTCAGCGCTGCAATAAACATTTGTTTTGGTGGCCGTATTAGGAGGTTTTGAGTTTTTTGTTTATTGTCATTTTGATTTTTGACTTTAGAGTTTTTGTTGAGAGTTTTAGTTACGTTTTTCGTATTATTTTAAATTTTTACTTCCTGCTCTAGGCGGAAGGAAAAATTTATTGTTAAGTCCCTCGACCTAGCGCCGCGGGTTAAGAACCCCCTGAAGTGCCCTGAATTAGCCGTGGTGGGCGGCGTTAGGTAAGATGGCTCTTAGGGACATATAACACTGAAAATCTATGTTTTTTTTTTCAATTTTTACTCGGGGTGTCAAACGGCTGAATTTAGAAGTAGTCGGTTCGTTGAACATGTTTAAAATGTGAAAGAAATTTAAGTTTCGTTAAATCTGGTAAACAACTTGAAAGTCCTTATCTTTGCCTTTAAAACCTAATTTAAATTATGTTGATATCTTTTTTTTTCCTCAAAGATATCCTAAACTAAAAGACACAAAAGTGCAAAAAACCCGTTTTGCCAATATTTCGGTCTACGATAGCTCTTAGAAGCATGAAGATATTAACATAATTTAAATTAGGTTTTAAAGGAAAAGATTATGACTTTCAAGTTCTTTAACCACATTCCACGAATAAATGATATGTTACATAGTTATATAACTTCAAAAAATGGCAAAAAACGACTTTTTTTTGGTTTTTAGGTAAGAATATCTCAAAAACTATACACGATAGAGCAATTCTGAGGTCGGATTCGCCTTTAGCATCGCAAACATTATTTTGATTTTTGTTTAATGTAGTTAAAAACATTTTTTTTTGTATGGGAAAATGCCCCAATTGGAAAAGGGATTATCTCAAAATTTAGTCGAGGAGTCACGAGTGAAAATTTTTTTATACATCATTTGAACGATAAGCAAACTGAATCTGGAAAAAAATTTGATGTGCTACGACGTTCGAATTAAAACGGGTTAAGGCACGCCGTGAGCCGCCTACAACCGGAGAATGTGAAATCGGTTATGTTCAATGAGTGCGAAATGTAGCTTGCTACCAAACAATTAAAGAACAAACTTCGTCAACAAGTGCTTAAGGCGCAAACTAAGGGTTTGGTGGGCTCTCAAACGCTGAACTACACCAAAAATGCAACCAGAGATCAGCGAAGTCTGCCGCCAGGCCCTTGAGTGGAATCTACAAGGCAGTAAAAGACGTTGTAGACCAGGTGGAAAAGTTCGCTGGCAAGAATCCAAGAACCGGGAAAGTTTGCAAGAGATAAAAGTCATCGCAAAGGATCGTGACAAATAAATAAATAAAGATTTTTGCTATATTTTTTAATCCTTTTTTTGCATTTGATTAAAGTAACCCATCACAATTGAGCTAGAATATTTATAAATCTCATCACTCCCACGGGATTAGAATCTCGGAACCTAGTTATTTAATTCTCCATCTCATCGCTGCATTACAATACATAGTCTGCATCTTTCAAGTGCTCTTGGCAGAGTAGAGGAATCGTTGTTTACCAGACCCATATGTTTGGGTTGTATGTAAATAAGTATATAGTGTCTTGACATTATATCAGTGTAGATTTATGTATCTTTTCTACTGAGGTAAGAAATTTTCCTAGGCTCCTTGTTGTTAATAAGGCTATCTTCCTCCCATTCTCAAATTAAGTTTTATGAAGCTATCGGTCACTCCGCACAAGGGTTCTGGGCATCTCTTGGCCAAATAATCTGCCGTTTCGTGTACTGGTTTCTAGATAAGAGCCACGTAATTCCTCCAGGATAAGGCTTGGATAAATTCAAAATACTCCGAGATTACCTTTGTATATATTGAGAACACCATTTATGATTTTAGATTGGTTTGAATGTCTAAAGAAACGCATTTCTATGTATGTCGGAACCGGAAGTGCCTTTACATAGGCATTCTATATCGCATAATTCTAAAGCGTGGACCTCCGCTAGAAAAAGAGAAGAATGAAACTATTCGTTCAATAAAAGTATGAAGTGGTATTTTTGGAAAATAATCGAAGTTCATTCTATTTGGTTATACAGCTTACTGCATTCACCTATCGACATAATTCTTTTTTTTATCTTGTAGTCAATCTTTCGAATAAAATTAAAAAATTAGCTTGAAAGGTTTGTTGACTTCAAACAGACCTTGAAAAGGGACCAAGACATATCGCATAGAATAACCAAAAGGGTTAACTTTTAATTTTTATTGATTTAAATTAAATTTCTAAATTTGACTCTAGAAAAAAAAAATTTTTTTTTATAAATAGCTGCCGTCAGACCTAGGCTTCTTAAAACTTTGCGCTCGTTGCTTTTCGATGAAACTTAACTTCAATATTTATACTGTAGCTAAAACTATATTTTGCATAAAATTTCCACACACGACATCTTGAGAATTTAAATTCTTGAGTTAGACCTTAGATTGAGGAAAACCATGCAATTAATGTTTTTTACCTTTTATTACTTGGAGACCGATCCCTGCTCGGTCAAGATGATTTGTTAATGTAAGTGATACAATTCATATCTTTTCGCCTTGAAGTTTTCAAACATGGAAATGGCATCGAAAAAAAAAATAAATGTATCAAAACTCCAAAAATTATCGAAAAAAGCTTAAAAGTTTCATATACTTAGTTTGGAAAACACTTAATAAAGCCGAAAAGTATATAATATCAAAAGGGTTGAAAAGTATTTAAAAAAAAAAAAAAATCGAAAATTACCGAAATTGCGGAATTGTAGAAAGTAATCAAAAAATATCGTTTAAATCGAAAAAAATACGCTTAGTGTCGGAAAATGTAGAAAAGTTTTAAATAAGTACGGGAATATGTATAAAAAAATAACCCCGTTATGAAATTTTATTTAAATTCAATGATATTAGATGAAGAATAATTTTTGCCTTCAGCGCCTTAAAGCTTTTATATGCCCGAATCAATCCCTTTCGAGTGCCCAAACATTTTTCTACGGGATTTTGTTCAAAACCGTAGTTTGACATGTTTATAACTAAAAATTTTAAAATCCTTAGAGCAATTTGTTTTTTATTCGACTTTTTATCGATATTTTTTAACGCTATGGTCCTAGTTGGTCTATGTTAAAAAGTTGAGCGCCAATTTTGTAAAAAATTGCAAGATCTACAAAAAGTAAGCGATATGTGTATACATAGAAGTAACCGTATAGAAGATATTCAATAGAAAAACGGTTACTTCTATGTGTACACATATCGCTTATTTTTTTGTAGATCTTGTAATTCTCTACAAATTTGGTCCCATTACTTTTTATCGTAGTACTTACCAATTCGGAGATATCCTTAAAAAACCAGTAATTTCGAAGCATTAACGGTTATTCAAGAATATTTTTAAGGTCATGAGCCGTTCGAAAAAAAAATTTTGTACGGTACATAGAAAATTAAATTATCTTTCAAACGGCATTTTAATTTTGTTTGTACAACTTCTCATTGAAGAGTTATTGCAACTTAAAAAGTAAGATATTTTAATATGAACTCATAGGTAGTATTTCATATCATAACTGTTAACAACTTTTTAAATTAGGTGATCTCCTAAACTAGAAGTTGTACGAAAATATTTTTAACGTACTTTTGTAGGAAATTTCCTGTGCTACAAAATTGGAGACCAACATTTTTCTGTAAAAGTTGGCATTAGCGAGATATTTGCAAAAAACTGATTTTAGCGACCTTTGAGCCCGAATAACTTTTTATGCGCACACGACTTTGCAATGGACTTTTCACAGTTTGTGTATCATGCATAAATTAAGACAATTCCGGTGAAAAATTTCCACTGGGAATTTTTTCGCACAGAAGCTCTTTTTTCGTCTTATTTTCCTGGGCTATTATTACAAAAATGATATATTCACAAATATAATTTTGTAATTATATAAAAATTGTCCACACTAGCCCCCCCCCCTCCCCTACATGAAAAAAACAAAAATAACACATTCTTGTGTTAAAGTTTATGAAAAATTCCTATCGACTCAGATTGTTAATCATTTAGATAAATAGTATAAACTTCTCACTGAGAATCAGTCGAGCTACAGACCCCACCACAACTGTGCCACAGCCATGTTAAAAGTATTCGAAGACATTCGTCCTAGTTTTGATCGAGGAGAATTATCAATTTTAGTACTCTTAGATTTTTCAAAAGCATTTGACACTCTTAATTACGATGCTCTTCTATCAAAATTCAGCAATTACTTTGGCACACACTCTCTGCAATTATTGAAAAGTTATCTAACTGATAGGTTCCAATGCGTTTATTCGAGTCAGGAGTTCCGCTAGGTTCCATACTAGGTCCAATATTATTCAGCGTTTTCATAAATGACATAGTAAATTGTTGTGAGAATGTGGCTATACATCTCTATGCTGATGATTCCCAAGTATATCTCTCTAGGCCTATTGGTCTGTGTGAAGATTTGATTTGCAGATTAAATGAAGACCTAAATCGAATCTGTGCATGGGCATATGAGAATAACCTCAAGTTGAATTGTTCAAAAACCAAAGCTTTAGCGATTTCCCATAACAAATTTGATTTATCCTCGATACCCTCAATTTCATTAGGTGGGATGACAATAAAATTTGAACGAAGCGTAACAAGTTTGGGTTTCAAAATAAACTCAAACTTAAATTGTGTAAATCACGTTAACTCTATAACTCAGAAAATATATGCATTGATTAGAAATCTGTGGCCGACATCGAACTTTACCCCACAGTTGAGTTAATATATGGAAACATTGATGCGTCATCGAAACAAAAATTGCAACTATCTTTAAACACTACTGCAAGGTATGTCTTTTCTTTAAGAAAATACGACCACATTTCTGCTTATTCTAGTAAAATACTCAACTGTGATATAGTAATTTTTTACAATATTCGAAATCTTATTTTCTTGCATAAGCTTATGCTTTCCCATTCCCCTTGTTATTTATATTCAAAACTATGTTTCCTACAGACCACCAGAGTGTGTAATATACGTATCCCTAGTTTGAAATATCCCTTGCGTTATCTAGATTGTTTCTTGTTAGTGCTGTCAAACTGTGGAACTCGTTACCAAATGAAATAAAACGTATCCCATATCCTTCGCACTTCAAACTGGCATTAAAAGGTTTTTACAATTGTAAGAAATATTTAAGTTTTCTTTTTTATTAAATTAATTTTAACAAGCGCTTTTAAAATTAAAAAAAAAAAAATTAAAAGTAAAATTTAAAATTAAAATAAAATTTTATATTAAAATTTATTTATTTTTTTCGTAATTCAATGTTAAGTCAATTTATATTTTCTCACATTGTTATGTTATTTTACACATTTAAGTTGAAATTGTACGCAATCAATGTACCCTATGAGATCTTTGGTCTCAACGTACTACCATAACTCAATCAATAAATAACACCGTTCGACACAAAAAAAAACACAAGAGAAAATCCAAAAAATTCTTAAAGTAGACGTTAAAAAAAATACCTGTGTCTCTTGGTTTTTCTCCAGCACGTCACATTTTTTTTTAATCGATTTTTGAAGTTTTTTTTTTCCACTGTATATGAAAAATACCGCATTCTTGTGTTAAATCGATGAATTTAAGTATATGATCCTTACATTTGAGGTGTATCATGTGTTCAGCAAACTTATGCAGGATATTGAGGGGAATATTTTTGTAGAAAATTTTAACCCTGCACAACCTCCACATGTGGGTAATTTTTGCCCTTTTCTTAAAAAGGTACAAAAATGACACCTAAAACAGGGGAATATTGAGTCAGTATGTACTACAGAAATATTTGCTATTCAATTTCGCTACTAGTTGCTGAACACTAAAAAAGCAAAATTTTATCCCGATAGCAAAAAAATCGTTGAAATCAGTAAGCAGTTCTAACAATAAATATTTTCCAAATTTCACCCCACTGTAAAATTCTAAAACAACATTTTGGACAAAACTCGTTCTCACAAGATCATAACGAAATCACACAAGGATCATTTTCCTAGAATACATTAACCCATTATATCCTGTTTTTATGGGTCTTTTTTTTGGTTTAGGGCTCAAATTTTGACCTTTACGTGCTTAGAAACTATTAGTGAAATTTTATAGCAAATATTTCTGCAGTACATACTGACTCAATATTTCCCTGTTTTGGGTGTAATTTTTGTACCTATTTTAGAAAAGGGCAAAAATGACCCACATGTCGGGGTCAAACAGGGTTAAAAACTTCTAAAAAAATATTCCCCGCAATATCTTGCATAAGTTTGCTGAACACATGATACACCTCAAATGTAAGGATCATATAGTTAAATTCATCGATTTAACACAAGAATGCGATATTTTTCATATACAGTGGAAAAAAAAAACTTCAAAAAGCGATTAAAAAAAAATGTGACGTGCTGGAGAAAAACCAAGAGACACGGGTATTTTTTTTTAACGTCTACTTTAAGAATTTTGTGGATTTTCTCATGTGTTTTAAAAAAAGTTCGAAATTGTTCCACAGTGTAATCAAATAATCAAATTTAATCATATGTCCTTACATCTGAGGTGCATCACAGGATATAATTGGTTAATGAATTCTAGGAAAATGTTTATTATGTGATTTCGTCATGATCTTAGGACAACGATTTTTAAAAAAATGTAGTTTTAGAGTCTTTCAGTGCGGTGTAATTTCGAAAATACGTTTTTTTTGGGGATTTTAGCTAAAAAGCAATATGTACTCGTATATGGTTGATGTTAAGTATGAAATATTATTTTTTTATATACCTTGATTCAAGAAACAAATTACATATGATCTGATATTCTGAACATTTTGAAATCGTATCAGAATAAAAAATGTAGTCGTTTTATGAAAAATCTCGGGTTGATATGGTAATAAGGTAAATTATTACGATCTCAAAAATACTCAGAATGAGTAGTTCGATGCAGGCATTGAAATAAGCTGCAGTAATGCCCTATTTCTGCAGTAATAACTTCAAATTTGTAGCAATAACTTCAGAATATTGTTAAAAATTGTAATAATTATTTTCAGCCAAATTCATATTACTTTGTTTTGCGTAAATCGTTGAAACGAAGCACTCATTTTATTTCGTATATAACCGTTGTTTAAGTTGTATAACCTCACCAATCTGGACTGAAATGTAGCAACCACAAAAAGTACTCGGGAACTCTACTTTAAAATGGAAAATAGCGAAGATGAAGATGCATTCGAAGACAATTTCACTATACTTAAATTTTCAATCTTAAATTGAATCATTGCCATGATATTTGTGATTTAATATTAATATTTAGTATAAATCACTTGGATAAGCCATTACATAAATTTTGCTAAGAAATTGCAAATAAAAACATACAAATTCTGCAGTAATAATTTTTTCTTATTTCAACCCCTGGTTCGATATCTAACTTTTTTTCGTGAATGAAGGTATTTTAAAAAAAATAACATATCATATTTCGATATTTCACCCCACTAAGACTCTAAAACTAAATTTTTTTAAAAATCGTTATCCTAAGATCATGACGAAATCACACAATGAACTTTTTCCTAGAACTTATTAACCCATTATATCCTGAGTTTATGGGTCTTTTCAACCCCCTTTTCCCCAAAAGAAAAACAAAAAAAAAACTGGGCTACAATGGGTTAAATTATTCTCCAAAAAATTCTACGAAAAATTTCACTAGGCACGAGGGTTCAAAACATTTTTTAACCCTCAAGTTGCATCACTCGGAAAGTTTTTATATTTTCGTGTTCAGGGTACTTTCCTTATCATATAAAAAAAAAAATTAAGAAAATCCGTCGGGCGCTTTTTTTTTAAATCGAATTTTCCGTTTTTGGCAAAGTTGAGTTAAGTCAAAAATAACATGCGAAAACTAAATTCAATAAAAAGGAACACGAATCGTCATTTCTAACTAACTTTTGGGTGCTGAATTCAAATCCGTTAACAAAATTGATCTACCACTACAGAGTTTTGGAGATATCCTAACCCAAAAATTACCAAAATATAAGATTTTTCGTGATTTTTTCCTACTTTTGAGGTTATGTAACACGGCAGTGTAATACTTTGTCATAAAACCTGTTATGTTAGTCAAAAGCACACATCTTTGTGTACAAAACTCTTTTTAAATTATATCAATATTTTTTTTTTTTTCTTGGAGTTATCCTAACCTAAAAATTTAAAAAGAAACAAAAACAAGATTTTCGACTACGTTGAAGGTTACATAGAGAACACACGAAATTTTTCTGCTCTTTTATACTAACTGAATTACTTACTACAATCCCTCATCTTCAAAATCAGCCATCAAGTGGTCACCTACGAATTTTTCCTTCTTCGTCACAACAATTTTAAGCAAACTTACTTTTTAGCTTCAGTGTATTACTTGTTTTGGCATAACGTTTTTGTGTTTCTTGATGTCATATTAAAGAGCTCATAACTTGTAATCGTAGATGACTATTTGATAGCTCATTTTGAAGACAATAAATGATTATAAGTGATGCAGTTTGTATAAAAGACCAAACAAATTTCGTGCGTTCTCTATATAGCCTCCAACGTAGTCAAAAATCTTGTTTTTGTTTCTTTTTAAATTTTTAGGTTAGGATAAGTCCAAGAAAAAAAAAGATATTGATATAATTTAAAAAGGGTTTTGTACTCAAAGATATGTGCTTTTGACTTACATAACCGGTTTTATGACAAAGTATTACACTTTCGTGTTACATAACCTCAAAAGTAGGAAAAAATCACGAAAAATCTTATATTTTGGTAATTTTTGGGAAAGGATATCTTAAAATTCTGTAGCGATAGATCGATTTTCTTAACGGATTTGAATTCAGCACCCAAAAGTTAGTTAGAAATGACGATTCGTGTTCCTTTTTATTGATTTTAGTTTTCGCATGTTATTTTTGACTTAACTCAACTTTGCCAAAAACGGAAAATTCGATTTAAAAAAAAAGCGCCCAACGGATTTTCTTAATTTTTTTTTTATATGATTAGGAAAATACCCTGAACACGAAAATATAAAAACTTTCCGAGTGATGCAACTTGAGGGTTAAAAAGTGTTTTGAACCCCCGTGTAGGAGTCACCAAAAACGAAAAATGCTTATAACTTAAGGAAAGCGCATCAGAGATGTAATAAGCATGCGATGTGAGAAGTTCCCAATAATTTGAACCATTTATTGGCTTTCGGGTTGATATTTGTTTAAAAGTTTTTAATTGCCGATAACTTCTTTATTTGTCAACTTTTTTAGCTTGAGTTGCAGTACTAATATGACCCTTACTTTTATTTAGGAGGCGTAGTATCGCTCATTTTTATTGGCACTTACACATTCATACACTGCAGCAGATTTTAACACATTCCGATTAGTTTTTGGTCATAAATCAGATTTTGCCTGCAGCTACGCCATAAGCCCAAAAATATCGCACAGTGACAGATTTAGTCAATCTGGATGCTCTTAATATAAAAATAAAAGTGTTCCAAATTTAATGATTTTTTAGTAAGATAAAGGTCCCCTTGTTATATATATGAACTCAAATCGGAATAAAAATTAAACCATCAGCTAGATAAAGGCCATCAAACATGACTTATTAGAATGTTCAGAAAAACTTTATTTTTCAACATGAATAATACTCGCACTTTAAGTGATTAGAACCAAGTCGTTCGTGCATTGTTTTCCAAACATTTGATTTCGTTTATTTCATTTTGAGCTTAAAATTGAGAAAATTTTCAAAAATCTTATATTTTTCATGGAAGTTTATTCAAGTTTACCATTCATACTATACAGAAAATACGCCGACAGATCTGTAGATTTTGTCCGATTTTTTCCATCTCTGGATTTAATCTCCGCATAAAGAATTGAAGTTCATATACAAAATGTCAACTTGATATCTTAAAAATTACGGCTGTTATTGAATTAAGAGCATCCAGAAAATCTAACACTGTGCAGCGTTTTCTCCAACTTCAAGCAAGGATATCTCGAAAAGTTCATAAGACTGCATGTAAGAAGTATTGTGTACATTAGGGTGGGCCGATTTGAAAACTGATCTCGGCTACCCCCCTCCCTATGTGAAAGTTCATTCAATTCTATAAATATTTGCCCAAGGAACTATACCTCTGCGTTCAACTTTAGTTCGGCGCATTTTTGATCGAAAATTTTACCTTTTATTAATATTCTTTTTATTTTCATACTAAATTTTAAAAATTTTTATAAAGACAAAAGTAATGTCATTATATGATTTGGCTGGAATTCTGTCAGTAATCAATTAAATCGGGTTTTGATAATTTTATATTGAACTAATTAAACAGTCATTTTTGCAATTTTTCAACAACAGACGAAAGCAAGTGTTAACATGGAAATTGATTACATATGTTTCGGCTACTTCCACATACATATTTATATATTTTCATACATAAACATGTATATAGCCTCATCAGATCAGTTTTAGTTAAATCTTGCCGGAAACCGTACTCGAACCCGTGACTCCGGTTTTCTAATGAAAGAGAACGCGGGGCTTAAGCGATTGTGCTATAATAGTCACGAGTAAACTCTCTGAACAGGATCGCCATTATGAATAAATCATAAGGCTCACTAGCGCCGTCTGTTGTGAAAAATTGCCAAATTGTTAGTTGGTAACACACTCTGGTTTTGAGACATGCTACGCTAGCTACAATTAAAACCTACAAGGGCGGATTTGTTTTCCACATACAATGCAGGCAGGGCTCTCGAAATTACGAGAATTTTAATGATAGATAGATAGGCAAAATAAACGAGTCATATTTTTGCATGGATTTTTTCAATCGAAACACCAACCCAAGTATTTTTGGATGCTAGGATGCCGAATCTGACACTCGATTTTTTCCAGGGCAACATCTAGTAGCAGTTTTAGGAAATAAATTAGCCGCTTTCTTTAATTTTACAGAACATTTACCAAAAATCTATGTAAAAATATGAATCGTTTATTTTAAAAGTCGGTCATAATAATCGGCTATTTGACCGATATCAATTTTTTAAATATATAGCATCAAATCCACACCATCAAGTGAACTTTTTATGTAAACAGAACCCAATTTAATTGATTACTGACAGAATACCATCCAAATCATATAATGACATTACTTTTGTCTTATAAAAATTTTTAAAATTTAGTATGAAAATAAAAAAAAATATTAATAAAAGGTAAAATTTTCGATCAAAAATGCGCCGAACTAAAGTTGAACGCAGAGGTATAGTTCCTTGGGCAAATATTCATAGAATTGAATGAACTTTCACATAGGCGGGTAGCCGAGGTCGATAAAATTTCATCCATACAATTTGGCCCACCCTAGTGTACATACATTTTTTTTTAATGCCTGTCGCAAGATAAATTATCAAAATCCCAGAAATTCAGTATTTTTTGAATATTACACTTCCTTAACCAAAAAAAAAAAAAAACTGAGTATGCAGAAAGTTTTCTTGATGCAATTCAATTGTCACAGCTTTATTTTGACACCAAAAACTTAAAAATTGGATCATGCATAACAAACTTGAGTTCTTTTAAATGAAACATTGAAATACAGGTAGTTATACAAGAGCCATTGATTTGAATTATCTCTGTGCTCGTATGTTAGCATTTTTGTTATTCATGGTCCAATCCTTAAGTTTGGTAGCAAAATAAAGCTGTGACAATTGCGCACAAAACTATGAAGAGCTTTTTTAATTTTAAATTGTTTTAAGCAAGACTCATGTTATTACAGAAAGGTAGTTTTTGGTTTTTTCAGTACATTTTTTCAATAAAACGGGCATAAAAAAATGTCAGTCGAACCGATCTAAAAATTTTTTTCCAATTTGAAATTCTATTTTTTGCATCGTTTGCCATTTTGTTTTTGAAATTCTGACGGCTAAAAAATTGTTGAATTACTTTTAACGCGAATGTAAATCGTGATTTGGATTTATCATTTTGTCTGAAAACTGAGACGTGATGAAAAAATTTTGTAAATGCAGTCCTATTATATCAATAGCAAGGAATAATGATTACATTGTCCGAACTCAGATATTTTTTTACCGTTGAGCAGTGTTATTAGTCTTTATCTTACAAACTACTTTTGAATTATATCGATATTTCTGTTTTTGGCTAAAATATTACTAACTGAAATAATGAATAACCATATTTTTTAAACTTTTTAGGTTAGCATGTATCGGATAAGAAAAAAGTTATCGATATTTCGCAGACGGCCGCTGCTGAGGGTCGGAGCGCCAGTGCCAACACCCCAGCATTTTGTTTGTTTGGGAACGGTGATCATAAATAGTACACCCAAAAAAATTGCTGCGGTAGTTTTAACAACGTTTTGTTGTGGATTTTACAATTCTCTGTGGATTTGCTAATTTAAAAGTTAATATAATCGAATTTACAATGAATTGTTAATTTTACAGCAAATGCAATAATTTCGACCAGAAATTTGTTAAAATTATCGATATAAACTTTTTTTTGTTGTGAAATCTACAACAAATATTTTATTTTTCACAGCTAATTTTTCAAATGTACTACAAAATTGTAATATTAACTGCAAAAGATATGGGATGAAAAATGAAAGTAAATGCTGTAAAACATACAGCATTTTGCTACACTTTTACAACAGATTTTTTTGGGTGTAGTGATATACGTACATAATGTCAAAACAATAAAAATGTGTGATTTTTAACAAAACTAATAAAAGGTCACGCCTACTTCCTATGTAAAGTTCAGGTGTGGTCAAAATGGGTATCAATTTACATACATTAACTTGGCAGCACTGATTTTAAAAATGTTATGAATTATGCGTAACGATCCCATCTATACTCCTTTTGGGAGGATCGTTCACGAAAATTTTAAGCCCTTGCAGACTAAAATCGGAAAATTAGGCTCTATTGTGGATTTAGTGAATGAACAGAGAAAATGTTGGTTCTGTTAATTTACAAAGCAGTAGTTTAGTATTTGTTGGGTGAAAATAAAATAGTTTATCATTTCACACATAAAATTTAAATTCCATGTTTTGCACATTAATTTGGGTTGTCTTAAAAACTAATCTTAGCTAATCAATTTGTCTTGTTTATTTCAATTAATTCAGTCTATGAAATTAAACTTACAGACTAAGTAAACAATATTTATCAGAAAACTAACAAAAAACAATATGAACAAATCTTAAGATTGAATATTTAAAAAATTAATATATATGAATGTATGTATGTAGAAAAATGTAATTAATTTAAGAGTAAACAGTTTTTAACAAGTTTTTAAATTCTGATTTTGGCACAGAAAAGTCAATTAAATCACTAGAACTGAGAACATTTAGTTCATTTAACCCTTTCAGGACCATAGGGACATATGTGTCCCAAGACAAAAATAAATTATATTTAAATAAGTAAGAAACCGATATATGTAATTTTGACATTTATCAGTTCCTAAACGCTTCCTTCATTCCTATTAAATCTGGCAACACCATCAGAAGCACCGTTATTTTTGTATGATCATTCTAATGTGACAGTTTGTGTGTTGAACTATTGCTATACTTTACAGCAGAATTTATAGGTGTTTAATTGTTTTTAATCATATAATAGTGTGAAATAATTGTTGACATGTAAATAAATTGCTGTTTTATACATTAATTGAACCATTATTTAAGTTTAGTATATTAATAAATCATAAAATTCAAAATGGGACACCAGTGTCCCTATGGTCGTAAATGGTAACTTTTCAACTCACTTTTGTACTACAATTTTACCAATTTCACAGGCAATCAAAATAAAAAAATTTAATGAACCTGTTAGTAGACATATGTACTGTAACGTACTTTTTGACACTGAATTCGAATCCGAGGCCAGAATTGCTCATATACTTCAGGATTTCGAGATATCCGTGCTTGAGGCTGAGAAAGCGCTGCTTTCAATCTTGCGGTGTAGTTGCAGGAGATGGTTTATTTCAATTCTTTTGATGACATCAAATAGCCCTAGTCTTACCTATCAAACCATACCTTCAAATTTTTTCCATTGGACCCTTACTTCCCGAGTTATCACCCTTTGAAATAAAGGCATATTTTCCCCATATAAAAATGTATGGGGAAAAAGTCTCCCTTAACGACCATAGGGACAAATATGTCCCAGAAAATTCCAGAAAAACCGTTAAAATTTTTTGAATTTTTATTTTAAAATATGTTTTTTGGACGACCAATAGACCATTATAAATAGCTAACATGGTTGCATAAGCTCCCAATTCCTTACGGTTCTGAAAGGGTTAAGGCTCTGACGATTGGACCATTTAATGCATAGTTTGTTCTACAAAGAGGAAGAGTAAATAAATTACAATGACGCAAAAGTCTGGATGGAACTTTAAAGTTTATACGATCTAAGGTATAGGGTCAATCAATGTTTCCCACTATAACATCAAATATAAGCGTGAAAGAGGATATAATTCTCCTTGATTGTAGTTTAATTAATAGGCAACGTGCATTATAAGATGGAATAGGCTCAGTAAAGTTAATTTGACATTATGCAAATTTAAGACGTTTTTTCTGAACTCTCTCTAGCCTATTAGAATGCACTGAATAAGTAGGATACCAAATTATTACCGCGTATTCCAGTTTCGATCTTAAATAGGCAGTGTACAAAATTTTACGGGTGTATGGATCTTGAAAATCACTGCTGTTCCTTCTGACGAAAGCCAACATTGAGTATCATTAAGGAATGATATAATTAATATGACTAACAAAAGTGAATTTAGAATCAAAAAGCTCACCTAGGTCCAAAATTTCACTAGCAGACCTAATTATAGCCACACCTAAATGATAAGACGAAGTAAGAAGTAACTTTGCAAAAAGTTACATGATAGCACTTCGTAATGTTTAAAAATAGCATGTTACGTGTGCACCAGACAATTAAATTATCTAAGTCATTTTGCAAGGCAATTCTGTCATGATTGTCACCAATTTTGAGAAATAACTTTAAATCATCAGCATACAATAGAAGCTTAGCAATTTTAAAACAAGACCCAATATCGTTAATTAAGAGGAGGAAAAACAGTGGGCCAAGAATACTTCCTTGTGGTACACCCGAGGTAGCAACAAAATAGTTGGATTTTATTCCATCAATCAAAACAAAATTACGCCTATTATTTATCTTATGTGCAACTTTATCAAATGCTTTTGAAAAATCCGTGTAGATTGTGTCAACCTTCAAGCCATTAGAAAATGCAGAGATACAACAATCACTAAAAACGGTCAAATTTGTTACAGTGGAACGACCGGTACAAAAATCGTGTTGCGATGGATTTATAGAGGACTTAACAGCAAAAAATGTTTTCGTTTTTACAATGCTCTCAAATAATTTCGAGACATTAGATAACTTAGAGATAGGCCTATAATTTGAGACGTAATTTGTATTACCACTCTTGTAAACAGGGCTAATAGCAGCAATTTTCCAATCATTAATAAAATGACCCATAGCAAGTGATTTGTTAAATTGGATGCACAACGGGACTCCTATCGTATCAGCACATTTCTTCAACAAAAATGGACAAAAACCATCAATGTAATTTTTTTGAGAATCACCCAAATTAGAAATCTCCCAAAAAATGTCATCCAACACCAAAATAAGTGAGCCAAAATCAATACGAGAGTCCACATTGTCTAATACTTCAGGATTATTCCAAGTCGCATTAGGTTCAAAATTCGATTTAAGGAACTGGGAAAATAAATTTACCGAATCATTTAATGAATGCGATGACGCACCATTAAATGACATACTCGAAGGTATAGATGAACATGATTTTTTCGAGCTAATAAAGTTCCAAAATGATTTTTTCGAGCTAATAAAGTTCCAAAATGATTTAGGATTATATTTAATGTTTTTTTCAAAGCGGAGCATATAAAAGATTGTGCAGAAACTTATTAAGAAAATTTAATTCTCTCATATAATGGCGATATTTAATTTTATGACCATCTTTTTTTGATAATCTATAAGAATTATGAAATTTATTGCTAAGGTTTTTGAGCTTCTTCAGACCTTTTGTGTACCAAGGCAATTTATGTACTCGTTTAGGAACAAATTTAATATAATTTGCACAAACATCAGCGATAGTTTTTTTAAAATAATTGAAGCACACACTTAAATCAGTATCATCAAGATTGGTTCAATCCACAGATCCTATTTTAAAATTGAATGCATTAAAATCACATGAATGAGCCATAGGTTACTAGTATATTCAAAGTGGGCTAACTATATAATCTCTTCACAAGGTTAGCAGGATGGGCGGGTGATGAATGAAGAACAAACAATATCTACGTTCTTCAGCCTGGTTTTTTTGTACAATTTTAAACATCCATTTAGATAAAATATTTCAACAGTTACTTTCTTTGTTTTTCTGGTTCACCGAGCGGTAACTTGCGATTTTTCATATGTAAATATTCGGTTTTCTTGTTAACATCATACACTGCATACAATTTTAGTATATGTAGTAGAGTGGTCCAAAATCCGAAAGTGTTAAAAAGTCAAGGTGCGCGTTTAAATTAAAATAAGTTCTCAAAAACTCAAAAATTCCTAAAAAAGTACCTTCAAGCTCGTTGCGGAATATCTAAACGCAATTTTTTTTTAGTTCCAAAGCACTTTTTGTAATCAGCAGGATCCAAGGATTCAGAAAAGCTGCGCGCACCTTGACTTTTTAACACTTTTGGTTTTTCCATACAAAATTTGGACCACTCTAATATGTAGCTTTCTGTCCATGCCCGAGGGCCAAACCCATACCCAACCCTTAGCTAAGACCGAATACAAATAGTTATGCAGAACCGGCTTACAGGATATGGGCCTCGTGTAGAGGTAAGAAACGTTACACGTATGCAGTATCATTGGCGTCTACATTTCGTCGAAATACACCTCATTTATTTTGCTAACCAAGGAGATCTGGAGAGTCCCGATAGATTTTGTTAAATTTGTCTACTTGAAATAGGTCACTGGTGTTGCAGTTTGTCGACTGTTGTTGTTGTTGATTTTTGCAATAAAACGCTGATAACGCTAATTTGCTGTTACTTCTGTTACTGTGAAGGCTTTTGCATAAAAGTTTAATTTCACTTTACTTTGAGAATTGTAAACGTTTTTCGCAAAATTGCAACTGAAGGTTCTACAGAACCTGACTTAACTTCACTAAAGAAGCAAAGAGGCGCAATGAAAAGAAACATCAAGCTAATGAAAACTAAAATTGAAAATAATGGTCATGAAGTGGATCCAACTATTCTTGAGTGTCGCTCAGAAATTTTAGAATCATACTTCAAGCAATTATGCCATATACAAGGCACTATTGAAAAGCTCAATCCTGAAGATTCTGGTAGAACTGAATTCGAAGAAACCTTTATTTTGGCCAAGTCCAAAATTAAATCTATACTAAAGACAACTCACGGTAGTGAAGCCGACAATTCAGCCTCAGACTCACCTTCTTTGTAAGAACATCAACAATGAAGTCGGTTACCGAAATTGAAATTACCAACCTTTGATGGAAGGTTTTCTGAATATCAGCGATTCATTGCTTCTTTCAAAATGTTGGTAGATGACGATACGTCAATACGTTCAATTATCTCTTAAGTTGCTTAAGTGGTGCGGTCCGAGATGTTGTTGAAGCTTTTCAAGTCACAGCTGGAAACTATGAAAAGGCTTTGAAAAGATTACAGGATCGCTATGACCACATCAATTCACTGTTCAACTTAGAAGAAATCAAAAAATCTGATGCAACATTGCTCCGTAAGGTTATTGATTCAGTGTTTGCTTTACGTAGTTCCCTTATTTCACTTGGAAAAAAAAAAGACGTCTTGAATGCCATCATCATTCAAATACGATCCAAATACGAAGAATTGCTACAACGAGAAGCAGGAATATAAGAATTTGCCTTTATGGGATGAATGCTTATATCTCGAATCTTTAACGAAGGGTAAAGATATTGATAAACCTGAAGGAAAGTTAAGACAGCTGACAAAAAAGAATACTCATACATTTTTAAATTCGAAAGCTATTTGTACGTATTGTAGCAGTGATGAGCATAATATTGGAAACTGTTCAGGATTCGGTTCACTTTCCGTTTCTGAAAGATTTAATTTCGTAAAGCGCAACGCTCACTGCATTAATTGTCTGCATAAAGGACACACAGTTACAAAATGTTTGTCCAAATCGCGCTGTCGCGTGTGTCACCACTATAAAACGTATGCTGCAGTTTTCATTTGCTTTGCGTCGAAAGCTAAAGGCTCATAAAGAAGAATTTTTTGCCAAGCAGTCCATTGTACTTAACTTCAGCAGCAAAACTGGATTTGCATTGAACTTTATTCCACCAAGGTCCCCACACTTTGGCGGATTGTGGGAAGCTGCCGTGAAGTCAGCTAAAACATTACACCGTTCGACACAAAAAAAAAACACATGAGAAAATCCAAAAATTCTTAAAGTAGACGTAAAAAAAAATACCTGTGTCTCGTGGTTTTTCTCCAGCACGTCACATTTTTTTTTAAACGATTTTTGAAGTTTTTTTTCCACTGTATATGAAAAAAACAAAAATACCGCATTCTTGTGTTAAATCGATGAATTTAACTATATAATCCTTACATTTGAGGTGTATCATGTGTTCAGCAAACTTATGCAAGATATTGCGGGGAATAATTTTGTAGAAAATTTTAACCCTGCACAACCTCGACATGTGGGTTATTTTTGCCCTTTTCTTAAAAAGGTACAAAAATGACAACTAAAACAGGGGAATATTGAGTCAGTATGTACTACAGAAATATTTGCTAATCAATTTCACTACTAGTTGCTAAACACTAAAAAAGCAAAATTTTATCCCGAAAGCAAAAAAATCGTTAAAATCAGTAAGCAGTTCTAACAGTAAATATTTTCCAAATTTCACCCCACTGTAAAACTCTAAAACTACATTTTGGACAAAACTCGTTCCCACAAGATCATAACGAAATCACACAAGGATCATTTTCCTTGAACGCATTACCCTATTATACCCTGTTTTTATGGGTCTGTTTTGCCCCTTTTTCTAAAACTAAGCCACAATGGGTTATAAATTTTTACAAAAATATCCTACAAAAAATTTCACTAAGAGTTGCCAAACACGAAAAATTCTTAAAATTTAAGGTAAGCGCGTCAGGGATGTAATTAATATGCAATGTGAAAAGTTCTAATTGATTTTAACGATTTTTTTGGTTTCGGGTTCAAATTTCGACCTTTACGTGTTTAGAAACTAGAAATCTAGAAACTAGTAGTGAAATTTTATAGCGAATATTTCTGTAGTACATACTGACTCAATATTTCCCTGTTTTGGGTGTCATTTTTGTACCTTTTTAAGAAAAGGGCAAAAATTACCCAAATGTGGGGGAAAAACAGGGTTAAAATTTTCCACAAAAATATTCCCCGCAATATCCTGCATAAGTTTGCTGAACACATGATACACCTCAGATGTAAGGATCATATAGTTAAATTCATCGATTTAACAGAATAATGCGGTATTTTTGGTTTTTTCATATACAGTGGATAACAAAGCTTCAAAAATAGATTTAAAAAAAAATGTGACGTGCTGGAGAAAAACCACGAGAAACGGGTAATTTTTTGTAACGTCTACTTAAAGAATTTTTTGGATTTTCTAATGTGTTTTAAAAAAAGTTCGAAATTGTTCCACAGTGTTATTAGTCAAAAATTCTGCAAACGCAAATCTCACATTTGAACAGCTTCAAATTGTGCTAGTTGAAATTGAAGCCATTTTAAACTCGCGCCCGATATCTGCAATTTCAGATGACCCTAACGATGGTGAAGCACTCACGCCTGCGCACTTATTAATTGGTGACAAACTCATCACGCCTCCCGATGAAATCCTATAAGATCGTGATATATCTCATCTCAACGAATTTCATTTCTTAAAAATCAGTTCTGGAAAATGTGGTCACGAGATTAAATCTTCGGCCTTCAGGAACGTTCAAAGTGGTATAAATCGGAGCCTAACGTTAAAAATAGACAATTAGAGTTAATTCATGAAGAAAATGTACCACCGCTACTGGGACGAATAATCCGCGTCATTCCTGGAGCTGACGCAAAGGTTCGAGTGGTTGATCTATTAACTATTACACAAACCATAGACAATTGAGTAGTGATTGTTTAAATGGGCTTATAACCAAAATGAGGCAAAAGTAATGCCTGTTATTTTGTTAGAAATTATTAAAATTAGCCACTGTTTTCAAGAGAAGTTTACTTAATGGTGTTAAATTTATGACGTTAAGATAACAAAATGATATCGCTCAAATAACTTATTACTATGCCACGTGATGTGTATGACATTACTTTTGCCTGGTTTTGGTTATAAGCCCTTTTGAAAAATCACTCCTCAAATGAGACCATTAAACTATGTAAGAAAATACCGTATCTTATTCTTGGAAAGTGCTTAATGCAAATTTAAATGTATACAACTTATAATAAATTAACAACAGGGATTTTTCTCTTTCATTTACCCCTGGTTATTACAGTTTTTGGGAAAAATTAAACTGAAAAAACGAAAAGCGACTGAAAATATTTCAGGAATAATAATTCATGCACATCGACAGATTAATGCTGAAAACCCCTGAAGATACTGGATTAATAGCAAAATCAAAAGTCCACAAAAGATCAAATTTTGATCTTGCTGCGCAATATAAGTAATTGTATTTACCTATTTTGGAACCACACTTGTACAACTCGCATGTCAAGTCCCGTATCTTGTGATAGTTGCTCTCGTACATGACGTGCAGGTTTGGGACTGTTATTATATGCATTTTTAAGTGTATCGAGCTGCTTCGCCGTTATTGTTGTTCTCGGTCTTTTATTAGGCTGGTCACCATCCAGAGATCCGTCTAAGTACAGCCCTAAAGTTATAATGTTATATACAACAACTTAAATAATGAAATGTAACGCCCACCTTTTGCTTTTGCATCTTCATAATCTCGTTTGCAAACTAGTTTCCGGTCTTCCATGAGATAAAATTCATCGCCGGTGTTGAGAGTCCGCGAACACATCGCGCATAAAAAACATTGCAGGTGATAAACATTATCTTGTGCTCTTCGAACCACTTGTGTAGGAGGTATACCCAAATCACATGCCGAGCACTTTGTTCCATAACGTCTGTGAGACCCAAACATTGGAATTTAAAAGTTTTTATTATTAACAAATTATCATAATTCGAAATTTAATAAAGTAATGCAACATAAACTTTAAAACGATACATTAAAAGAGTTAATCAGAAATATAATTCGATACGTCCAACTTATAACTCGAAAATCATTGTTTTTAGTTATGATCATTTTTGAATTTTTTCGTTAAAACAAATATATGTACATAGGTTATAGCTTCAAAAATAGCTTCCAGCTAGTGGTACCAAAATTTGACACAAGATGGAGTCTAATGCGTAGATTTCGAAAAACACTGTCCCTTAAAAACTTGGTAACTTGAGTTGTTAAACCCAAAGATCACACCCAACTTGGAATTTTCCTGGCGAAACACAAAAAATCCACAGGAAATGTAAGCGATAAATCTGATTCTGAGAAAAAAATGTTTTCCAGAAATTTCGCAATTTTTCCGGAAAATCGCAAAAAAAAAATGCATAAGTACTGCTTTATTTTTTCAGCCTGACTGGAAAAACTGACACAACTTTTTTATTTTGAGTGCCTGTGCTATCAGCCTAAAATGTAGAGATTTTTTGAGTACGCAACATTTTTCTACAACCTTTCAAAATGAAAACGCTATGTTTCACAAAATCGTTGCTGCTCATTTTCGTTAGATATGCCTATTTAAGCGATCAAAATTTTATGAATTAATTTTGTCTATTTTGAATACCTCAGTTATCCTTTACCAAAAAGTAAAAAAATTAAGTATGCAGAAAGTTTTCTTGATGCATGTAGATTAGGGAAAACACTCTCACACTTTTTTTTCCTGATCAAAGTTCCGTAGCGATAAAAACTTGCGAATGGATGAAAAAAAAATGTTGGATAATTTTTTTTTAAACCCATATAGTAATTTCGGGTAATGTGATATAGGCATTTTTGTTTTTTAAATTACACGTTACTTATCTAGCATAGCTGCTACCGCTTCATGTATTATGGTTTCTTAATGCATTATGCAATAAATTACTGCTTTGGAGTTCTATACGGTAAACCAATTCGGAAATATTTCAACAAAATTGGAAAAAGCCAAATAATACCCCTTGATAAAACTGGCGAGTAATGTGATATACTGAGTTCGGGTAATGTGATATACCATATCACTATAAGTATATAACAGTAAAATATAACAGAAACATTGTTCTAAAATCAATCATGCCTATTATTGAAACCGACGGATCTGAACTCGCGTGAGTTTATCCGATCGGCAGTCATCCGCAGCTTATAGTAAGACATATTATTGAATCCGCGCGAATAACTGCCTTAACGACATTTGAAATAGAGCGAGTGCTAACTGTCAAATTATAAAATTCAACAATATTTATCCAAACATGGACAGTTAAACGCATTTGTAAGATTTTAATGGTGAAACAAATAGCAGGGAAACAAGAAAAGTGACTAGAAATAACATTGAAGACGTTTTTCAGGAGGCGAATGCATCGTAAGTTAAAAAATTTATTTGCAATAGATGACATTTGAAGTGAATCTTTCCCCAACAGATTTCTGAAGCAATTTCGTCCAAACAAACCGGCATTTGAATTCGTGCTAGGTATTCTGAAGACCAGCTTCCCTATTTGTAATTAAATCAGCGTCATCTCCAGAGCTGAAACTGTCAGCAACCTTCAGATTTTTGGCTGAAGGTGGTTTCCAAAATGGTGTTGGGAAAGACTACGAGGTAGGGATGGCTCAATCGACCATTTCTGTTGTGCTGGAGTAGTTGCTCAACATTTTGGAAAACCATTTGTGTCATTTTTTCAACAATTAGCTTAAATTAATTCCCTGTTGTTATGTGTTTCCTAGGAACTTAATCATTTCAATCATGTATTTGAAGTACCAATTAGTAATTTTAACATTTTCAATTTTCGATTTGTTTAAACTCAATTTCAGAATTGATTTAAAAAAATTTTCTTACATAAATACGCAACGTATTTAATGCGGATGGCAGTCGCTATAATTTCAATGAAATACGTTTCACGAGCAGTTTTAATAATATCTGTCTTATCCGCAAAATGTATTACCGACTCTAACGAATACACACGTATCCGTGTTGCGTTTTCAATAATATCATTTTCTGAACGAATCCCTCCGCACCAGATCCGCCGGTTTCAATAATAGGCATTTATATTTTGGATTGATTTATCAAATAAATTAACAAAAATTAACTCAACTAGAACTAATAGAACTAAAATAATACATTTTCTAATGGAAGTTAAATTAATAGAGAAAGTTAAAAGGGCAAAAATGTAAATGTAAATTAGAAAAATATTAGTTGGTGTACACGTAATTAAGATTGAAGCAAGATTCGCACACAAAAATTGCTTGCCATCTTGGGAGACACTCACTGTGAGCCCAAATTATCTCGCATTGTGAACATTGTACCCAGATCTGAACTTTCGTGCTCATGAATAAAGATTTGTTGCAAAATGGACACTCATCATTGTCGAAGCTCGGCAAATGCAAACTTCCTCCGTTTCGCTAGAATAACCGTCTTTGAAAAGCTTCCCCTTTTTAGATTTTAACACTGGGATTCCCTTCTCAGTACTCTTCTTTATGTTTATTTTTTCAATATTTTGAATGCCGTGATAGCTGTACTCATTGATTCCGCAACTTATTTGCGTATATTTTCTTGCTTTGCTGTTATCTAAAGTTGTTTAAAATAATATTTAACAAATGTACGTAATGCGACTAATGTGATATAGTATATCACATTACCCGACTTGGACTATATCAGATTACCCGAACTTCAGTTTTAAGCAATTAGGTTATTTTATAAAAATACATTCCACCAAATAAAAATTCACTTGATTTGTGGCAAATTATATTCACCCACTAACAAATTATTTTACTTCGGCGTTGTTATCTATTGCAATTTAGATTTTATAAACACTTAAATAACACACAAAAAAACTTTTGATTGAACAGAAAAGTTAATTTCACCGCACTGATGGTAAAAAAAGTAAATGCGAGGGCGTATTGACTTGCAGCAATTGTTTTTTCCCTTACTTTTATGTTGGCAAGAAAAGTTTTGTTGAGAAATCTTTGTCTACGAAAATAAGCTGGTATATCACAATAACCGACTATATCACATTACCCGAAGTTACTCTACCGGCCCGGCCCCGTGACCTTTTTCAATTATTTCCAGTTTTTGCTGCTTAGCAGCCGTACTATTGAAGTGACGCCATTACAATATGATAAGTTTAGATAATTTGAATACAAACATTTTGGTATACTGCTTAACGATCATCTGGTTCCCGAGATATATATTTTTATAGGTAAAATCAGAGGGTTATCAAAATTCCTATTTTTTTTACTTTTTTAGAAAAACTTAGAAAAAACTTAGAAAAACTATTTAAGATACGATATAAAAACGTTCTGCACTAATCTTCACCAATGCATTGCGCATCTTTTAGTTTCAAACACTTAACTTATATATGTACATTCTCTCAACCCATACCTTCGTTACAGTACTGATAGAATTTGAATTACTGCAAAGCCTACTAAAAAGCTTCATTGTTTCGAAAATTTTTTGAATTCTTTCGGTTTGTGTCCGGGTTGCTGCGTTTGGCTGATCGTTGTTTTTTGGTTTTCGCGTTTTTGGGTAAGCTATCATATTGATTCGTTTTCCTGTCGGTGTTTCACGCGTTTCCAAAGCTTTGTGATGGCAGAACCGCCCAGTTTCTAGTTTTTGATCTTTAAAGTGAAAGTAAATTAAACAAAAGTTAAATGCTTCGTGGAAAGGTAGCTATCAAAAAACCGCGATCCTTGCGAACCATCGGCAAGAAGTTTACCGACAGGTGAAGATTTGATTTTTGCGCTACAATACGCGATGCAACATATAAACTTCGACTGGAAAGAAAACGAAAAAGGTGTAGCGTTGGAAATTATTAAATTATGGAACAAAGCAACTATTGCAACTCTTTGACATTTGCAGTTGTAAATGCATGGTCCTCGAGAAGTGTGTTTGCAAAAGAAGTGATAAAGTTGATCCAAGAGAACACGCATTTCTTATCGACCAGCGTACTGAACGGAAAATGGTGATTGGTTCTGTCGATTTACATACCTCAAAGATCCTGGAGAGACTACTGAATCACCAGAACCGAGTCAATAATGAAACACTGGAATCAATAAGAGAGCCAATCGCATCTTCTTCGCCTGCAGCAGCTGGACATCTTCCGCATAAGCGTGTGCGTCCAGACTTCTCCAACTTATTGACACAAGAATCACCATTATCTTCCGAATCTTCTAAGGAATCTGAGCAAGTTACTGGATGGGATAGAGATGATCAGACGTTCAACTGGTTGTCTATTAATAATGTTGCGAAGACAGCCGACAGATACGATGTCACAGCCACAGCAGCAATTGCATCTGCAGCTTACTTAGACGCCGGTTTGATCACGCTCCATGATATGCAATACGTTGTCGTTCGTATGAAGTTTATCGGGCTCGACGACCACTTCGCATGATGACTGCGGAAGGCAACAGTGAAGCAGTTATCGTCTATGCGTTATTTTTCGACGGAAGAAAAGACCTAACACTGAAATGTCAGAACGATTTTTTGCGTTTAAAAAAGGTCAACGGGCCGCACAATCGGAAGGTTTGTATGGAACGGCGGTCATATATAGTAATGATAGAGCTAGGCTATTAAAATTTGGTACAGATGTTTTTTACTGAAAATCTGTAAATATGAACAAAATCCGCCGACGGACACGCCTACCTCCCATACAAAGTTGGGGCGTGGTCGGAATTTTTTTTCAAAATGGGTATCAATTTCCAATAACTTGACCCCGCTGATATCAAAAATGTCAAAAATTCTGAGCTATCTTTTATAGTTTTCAAATTATGAGAAATAAACGAAAATCTACTTTATAAAAACTAGATTTTGTTTGTTTGTGCATTTGTCCCATATTGACTCCGAAACTAACTATAGTAACCGTTCTTACAAAAATTATTATATTGTGTTAGTACAAAAAAAGGCTAAGTTATATGCTAAGAACGTAGGCGGTGCCACGCCCCCCAAAAAATTTACTAATCATATCACCGAAACTCTTTGACGCAGAGATTTGGTAAATGTGTAAAAATCATCAGGATAAATAATGTTCACCGGATAAATGGGCGGTGCAACGCCCTCAAAAAAATAAATTCATCATTTCTCTGACAATATTTGCCGCACTTAGATATGATTGGGTACATATGCTAAGACAATTAGAACAAATAGTTCTCACTAGAAAAGTGGGCGGTGCCACGCTTCTCTGAATGCTGATTCATCATAACCGAGAAACTACTTGACGAAGATAGACAAAATCTGGTACATATACAAAGAGCCCTATGAAAATAAAATTTGTCATATTACTGACACAAATTATAAGATTTGGTAAAATGCTTCGTATGTCCAAGTAAAGAGAGGGCAATTTCCAATTTTCGTTAAAAAAAGCATATTTCGAAAATAGTTTGTTTTCTCACAAACTGCAACAGGAAAAAATTCATAGAAAAAAAAGTTCTCAAAAAAGGCAGTAGGGACTTTCCATTTCGATTAATCATACTTGGCCACATACGTATATAATATTGAAAAATTATGAATATCCAAAAATGTATATTTTTTTTTTCAATGTCAAAGTTTTCAAAATTTATTGATTTTGGCTTTTTGAGCTCAAATTTTCGAAAAATCACCATAATTCATGTATTATATATAAAAACTCAAATAAATGTTTTTTTAAAAGCTTAATGCTTGTACTTTTTGCCAAAATGCTTTTTGACATATCTCGATGCAAATGAATTAAAAATAGCGTTCCTAAAAAGTCAATTTATTTTGTCCCATCAAAAACTACTACATGAAAAAGTTCATAAAAAAAAGTTCTCAAAAAAGGCAGCAGGGACTTGCATTTCGATTAAGTATACTTTCCCATATATAATATTGAAAAATAATGAAAATCAGAAAATGTATACTTTTTTTTTTAATGTCAAAGTTTGCAATTTTTCCATTTTTACCATTTTCTTTTTAATAATTGAAAAATCACTATAAACCACATAAAATCTGCAGAAAAAATATGTTATTTTTAGAAAAGTAAAAACAATACTTTCTAACGATATACTACATAAGTGCATCCGGCTTAAAACAAATTAACTAGACCGTTTATCCAGCACTTTCTAATGTAAAATGTTCCATAGAGCATTTTTGCTATTTGAAGTCCAACCATGAGCCCACTGTGTAACTAAACCAAAACAAAATTTTAAAATATTATAGTTTTTTTTCCGTCCCTAAATTATCTGACAATTGGCGCAAAATTTTTTTAAATCCGTTACGCCCTAATGTAGACTAAAAAAACTTAAAAACCTGAAAATCCTAATAGTCTAAGATCCGGCAGTAAAAAACATATGGATCGAGTTTTTAGCTGAAATCTAATTTACATATATTTATGAATGGGAGAATATATTTTGACGGGATCTCCTTATTACGAATCTGATCTTGATTTTTATACCCTACACCCAGGGTATATTCACTTTGTCCTTCCGTTTGTAACGCAGAGAAGGAGGCGTGGCAGATATAGAAAAGTATATATATTCTTGATCAGCGTCACCTCCTGAGTCGATATAGCCATGTCCGTCTGTCTGGCTGGCTGGCTGGCTGGCTGGCTGGCTGGGTGGCTGGCTGGCTGGGTGCTGTGTGTGGAAATACACTTTTTGGGAAAACTAAGCAAGATAATTCAATGAAATTTTGTGCACAGTCTTCGTTGTCAAAGTTAGCTCGGGGGATTGAAAATGAGCGAAATCGGTCAACGGACACGCCTACCGCCCATACAAAAAATATATTCAAAATGCAACTTTTTGAGTTTTTTTTACGACAATGCAACCAAAATACATAGAAATACTACGAATTGTAAGCGCCAGCTCTGAACAAAAACCAGGAGAATTCAGACAAGAGGGCGTGGCACCTCCCATATAAGCGAAAACTTCAAAACGCTATACTGAAAGCGTTTTTTGAGATAATCAAACTTAATTTTACTCAAATGCTAAAAACTATAAGTTTAAACTCTGAAAAAAAAAACTGGGTGAATTTGGACAAAAAGACGTGGCACCTCCCATATAAGCAAACAGTTTAAAACGCTATACTGAAAACATTTTTTGAGATGATCCAACCAAACTTCACTCAAATGCTAAGAGCTATAAGTTTAAACTCTGAAAAAAAAAACTGGGTGAATTTGGACAAGAGGGCGTGGCACCTCCCATAGAAGCAAAAGGTTCAAAATGCTATACTGAAAACATTTTTTGAGATAATCCAACCAAATTTCACTCAAATGCTAAGAACTATAAGTTTAAACTCTGAGAAAAAACTGGGTGAATTTGGACAAGAGGGCGTGGCACCTCCCATAGAAGCAAAAGGTTCAAAACGCTATACTGAAAACATTTTTTGAGATAATCCAACCAAATTTCACTCAAATGCTAAGAACTATAAGTTTAAACTCTGAGAAAAAACTGGGTGAATTTGGACAAGAAGTCGTGGCACCTCCCATAGAAGCAAAAGGTTCAAAACGCTATACTGAAAACATTTTTTGAGATAATCCAACCAAACTTCACTCAAATGCTAAGAACTATAAGTTTAAACTCTGAGAAAAAACTGGGTGAATTTGGACAAGAGGGCGTGGCACCTCCCATAGAAGCAAAAGGTTCAAAATGCTATACTGAAAACATTTTTTGAGATAATCCAACCAAATTTCACTCAAATGCTAAGAACTATAAGTTTAAACTCTGAGAAAAAACTGGGTGAATTTGGACAAGAGGGCGTGGCACCTCCCATAGAAGCAAAAGGTTCAAAACGCTATACTGAAAACATTTTTTGAGATAATCCAACCAAATTTCACTCAAATGCTAAGAACTATAAGTTTAAACTCTGAGAAAAAACTGGGTGAATTTGGACAAGAGGGCGTGGCACCTCCCATAGAAGCAAAAGGTTCAAAACGCTATACTGAAAACATTTTTTGAGATAATCCAACCAAATTTCACTCAAATGCTAAGAACTATAAGTTTAAACTCTGAGAAAAAACTGGGTGAATTTGGACAAGAAGTCGTGGCACCTCCCATAGAAGCAAAAGGTTCAAAACGCTATACTGAAAACATTTTTTGAGATAATCCAACCAAACTTCACTCAAATGCTAAGAGCTATAAGTTTAAACTCTGAAAAAAAAACTGGGTGAATTTGGACAAGAGGGCGTGGCACCTCCCATAGAAGCAAAAGGTTCAAAACGCTATACTGAAAACATTTTTTGAGATAATCCAACCAAATTTCACTCAAATGCTAAGAACTATAAGTTTAAACTCTGAGAAAAAACTGGGTGAATTTGGAAAAGAGGGCGTGGCACCTCCCATATAAGCAAAACTTTCAAAATACTGCTGTGTAGGGTATTTAATGTTTGGCCAGGCCAAAGGTTACACCCTTACTAGTTTTCTATTACTTCAGAATCCTGAGTTATCCTTGCACAGAAAAAAAATATCAGTCAATCCAACCGATTTCAACGATAGAAATTGCACCCAGTAAAATTACTGTGAAAATAGTACTGTACAGTTTTTGTTTAAATGTTTAGGTACTGTGAAAACAATTAATTTAACCTAGATTTTCGATAGAAATTGCACCAACCCGGAGTTTTTGTATTTGGACCGTTGAACTCTGTAAATCTACTATCAAACGCAGTAACAATAAAAATAACCTTCTAATAAAAAGGCCAGCTAACAATATAAACTGTTCCAAACAGTTAAAACTGTTTTGCAACGGTTAAATAATTAGCACCACAGAAGAGCTGTAACTGGCCGTTTCCAAAAAGCCGCAGAAATTGAAGGAAACAACTTTTAGGGCGGCACCATTTCAAATGGCAAAATATCAGTACAACTCTAGCAAACTTATGTTCATTTATTCTTAAAAAATGTGAGAATTTTATGAACCTGTTAAAAACCCAACTCAAACTTTTATTCATATGAAAAAAAAAGTGTATGGAGTACAAATTGCACAGTTGAATACTATAGAAAAGTAAAGATGATTCTGAAATTTTGAATTGTTGTTTTTGTTTCCTATAGTAAATTGAAAAAACTATAGAATACAAAATTTATAGTTAAATTTACCGTCGGTTTTTTTTTCTGTGTGATCAAAAGTGAAAATTTCACTGTTTTGACATCTTCTTAACAAAAACATCAACAAGTAAAATTAATTTTTATCAATGTATTCGGACAGCCAAGACATAATTTGAAGGTTTTCAATTGGACTCCCCGTTTCCGAGTTATAACCCTTTAAAGAAAGGATACCTCTCAATAACACACAAAGGATTTTTCTGGACCGAAAAAATAACATTAAAGTTAAGTTTTATTATTTTTATCAATAATATATTTTATCACGAAAATTTTGAGACCTTGCAGACTAAAATCGGATGAAAAAATAAAGCTCTATAACAGATTAAGTGAATGAATAGATGAAATTTTGGTTCTGTTAATTTACAAAGCAGTAATTTAGTAGGCTTATTCACTAAATCTAGAATAGTGCTGTCATTTTTCATACGATTATGGTCTGCAAGGTCTCGAAATTTTTGTAATGAAATACATGTGAGTAAACTTTTTTCAACTGAGCCATCTAAAACGGACTTTTCGAAATGTAAATTTTTTTTCTCCATATCGGGTACGTTTATGGATTAGAAATTTTTTGGCGTTTAAATTTTTCCAAAATTTTAATTTTTCTATGTGCTGCGTACAGTAGAACTTTCGTGAGTTGTTTTCTTGCATTTGGTATTGCTCAGTAAATACTTAATGGAATTGAAACATTTTTTTCTCAGTATATTCGTAAATGATACGCGCACAAAATTTAATGGCGTCAAAATTTTTTAATTTTTTTTACTAATCAAAAATGCATTTTGAAATATGCAATTGCAAGCTAACTGAACTTCTCATATGCTTTGAAAACAAAAACAACAAGGGCATGATAGGGCAAACATTCATTTATTTATCTAGAAAAAAAAAATTTTGTGCAAACCATTACTGACAGTGTTATGAATATTTGTTTAGTGTGCGCGCAGAAATTTTTTATAGAGAATATGATATCTGAGTGCAACAAATTGAGAGAAAACAATTTCTAATGAGATGTCTATAATTGTTTTGGTTAACTTATGGTCGTTGAATCCGAATTTGGCCCCCAATTTTCTCCATCAGGTATATGATCCGTGCTGTCTTTGATTTAAAATTCAAAAAACGCTATTTTTAAACATATGGTGCAGATCCAGGAGGTAGTTTATTTGACTTTTGTCAACGCCAACGGATAGCCATTATCTTCCTTATAATATCTTATATTTTAACTTTTTCAATCAGATCATTACTTTCTAAGATATCATTCTATGAAAAAGAGGTATTTGACTGCATACAAATTGATTTTATTTAATGTATGTAAAGGATTAAATACAGTCAAGATAATTTTACTTCAATGAATGATATCTCGAAAAGTAATGATCTGATTGGAAAAGTTAAAAGCTAAGATATAATAAGGAAGATAATGGTTAACCGTTGGCGTTGACAAAAGTCAAATAAACTACCCCCTGGACCTGCACCATATGTTTAAAAATAGCGCTTTTTGAATTTTAAAGCAAAGATAGCACGGATCATATACCTGATGGAGAAAATCGGGTGCCAAATTCAGATTCAGCGACCATTAATTACCCAAAACAATTTTAGAGATCTCATTAAAAATTGTTTTCTCTCAATTTGTTGCACTCAGATATCATATTCTATATAAAAAATTTCTGCGCGCACATTAAACAAATATTCATAACACTGTCAGTAATGGTTTGCACAAATTTTTTTTTTTGTAGATAAATAAATGACTGTTTGCCCTATCATGCCCTTGTTGTTTTTGTTTTCAAAGCATATGAGAAGTTCAGTTAGCTTGCAATTGCATATTTCAAAATGCATTTTTGATTAGTAAAAAAAATTAAAAAATTTTGACGCCATTAAATTTTGTGCGCGTATCATTTACGGATATACTGAGAAAAAAATGTTTCAATTCCATTAAGTATTTACAGAGCAATACCAAATGCAAGAAAACAACTCACGAAAGTTCTACTGTACGCAGCACATAGAAAAATTAAAATTTTGGAAAAATTTAAACGCCAAAAAATTTCTGATCCATAAACGTACCCGATATGGAGAAAAAAAATTTACATTTCGAAAAGTCCGTCTTAGATGGCTCAGTTGAAAAAATTTTACTCATGTACGTATATTGATAAAAATAATAAAACTTGAACTTTTGCAATTTTTCGTTCTCGAAAAATCCTTTCTATATTATCGAAAGATATCCATTCTTTAAACGCTTATAACTCGAAACGTAAGGATCCAATTGTAAAACGGTCATGGTCCGTTTACAAAAAATAATTTTACTAGTTGTTGTTTTTGTAGCACAGCATTGAGTAGATGTCAAAATAGTGATTTTTTCACTTGAGCAACGATAACTCAGGATTCTGATGTTGTAGAAAAATTATTATATTAAAGACATAATTAATAACCATTAACTACACATCTTTCCACTCAAACTTCATATCAAAATATGTTTTTTTGTAAAGTGATAAAAGTGCCACGTAATTTATCGCTCATTGTAAAACAGGCTTTTGAGATTTTTCCGAACGGTTTTAGGGTTATGCATGAAAATCCTACAAAAAAATTGTTTCATTCATAAAATAAAATGTATTATCTAAGGGTGCCGAGTGCCACGTTTGTGACCATAGTTTTTTTTTAAAAAAACGTGTTTTTGTATATAAGCTGCCCTATAAAATGCAAATAATTTAGGGGACAGATTTCAATTCGAAATTGCGAGTTCAAAAAATTATTTAAAACTGCAGATGAGCTCAGAATATTGTAGCCTTAAGTATTTACTTAATGTGTATAATAACTTGTTTCCTGTTCCATTTCCGTTATTTTGGTCGTTTTTCACCGTTATGTTTTTTAAAAGCAGGGGTAGGACATGCCACGTTTGTGACATTTGGGGTATATGTGCAAACTTTCACAGAGGACCAATAATTATTTGGCGTTAAAATCGATCCACTCTACACAGAAGAAAAAATATCGGTCAATCAAACCGATTTCAACGATAGAAATTGCACCATCCCGCAGTAAAGGTTAAATTGACTGTGCAGTCCAGTAAAATTACTGTGAAAATAGTACTGTACGGTTACTGTTAAAATGTTTAGGTACCGTGAAAACAGTAAATTTAACCTAGATTTTCGATAGAAATTGCACCAACCCGGACAATATAAACTGTTAAAATAAAGTTAAAACTGTTTTGCAACGGTTTAATAGTTAGCGTCCCAGAAGGGCTGTAACTAGCCGTTTTCAGTGAGAGTTAAAAACTCAACTCAAACTTTTATTCATATGAAAAATATGTATGGAATACAAAATGTACGGTTGAATTCAACTGTAGAAAAGTAAAGCTGATTTTGAAATTTTGAATTGTTGTTTTTGTTTCCTATAGAAAATTGGAAAAACTATAGAATACAAAATTTATAGTTAATTTTACCGTCAGTTTTTTTTTCTGTGTTTTAGAAAAATATAATTCCTAACTTATAGTGTCGTTTTTTTTTGTGAAAAAAGCCTGCTGTATAGGTGTAATATCCAGAGGACACAACAAATATAGCTATTTAAGAATCACCCATATTTAAGCTTGTTTCTCAATATTACTTTTATTTATACCTTCTTAATTGAATGACCAATTTCGAAAATGTCACATATCCGATCTTTTTCGATATTGACTCAAAAATCGTGTTTTGAACTCTTAGGCTAAGAGGAACAAGTCAAGCCTTGCTCCCAAAGCCAAATTTTTTTTTTGGTAAAATATGGCTTTGAGAATTAATTTCAACAACAACAACAAAAAGTGTCGCTCAGACCTGGTTTTGGAGATATAGCAATCGGAAGATCGGGATATAGCTTTTATGAAAACAGGTATAAGTTCTGAGTCCCTTGATGTCATATGAAAGGTATTTTAACTAGTTTCCAAATTGGTGTGCAAAAGTCTTAAATCCGAGTTTTCGGTTTCGATATATGGCGATTTTAAGATAATTTTGAGCAGTTTTTTTTTTTAAAAACACTATTTTTTCCAAAAAACGTCTAGTTACAAAATATGAAACGCCAATCTATTTTCTTTTATATGCTATGCCATTTGTACCTGATTTCCTATATTTGTAAAGTTTAAAAAAAAAAAAAAAAAAAAAATGGAAGAATTTAAATTTTTATTTTATTTTATAAGATGTCTTCATCTACAACATTATCATCATCATCGTTCTCTGCTTCATAGGAAAAGGCTTTATGGAATTCTCCCTCATATTTAAAAAATTCCTCCGTTGGCTCAACCCCCTCCACTTTTCACTTTTTAAGGAACATGAATTTTGCAATATATCCTTCGTAAAATCGTTTCTTCTTTAAATGCATGTAAATCGTTTTAGACATGGTGCCACAGACCGTCAATCGTATTTGTGTTGGCGCCAGTTGCTGGATCTTTAAAAGATATTGAGTGGTTCACTGTTAGAGGGTTAAGACCATATTTTTTTAATCAGTTATATAACGTGAATGAATAGTTTCTAGAAATGTGTCCAAAAACAAGCGGCGCTGGCGAAAAATTGTTATTAAAAATTTCGCGCAAAATTTGTAATAAAAATTATTAGTAAACCTTACGTTTTTGGATAAAAATTTAAATTTTGTTGTTGTTGATGTTATTGTTGTTTTGCTAGAGTTGTTGTTAGTAGTGTTGTCGTTTTGTTAGTGTTGTTGTTGTAGCAACTCCAACTCCAGGGCCTAGTCCGGGAGGCCCAGAAATTGGGCTACCTCTACTGGGCGGAACCATAGGTCAATCGTACAGAGGTTGGTGGGACGGACAGTTGAAAAGGTGGCTTCCACCAGATGATGGGCACCGATCCGCGGTCCCCTTAACGATCCGGGCTCTGTAACTCATCAAGATAAGTGAATATCCAGAGCGGAGTTGAGCCAGTATGCACCTTGCCTCCCTTGATAGTGATTTTTCACTTGAGTTGATTTGTGGAGGGCGGCTATTGAGCACTTTATTAAGTGCAAGTGATGCAATAGCCGTACTAGCAAGATGCATATGCAGATCATTGAGGGCCTCGCGGACCGGCCCGGGATCCCAAGAGTCGGGCAGGAAGTCGGCTATGGCTTCCCTGTAGCACCTGAAATCCACCCTTATGCACCTATGCGGTGACGGCATGCTGACTACCCTATTATTGGGTTAGGGCTCTCCTCTTGCGATCGGGCTTACGTCCCGGAGAGACCCTCCCTTTGGGAGGCCAGGAATCGCCAAGGTTGCAATTCCTGGCCTCCCAATAGGATTGTCTCCTGAGACGTTGTCGTTGTTGTTAGTGGTGGTGTTGTTGTTGTAATATTTGCTAAATTTCATGAAAATTTCTTTAGTTAAATTTTTGTTTTTCTATAAAAAAAATGCCCTAATGATGCAAATTTATAATCCATCAAGGGATTCAGAACTTATATTGGTTTTTATAAAAGCTATATCCCGATCTTCCGATGACCATATCTCCAAAACTAGGTTCGAGTGACACTTTTTGATTAAACATTCCTTGTAAGAATTATAACTTTAACAAGAAAAGTTTGGTTTAAACCAAATTTTATGCCAATTTTCACAATCGATTTCGATAAGGCAACATCTTCCGAATTTAAAATATGAAAATTTACATCTATTATATAAAAATGAAATGGTGTCCGTATGTAGCTTATGAACGCGGAAACTACAAGGCCGATTAACATAATTTTTTTTTAAATTGTTTGTTATGGTCTGTAGAAGGTTCTTAAGGGGGTGGGATTCTACTGAGGGGAACGGGGGTTGCACCCCCCATACGGAAAAAATACAAAAAATGCTATATCTCTACAGTTATACAAGTTATGATTATGAAAGTTGATGAACTTATGCATAATGTACATATCTACCATTCACCATGCAAAACTTGGGGAATATTGATGTAGAATTGCATGCAATTTTCAAAAATACACAAAATGCTATATTTCTTCACATATCGCAGATATCGTTATAAAACTTGGTACATACATGAATATTCTATCTACCATTTACTATGAAAATCTTGGGCGGGGGGGTGAGAAGGGGAGTTGCACTCTTCATACAAAAAATATAGAAAATCCTATATCTCTGTACCTATGGGAGCTATGATTACAAAAGTTGATACATGGATCTTTAAAAACCTTGGTGATTGGAAGAGAGGGACGATGGAGATGGATGGGACTTCGTACGTACACGCATCGGGAATGGGCGAACGAAGTCGCAACCAGGCCAGCTAGTATAGTATAATAAAGTTAAAATCAAAATATTTCTGTAATTTTCGATTGATAATTGGCCTTAGAATGTAACTCAGAAAGAAATTTTATAAAAAATAGTACTGCTTTAGAAAATAATTAGGTTTTTTCGTTTCCTGAAAACTTTTTAAAATCGGAGATGTGACCTTTTCGAAACTGCTCATTCAATTGTAGGCTTGTTCTTTTCCGCATACACGTATCTATGCTATTTATATAAAATTGGTTATATGAAAACCCTATGAACCCTGTTTTGCGATTTATATAATTTTTCTTAAAAAACATTCTACACGTGCTAATTTTTTAGATTTTTAAAAGAAAAACCTTTTTTATTTTAGTACAGGGTGGCTGATGAAAGCTACTACCAAAAAAAAAAATGTTATAACTTTTTTTTAACTAATTAATCTTTTTCATTTTTATTTTTTTTATTTTACAGATTAATCTTTAGATTTAACGAAAATGGAGGAATTTGGATTGTCCGCCGTTAACTCGCATTGGAGTCCGTAGTTTCAGTACAAAGAGAATATAGGCGCACTTTTAGGGGCACTCCCCCGAACAGATGGACTATAATGAGGCTCGTAAACAATTTTGCCGAGCACGGGAAAATTGAAAGAAGGCCTTATTATCGAAACGTTCAGTTCGGACGCAGTTCGCTGCTGTAGCTGCTGCCATACAAGCCAATCCCAGAATTTCGACAAGGATCTTATCGGCCCAAATGAGTATCATCAGACAGTTACTGCAGGCAATTATGCACAAAGATTTGAACTTGTTTCCATACAAAATTCAAATGTCTAATAAACTGAATGCAGCAGACTTGCCGATTAGCTTGGAATTTTGCCAGACGATCCTTCAAATGGCGGAAGAGGACGAAAACGTCTTAAACTGTATTTTTATGTCTCACGAGGCTCATTTTGTCCTAAATGGCAATGTTAATAAACAAAATTGTCGGATATGGAGTGGTTATAATCCCCACATGTCACAGTGTGGTGTGCAGTTTCATCAAAATGCAATGTCGGGCCATACTTCTTTGAAGAGAACGGTGCTACTGTTACGGTCACTGCAGACCGTTACTTAAAAATGTTAAAAGAATTTTTTTACCCAGAACTACGCCGAAAGAAAATCTCTATGAAACAAGATAGTGCAACTCCTCACATTGCCAGGCCTGTTATGACAGAATTACAGCGAAAATTTTTAAATAAGCTGATTTCACTACGCAACAAATGAGTAAAAATTTTTTCCCCAGGGAATGCCATTATTCATTTTATATGTAAAATGGGCTGCTGATTCCGAAAATCGCATTATTTTTTTTTTATTTCGTGTTGTTTTCGAGATATCGGTTATTTTCGGTTTTCGGACCAAAAACAAAAAGATAGTTCCATTTAAATACAAATATCTCAAGAACCAATGTCTGTATTCAAACGTTTTATATGTCATATTAAAGGTAATTAAATTACCTACAAATAATATTTACATCACTTTTTGGTTGGTTTGTTAGTTTCGGCGAAATAAATTGATTTCTAAAAAAAACATTTTTTTTTTCGAAAAAATTAACAAAAAATCAAAATCAACTGCAGATTTCTATATAATTATATAATTTTTGTATAATAGACTATATATTTGTGAAGAAAATAAGATACCATTTAAAAAAATCCATGGAAAAATGCAAAAGTTGTATACAACTCATTGAAAAGTTACCAAAATGCGCTTTTCCCTATTTTTTTCGTTTTTTTTTCGTTTTTTTTTGTAATAAACTGTTCGATAATTAAAACTTTTTGTAAAACACATGAGAAAATCCAAAAAATTCTTAAAGTAGGCGTTAAAAAAAAATACCCGTGTCTCGTCATTTTTCTCCAGCACGTCAGATTTTTTTTTAATCGATTTTTGAAGTTTTTTAATCCACTGTACATGAAAAATACAAAAATAGCACATTCTTGTGTTAAATCGATGAATTTAACTATATGATCCTTACATTTGAGGTGTATTATGTGTTCAATAAACTTATGCAGGATATTTCGAGGAATATTTTTGTAGACAATTTAGCCCTTTAACCCTCTGATATCCGAAAACCGAAAATGACCGATATCTCGAAAACGACACGAAAAAAAAAAATAATGCGATTTTCGGAATCAGCGGCCCATTTTACATATGAAATGGATAGTGGCATTCACTGGGAGATTTGGCTATAAAGAAAGAAAGGAAGGCAGCAGGACTACTGTATCTCAAAGAAAGCATTATGTCATGCCTATTTGACTGCTTTTTTCTCCTACTGGGAATGTTGAACATTTTATTTGAGTATAAAAGGATAAAATGAATTAAGTCTTGGGCATTTGCCACCTTCGTTCCGTTCAAATTGTTTACACAGTCAACAAAAGCTAGATATTATGAAGGAAATATTATTTAGGAAATTTACTTACTTAAAAAAGTCATCCTTACAAAAAAGTTGTCCATTTCGAGAGAAGCACTTTTCGTTGAGTTGTGTATGACATTCGCTGCATTGAAGACATTTCGCGTGCCAAGTTCTTTCCAAAACTTTTAATATGAAACGATCTAAAATCAGTTCATGACAGCCGCCGCATTTCGGAATTGTTGCTAAAAAAAAAAAAATATATGTATAAAACGGGAGTTATCGTGAATAAATATTCTCGGGAATTTTCCCTCAGACTGCAATGGAGAATACACGGCACACAGTAGACGGGTGTGTATGTAACGGCGCACATAGGTAGATTTAACCCAAAAAGCTGGTCAAAAACGAATTTTTGTAGTTGGTCCAAAATGATCCAACTTTTTTTTATTATACAGCTTATACTTCAAACAAAAGAAATCTGACACCCAATTTTATCTAAATCAATTTGCGGCTGCATACTACGCTGTCAAAGTTAAAGTTTTGTAAATCATTTAAAAAAAAAATGTTAAAGTTGCGAAAGAAGGATAGATTTAAGTGCGTATATTTCTTTAAGTGCAGAAAAAAACAAAAAATTGCAGAATGGATTCTTCTACGACAGATCTGATCTTAACAGTGAATATAATTTAATAAAAAAAAAATTATTACGAAAGTCAAAATAGTGTGTTGAAATCTTATAAGTAAATGAGTATTTTTCATTAAAAAATTGTAAATTTTTAATAGAAGAAAAGTAATGGATCCTCACGAGTCCCAATTTTCTCTACCAAAAATTCTCATAAATGAAATTTTTTTGTAACTAAAACTGCAAAATTTAGCTCCGAACATTTCTGAGTGCCAAAATAGCTGCACTTTTTGCTGACGCCTATACATATGAAATTTTTATTTTTTTGAGAAATCAAACGAAAAAAACGAAATTTTTAGAATTTTTTATATAGGTATGGCAAAAGACCGGTTGAACCCGAGTTGGTTCATAAATAAGCATACTTCCTGCAAACACTTAAATTTTGAAACAGACATAAACATATATACGCGTTTCTACCATATGATAGTGATAAAACTTGAAACCTTTGTCGGAATTTGACTAAATTATATTTTGTTTTAGGACCATTGGTAGTCAGAACAAAAACAAAAAGAGACTTTTAAGATCATTTGCAAAGCCAATAGAAACACAGAAAGAATTTTCTTGAATTGCAGCAAGTACGCAGGTGATAAATTGGAAAACTATAAGAAAATACTTTCTAGAATAGTCGAAAATTAAGGCAAAATTTACTCAGGCATCTATTAAGAATGAATCCTGGCCCGGTGCGGCCTGCAAAATCATTTAATGAATGTAGCGAGCGCAGTAAAAGACGAACAACTTAAGAAAAGTGAAAACAAAAACAAAAATAACTGTTTTTGAAAAACTCGAGATTTTATTACTTTCCAGTTAAATTATTAGTTTGGAGATTGAAAAGTTGAAGTTTTGGTAAGCTATAGTGGCTTCTATTATCAGTTTGTTAAGAATTCAGCATTACAGTATTACTCCAGTTAACAATACCAAAAGAATAAACCATATCTACATATAAAATAAGGTACAGTGATATAGAATGTTTAAAATCTTTTTATGTTTTTGTATATAGCGCCCTCTGTGGACAAATTTTCTATTCTGTAGTGTTTCCGAACTACTCTTCTCAGTAATATGAATTGATTGACACCTTGAGAGCTAAAATCAATAGAGCATTATAGTACATAGAAAGCCCTACAAGTTGCTTCAATCATCGTGTGTACAGCGCCATCTATTGAATGTATTTCACAAGTTTAATACTATCAAATTGTCATTTTAGTAATATAAAATAGAAAAACTTTATAAGAACCAAAATCGGCTGGTTATACAGGAGCTACAAGTTCTCATATATTTGACTTGTCTGCAGCGACCTCTATTGACAATTTTTTTAAACGAGTTTGTAATTGTTTTGATCGTCTGAATAATCTGAACAAAATTTCACCTCAATTTCCAAAATCGGACCAGTAGTTTCGGAGTTATTAATTTTCACCGGGTTTTCAACTCAGATACCCCTATGTGCGGCGGTCATAAATAGAAATAACAGAGCTTTAGCTTTAGGCTCTTGAATTTGAATACAGATGTTTGTTTTTAAGATTAAAATAACTTAAAAACAAACGAACAAAACACGTGTCTTTTGAATATGCTTTTTTATCAGGATTTTGAATATCCTTGTGGTAAATTGCGGAAAACTGTGTTTTTAGTGTATTTGAAGATGTCTCACAGCGATCGGAAACTCCTTAACTCATTTTTGCTTTTACCAGTAAGAAGCTTTCAATAGCACGCTTCTTTTTCGAGACATTGGCTTTCGTACAAATATTGCTATGTCCTTAGTACTGATTAAATCAGTAGGCGATATCTAGAAAAAAAAAGAATCCTATTAATAACTTTAAAATATGCTAGAGTTTCTACTGTTGAAGTGACACAACTTCAACCATGTTCGAAAACCTCGATTTTCGCACTTATGAGCACTAAACTAAAAACACAGTTTAGTTGAGGATAGTAAAATCATTAGGAAAAAGTATACCTGACCTACTGAACCTTTTGTTTACCAGTCATATTGTCCCGAAACTAGTTTAAAGGAAATTTAGCTGGACTATTGACAAAAACTAATTTTCAAGAATTGATTTGAAACTAATCCAAACAAATGCATCACGTGGCAATTGACACAATCTTACTTCCAGCAACCGGTTTGAAACTAGTCGAAGCGAATTAGAAGCGAAAGACTTAGGATTGTTTTGTCCAAAGTCCACAGATATGTTGGGATGTTAATATTATCGCGAGTTCACTGTACTTTCATATATAAAAAAGACTGTGTGTGTGTCTGAAGCATAATCACTCAGAACCTATTCTGCCAATTGTGCTTAAAATTTGGCAGTGGTTTTTATGCTATACGCGAAGATTTCCGAAGGTCACCCGAAGGCTTCATAGTCAAAACGAAGAATATCCAGGCATACTTGAGGGAAAATATCTATGGTGCACTATCGCCAAGCCTTAATTCATTTATTTCCTTCGACGCCCGAAAACATTTTGACACAGTATATTGCAATTTCAATCACTGAGATGCTTAACCCTTCAACTGTTTAAGTCGAGTATACTCGTCAGAGCGAAATGAAAATTTTTCGCATTATGTCGAGTATCCTCGTCGTGAAGATAAAAAAAATCGCATTCGTATTATTATTAAACGAATCAACTGTAATTTTTTCCCCTGAAAAAGGGCAAATAAAGATCTTTTAAAAAATGTACATTTTAGAATATTCGTTAGTCTAGCAACTTTATTTATTTAATTCACAATAGCTTGTATTAAGCTGAAATAACTAATTCTGTGGAAGAACCGTTACAGAACGATTTTATGTGATATTTTTTTATCAATTTAATAAATTTTGTTTGTTAACAACGAATAAAAATATATAGGTATTTTCGAAAAAACCAACACGCAACGTTTGATTTTTTATCATAATTGCCTACTTTTATAGGCAGTAACATTTTACTCTGTTTATGTCGAGTATACTCGAAAAAGTTTTTCGAAACAAAATTAAACAGTTAAAGGGTTAAAAAATATTGTTCTTGGTGAAAAGCTAAGAAAAAAAAAAAAATACAAACACGCCTAGCGAAGCGGGCAGCTAGTGCTTACCGTATTTCTTCGATGTATTTCTATATTTTCGTTTCTCAATGAAATTGGACTGCTGTCAGTGGCGGATCCAGAGGGGAGGCGATCGCCCCCTCTCTCAAACCTAAATTATATGTAAAGATTTTTAAAACATTCTGTTATTATCTAGAAATGTAGTCAGTCGGCCCCCCTCTTGACAATGCTGGATCCGCCACTGACTGCTGTGGATATTTTAGATGTTTTTCGATGCTTCTGAATTTTGTTGCCGGTTCCTTCGATTTTTTATGGAATTATATAAAATAAATATGTAGGGGAAGAGTACCGCCAGCGGGCATGGTTCGGGTGTGGGCTCCCCCCGTTACTTTTGATAGAAAACAAATGCGGCTGTTATGACAAATGTTAAGCACGTGTTATGACAGCACGAAGATTTTGTGCATTTACCGGAGCAAACAGACGCATTTGCATTGTGCTGAGGAGAAAATAATTTTTGAATAAGTGAAAGTCAACACAAAAGTATTTTTCAATAATGTTCCAAGTGAGATAAATCAGTTAATTTATTATACATATTTTGTGATTCAAAACTGAATGCAACCAAAATGTTCACACAACACAATTTGCTCATTGCTTTTCAAAAAGGCTGTTAAAGGTGAGTATGGGCCCGAATTTGTTAGGGTGTGCGCACCCCTCTTTTTTATTTAAAGCGTGTGTTTTACTGAAATATCGTCGTGGATGCCAACGTTACAAATCTAAATGGTATCCTTATACCTTTTAACGCTTTTTTAGTGGAAAGGAAAGAACCAAAAAGTCCATTAAAATATCGCAGAAAAAACTGATTCAAAAGTTGCTGAAAAAAAAAACTTAGGAACTAATTAAGGTGTTTTCAAGATACGTGAAGAACGTAGAACAAAATTTCGGTGACGTCGAAGTAGTCGACGATGATATTTTGCTCAACTTCTTGTGTAAAAGCGGGCAACGCGTGCCACCAAATCAGGTAAATTTATGGTTTTTCACTTTCATCAGGTAGCATTGAAGAGTGTTAATTATCTGAATTTCATTTCAAACGTTTTCTCAACGGCCCAGGAGAAGGACTTGATTACGTACATTTTTAAATGCGTGAACCATTATTACAGGCTCAGCATAAATGAGCTGTTCGAATTGGCATACTTCCATTCATTGCACTTCAGATGATGAATTTGTGTGAATCAATGTGTCCAGAATAAAATAATTTTGCATTTTTCTCCATTTGAGTGCGTTTTTCTTCATATTTTCCAATTTTTAGCAGATTTTCTAAGGGTGCCCACAACCCAACCAACAATTTAATATAATAATAATCACTTCACTTTTTTTTTATATAATTTTTCCAACTGACGAAATTAATTTACTTTCTTCACCAATAGTTAGCTAAGGTCTCTAGCTTTCCATTGATACTTAAATGTCTGCATAATATACATTTGGTCAAAAATTATGAGTCAAAAACAAAACGGTGCCCACACTGAGTCGATCAATCAATATTTGGCGTAAATTTCATCGCTCGGGGGTCTAAGGGGTCGCTGATCACAAATCTGAAGTCAGAATTTGAGAATTCTTAAGTACAATATGGCAAATGCAATATGACGTCCCACGTAAGGGGAAAATCCTAATGGCTTCTTAAATAAATTTAAAAAAAAATTAATAAAAAACAAAAATTAAAACCAACAATCATTGTTTTAATTTTAAACTGATCGCTAAAAAAAGACTTTTTATTTTAACATTACTTTAAAAAAAATATTGCAGTTCAGCCTATTGTTTCTCATTCAGTCGTCAACCGAAAAATCGTTCCGCTCGCAATGTGTTCAAGCCAGGCTAACCAAACAAATCGCATTTGCTGCTTTTATTCGTCCCGGAATCACATCATTATGTCCCGATTGTCTCACATTTGCTCATATTATGTAAAAAATACATTATTATTTTATTCTGTTTATTAGCGCAGTGACATTAAATATCTAAATGGAAAAAATTGTTGCGGGCTGGAAACTTGGCATAGTTGTTTATAAGGCTATAATCATTTAAAAAAAGTCCACCGCTCAAAAGGGGTCCAAAGCTCTTTTTAGGGGCTTCAAGTTAAAAAACTAAGTTTTGACGATTTGCAATTTTGTTGAACAAGCATCGATATTGCTTCGACATGGCTCATTTTGTTAAATTAAACTTAGAAAAAAAACAACACTTTAAATTTAAACAAATGTCAAAAAACGGTTTTCGCAAAAAAAAAAAAAAGTAAAAACAATTCAAAACAACAATATTTTCGATGAACGCTGAATCGGAATCTGGCATTAGAACTGCTATATTTTGTATGGTTTTAGATATTCTACGCCTTATGTTCAAAAATGTTCCAAAACACGATTTTTGAGGTTGTATAGGAAACGCACAAATTGATTTGCTCTTTTCTATTAAATGCATCATCTTGTGCTGTTTTTTATCTTTAAAATGAGTTATAAGTAAATTGGTCTTATGTGATTTTTCTTCAAAAAGTAATACATGAAAGTTAAAAATGTATGGTATTCTCCATGGTGTCATTTTCAAATGGTCATAACTTTTTGAAGAAAAACCATGCAAGACCAGTTGGTAGCTCACTTTTTAGACAAAGAACAGTACTAGACGATGTTCTTAATACAAAAGAGCAAAACAATTTCGTGTCTTTTCTATACAACCTCAAAAATCGTACTTTTGAACATTTGGGTTAGGATGTCTCGGAAATCATTCATATAGCAATTCTGTTGCCAGATTCAGTGTTGAAAAGAAAATCGAATATGACTATTTTTGTTTTGCAAACTCAAATCTCAATATCTCGAAAACAAGATATCGAAAAATTTATTTTTTCGATTAAGTTTTGCACGTTTTATGTTTTTTTTTTTTTTCTTGAAAGTTTTTTCATATCGCGCGAGCCCTAACCACCAAAAAGACTTAACTGACAAAAAGTAAATTTTACAGAAGGTTTTTTTTAAATATCTGTGCATTTGAATGTATGTATGTATGTATGTATGTATTCTCCTTTAACTCCTAGGAGGAGCATAGGGCCATTTAGTATAGCTATTACAGTGAAATTTAGTATGCAAGCTATATATAATATTACGGCTATTTTTCAGTGTTGTGTCGGTTAAGCCTCTTTTTCCAAATTAACATTTTTGGTCACATATACTAATAACCCGCATCAAGACTTTCTAATAAATTTTCCTGTTTTATTACATTATTTGCAAATTATTTTTGACACAAAAAGAAAAAAAGACTTAACCAACAACTTGCAGTCACAAAAAAATAAACAAAATATTTTGAATGTGGGTTAAGTCTAAATTGCTTTCGTTATAACTCCGTAACGGTACTTTTTACAGTTATGAAATTTGTGGAGAAGATGCGTATGGACACGAATTATAGGTTTTCATCAAAAAACGAAAATCCGAAATCGTGTCGGTTAAGTCTTTTTGGCGGTTAGGGCTCGATATTAACTTTTATCCTTGATATACTGAAAACGAACTGAACTGAAATTAAAGTCATGCCATAAAAAGCAAAACAAATTCTTTTTCTTGTGAATAGGTAAATTCATATCAAATCAAGGAGCCAAAAAAATCGAAGTATCCTTTTATTTATAATGTCCCGCATTGACCCTTTAAAAAGCCTCTCATTTCCTATTTTTGTCGTTTTTTAAGCAATTATTCAAGAATGGCCCGCATAGGCATTTTGAAAATTTCGTCACCATAGTTTAGGCCGACAATTTCTACGGCTTTTTGGAATAGGCTAGTTGCAGTCATTCTGGAGTTCTAACTTTCAAAACTGTTACAAAACTGTTTGACCTGTATTGTAACAGCAACAAACAAAATATTAATTGTTGGCAACTCAAATTTTGGAAAAGAAGGAGAAAAAGGGAACAGGCATATAGTTTGCTTAATAAACAAGAAAAAAAAGAGTTAAATTCAGATAAGCAATAACACTGTACTAGTTAAAAATTTGGTCTGTTGGAAAATAGGTCATTCTTACCTAATTCGGGCATGGACAATTCAGTGGTGATAACCGTTTTGCTGGATTGGTTCATCATCCCATACAAAAGTTCAAAAATTTTGTCTAGAAAGTGGTGTTTGTCATAAAGAATCTCTTATTAAATTGTTATGAATCAATGCTTTTTCATCGAAAGTATGTTTTCCTGTTCAGGATGTATTAATTGGCAATGAAGTTGCTAATTTTTTTATCAAATTATCGGATACTTCTTAACTTTATCTTTAATTGTTACCGAATTTCTTTTAGAGTGAGCGCTGGACGGACTTGAGTATGCAAATATGAGTACCCAAAACTGAGCTGAGATTCTCATAAATCTGAATACAAGTAACAAGAAAGTAGATGCTGTCAGGATCTGCGGTGGTCCATGTTTTTAAGCCCCTATTCCGGTCCAGCCTAAACATGGTTTTCAGTTTTTATAGCAATTTATGATAAATGGGGACCTTCTTATTTCGAATATGATTTTGGCTTTTTTCAATCACGTCAGGATCCAGAATTATCCTTGCACAAAAGTGAAAAATCCATGTTTTGAGGTCTACTAAAAACTATGTAACAAAAACAGCAAATAGTAAAATTAATTTCCTTAATGACTGCGGATAGCAAAAATTGCCCTTAACAAGCCGTATTTTAACTATTTTTCAATTGGATCACTACATCCCAAGTTCTGAGCCTTTAAAAAAAGGATGTCTCGCAATATCGTACAAAGACTATTTCCAGACCGAAAAACTATAAGCATAAAATTTTATTATTCTTATCAATAACAATATTTTATTGTAAAAATTTTAATCCAGAACAATATCATATGAATAATGACAGATCTATTCTAGATTTAGTGAATAAACCCACAAATGAATGAGCAAAAAATAAAATTTTAAGAAAATTCGGAAGAAAATATCCAATAAATTGATTAAAAAGTTAGCAAATCGAATGCCCATTAATTCATCACGAACTGGAAAATAAACTTTTGATGAAAAATCATTGGTTTATCATAAGTTATTAAGAGATTCTTTATGAAAAATACCTTCTTCTAGACGAAATTTTGATTTGAACTTTCTGTATGGGGTGATGAACCAATCCAGCAAAACGGTTAACACCACTGAATTGTCCATGCCCGTCATTTCCCGTCGGACCAAAAAAAAAGGTCCCAAAAACGAGTACAGTGTAATTGAATTGATTTTAAGTTGGCTAGAAAAACACAGCTAATTAATAACGCAGTGCATGACTGATCAACAGCTACATATTAAATCGAAATATGAAGAAGAAATGAGAAAACGCAACGCGAGCTAAGAGTTCAAGTGCAAGATTATTTTACATTTAAGGATAGCGATTGAGTCATCAAAAGAATATAAGTGGTATAAACTGTTAAAATCGTTACAGATGCATAATTTGACCTACAATGTGACAATTTTAGAGGGCGAAAATGCCTTGAGTCTCTTCCTGGAACATTGGAATCTATTAATTGAAGTAAAATTGGTGAATTCGTTTCGCCTTTAATAATTTTATGCAAAAAAGTTACATTAAGCATTACTGTTCTACTATTCAATGAAGGTAAACGGATAAGTTTCAAACGGCTTACATATGAAGGCAGATTTTGGTCAGGATTCCACGGTAGTCCACGAAGTGCAAATAATAAAAATTGTTTTTGAACAGATTCTAGTTGATCACTATAGATTTTATAGCATGGATTCTTTACAAGTGATGCGTACTCTAGGATAGGCCTCACAAGAGAAGTGTAAAGAAGTTTCGTTGTATAAGGATCATTGAATTCTTTGGCCCAACGCTTGATAAAGCCAAGAACACCTTTAGCTTTGTTAATGGTCAAATTTATATGGAATTTGAACTGGAGCTTTGGATCAAGCAAGACCCCTAGATCATTAAACCTTTCTACAGCTACCAGAGTGTGACTATTGATGGAATAGGAGAAGCTTAGAGCAGATTTTCTTGAAAATACCATTTTCTTACATTTATTTAAATTTAATTCCATGCAATTTACTTGGCACCATTCAGATAAACTATTTAGGTCGGATTGTAGTATATATTGTGATGATGGTAAATTATAAGAAATATAGAGTTTGACATCATCTGCATACATTAAAATTTTACTATTTTTGATAATTGAAGGAAGATCATTTATGTAAAGCAAGAATAGGATAGGGCCAAGGTGACTGCCCTGTGGAGCACCAGAAGTAACGGAAATATATTTAGAATAAGTTTTATTGAATTCTACACGCTGTTTCCTAGCAGTCAAATACGAGCGTAACCAACACAATAAATTGTTTGGAAGACCCATTAAGTTCAGTTTGTACAGTAAGAGATCATGATTAACACTATCAAAAGCCTTACTAAAATCGGTATAAATGACATCAGTCTATTTACCTGCTACAAATTTACAAATGATTGCAGTGGTAAACTCAAGCAAATTTGTTACGGATGAACGACCCTTAAGAAAACCGTGTTGAAATGGAGACACAGAAGATAAAATATAGTGTTGAATATGGTCTGTAATGATATTTTCAAACAATTTTGGAATAGCACAGAGTTTAGCTATGCCTCTATAATTTTTTATGTCAGACTTGCTGCCGGACTTAAACAAAGGTATTATGAAGGACTATTTCCACAAATCAGGAAAATGTCCACAACGAAGAGATGCATTAAATAACAAGGTTAAAGGAAATTTCAGATTCTCTGCACAAAACTTTAAAACACAACTAGGAATTTCATCGGGTTTCGGATTGTAGGAGCATTTAATTTTCTTCAAGTACTGGAGAACAATTTCTGGCTGCAGGAGGGGTAAATTAATATGATTAATTAATGTTAAAGGGTACGGATATGTTACATTTGAATTGTATTTTAAATTAGAGTGTGTGGACTGGAAAAAATCGGCAAAATAATTTAATATTTCAGATTCACATGAAATAAGACACCATTGTAAGACATTCTTGATGGAAAGTATGATTGTTTTCTCTTAGAGTTCACAAAATTATAAAACAGTTTCGGGATAGCTTTTAAGTTATTTTTTAATTTTAAAATATAGTTGTTATAGCAGACTTTAGTATATGTCTGGTATCTGCCGCGAAAAAGAGAATATTGTATGTAGTCAGCTGATGAACCCGTTAATTTATATTTTTTAAGAAGACGGTTTTTTTTATTTTTAATCATATTTCAAGTTTTATTAGACCAAGGAGAACAATTTTGCTTAGACACAGCTTTTGTTTTAGGAATTAATAAATTAAAATAATTTTGCAAAGTATTATTGAACAATTTCACTGAGCTATGTTAGTCATTTTCTGAAACTGGTGCCGTGGTATTCATAAATGACCAGTCTGTTCTTGCTAAAAAATGGTTTAATATTTATTTTTATAGTTGGATGGTGTTTATCTTCTGGAATAACTAATGGGTCGCAACGTTCGATAGATAAATTTGTAAAGCTATCGGCAAATACAAGGTCGAGTATCCTATTATTTACATTTCAAATATCAGTATATTGGTGAAGACAAAGCTCAGCGAAACTATCAAACAGATCACAAAAACAGTTATTTAAGGTGGATGGAATAAGAAATGAAGAACCATCAAGTTTATTCCATGTAACATGAGGAAGATTAAAGTCGCCTAACGCAAATAATATATCATTTCCTTTTCTCAATTCATTCACAGTTTTTATTAAAGTTAAGTGACTTTGGTAGACTATGAGTTCAGAGTTTGGGGGAATGCAAGAACATGTAACAAAACAATTAAAGTGACTGAGAATTATTACTATAGCTACAAATTCAAGATCACCACTATCAACAATATATATATAGATATAAAACTGACTAAATGAATATCCCTGGCAACCCTGTTCAAGTGATAAACGTCAAAATATTGTGCTGCGCCTAAATTCGAAAAATCTAAATAAATAAAAAGTAATTCAACCTGAAAGTTACCAACATCGAGGTGAGTGCTGCCGGTGATTGATCTCATCATATCAGGTGTCGCAATATCAAATTTAATAAACAACAAGAATACACCAACACATGTCCAAAATTAAAGCGGGTAAACAAATACCTATCAGCTGACATTGACATATCTAAACTGCACAGTACTATCCAAAGTACACTACGAATAAAAGTTAGTTGCTATAGATCCAAATCCAGGACACAAACCACACAAGCTTTAAGCTAGTTTCTTAGCGTTGCCACCTAGTTCTTTATTATAAATAATCCGGAAACTATCCAAATTACAAAATATTCCGAAAACACAGTTGCATCCGATATCCATACTAAAATAAATTGTACAAAATGTAAGGACATAATTGAGCATAGTGATGCATCTAAAATAACCTGCTCCAGCTGTTTCAATTCCTTTCACGGCACATGCGCAAACCTAAAGTCAGACGATATTGTTTACATGAAATCAAACAACGTCGAATACCGTTGCGATTTGTGCTGCAACTCTCGTCGAAAAACTATACATCAAGAATCTGATCCTTTTCCTGCAACAAAATCTACTCCCGCAGATAAGCAATCATCCGATGAACCACTCGAGGTACCGAATCAACAATATAACGTTGCAACGAAATTGACCCCCGATGTTAGTGCTAAGCAAAGCAGTGAAGCACCTAAACCTGCAGCTGTTCCTTCTACAACCAAAGTTAATAAAGAAAAACCGACTGGTGTAAAAACTTCGGGGATTTCATCGCCAAGCGGTACCCCAACTCTAGTTACTCTTAAAGTGCTTTACGAGGAATTAGTCAACCTTAAGAAAGAAATAGTCACCTTTAAAAAGATAAATAATAGCTGCCTCTCTGCTATGCAAATGTTGAAGGAAGAAAATACATTTTTAAAAAATAAGGTAAAAAACTTTGAAATCCGACTTAATGTACTCGAAGAAAATGACAAACAAAACGTGAAATTGATAAGCACACTCCAAAATCAGGTTTCGAAGCAAGAAAACCTCGCTGTTGCGTGTGATCTTCGGCTGAATGATATTCCCTACTTTCAGAACGAAAACCTGCACGAAGTATTTTCCAAAATTTGCCAAACGATAGATATTGAACCGCCGAAAGTTAAAAGCATTTTCCGCCTAAAGAAGTTGTCAGATAAACCTAACTCCACCAATGTCGTCAAGCCAAAACCGGACTCCACCATTATCGTTAAGCTAAAATCACCTTATTGCAAAAATCTGGTATTGAAATCAATTGCAAAATATAAAAAAGAAAATGAATTCGACAACCTTAAGCTACGATACATTGGATTCGATTCTGAAGCGGCTTTTTATGTTAACGAAAATCTAACAAAAACCAATTATCAAATTCTTCAGGAAGCAATCAAGCTAAGAAAACAGAACAAAATCTTAGCAGTTTTTACAATGCACGGTTTAGTTCATGTCAGGTTTCGAAGAGAGAAAGCCGCAACTTGCATCGATTCACTCAGTTCATTGAACCAGATGGTAAACCAAAAACAGCCTTTTCGGATCGAGCCCGAGTCCGCTTGAGTTACACTATTTAAGACGTATATTTATATTTTATTTATTTAATCCTACTTTAATTTTTGCACATCTTATTCCAAATATGCTTTTTCACATCGAAATTTACTTTTTTGTTGACATAACACCTTTTCGAAAATTCAGACATGGATGTAGTTTGTATTTCGGAATCGCGGTTTTCGTCAAACATGCCAAATACCCTTTTTAACATAAATGGATACAAGCTATTTAGAACAGTTCGCGTGACACATGCTGGTGGCGTTGCCATTTATGTCAAAAGCTCCGTACCAAGCAAAATTATTTTTCAATCTCCACCTGATAGTGTATGCGAACAACTCTATTTAAACGTTGAATATGAGACCCACAAAATTCTTGTTGGATGTGTTTACAGACCTAATCGAAACGCCGACATCGACTTTTTGATAGAAACTATTGAGCATGTGTGTTTGCCATATAAAAATATTATTATTGCAGGTGACTTAAACAGTGACTTGCTCACTGATAATCACCTTCTTTCACAAATGCTTTCTCTTGGTCTTTTTCCAGTAAATACAACTGAGCCAACGCACTTTGCACAACATACTAACACACTCTTAGATGTATTTTTCGTGAACGATAAATCAAAAATTTTACTATACGATCAAATAAGTGCTTCTGCATTTTCCAAACATGATCTTATTCATGTTTCACTTGACTATCCTGCAAATCACGAACAACAAACCTTTTCGTTCCGCGACTTCAAAAATATTGATTACGACAGACTGAGGACTGATGTCGAGAATGTTGACTGGGGTGACATTTACAGGATGCCTGACGTAAATGACCAAGTCCTATATTTACAATTCAATGTAAATGAACTTTACAACAAATTTGTTAAGTTAAAAACAAGAACTATTTCACGAAAAGACCAACCTTGGTTTAGTACCGAAATAAAAACATTGATCGCTAAACGCAATGACGCTTATGCTCGCTGGAAAAGATTTAAAATTCCAAGCTTTTTCAAAACTTTTCAGGAAATAAGAAACTAGGTGAATGCGAAAATTCAATCAGCGAAGTCTGAATTTTACAGAACCAAGTTTAACAACGCTGTTGGAAGTAAGAGCAACTGGAAACTAATTAAAGAAATTGGCATTGGTACAAACGAAAAAAGCTGTCTGTCCCTTGATCCGGCTGAAGCTGATGAGCTCAATGAAAAGTTTCTAACGATTCCTTCGCCTAGAGCTGACACTACTGCATACTCCAATTACACCCCTGCAACAAATACTCCCCTTTTTAATTTTAACTGTGTTGATCAATTGGAAGTTTTAAGCAGTTTCTTATCAGTCAAGTCGAACGCAGTTGGCCTTGATGGAATGCACCCAACTTTTTTAAAAGCCTTACTGCCGAAACTACTTCCTTTTGTAACACACATTTTTAATTGTATTATAAGCTTTTCCTCTTTTCCCGTCTGCTGGAAGTCTTCGAAAATCATACCCCTACCAAAAAATCGAGATGAATACCGGCCAATTGCTATTTTACCGTTCATTTCAAAAGTTTTTGAACGTATTCTGTATAAGCAAATGAATAATTTTCTCAGCAGTTACTCGCTAATAACGGAAAAACAATCTGGGTTCAGATCCAAAAGAAGTTGTGCGACTGCCCTTCTAGAAGTAACCGATGATATTCGTTCAGCTCTAGATAAAAATGAAATGACATTTTTAACGCTTCTAGACCACTCTAAGGCCTTTGACAGCGTCGATCACAACCTACTCTGCTGGAAGTTACAAAACTTGTTTAATTTTTCGGGAAACGCTGTAAGTCTCTTAAATTCTTACCTATCGGACAGAAATCAAGCAGTCTGCATAAAAGAATCGCTTTCTAATTCTCTTCCTATTTTAAGAGGTGTACCTCAAGGCTCCATTTTGGGACCTTTACTTTTCTCAATGTATATTAATGATATAACCAAAATCACTAAACATTGTAGACTACATTTATATGCAGATGATGTGCAAGTGTACATTAGTACAAATTCCACCGCGGTGTTCGAGTGCGTTTCTAAACTTTGTGCTGACCTCACTCTTATTGATGATTGGGCTTCGAAAAACGGTCTTTGCCTTAACGCCTCCAAGTCAAAGTGTATTATAATACACAAAAAAAATCTCGACCTTGGGGTTGTTCCAAGTATTAAATTCAATAGCTCCGAGATTGTTTATGTTGATACTGCGAAAAATTTGGGAATCATCTTCAACAAAATGTTAACATGGAATAATCACATCAATACGGCGATTGGAAAAGTGTATGGTATGTTGCGTGTTTTATGGACGATACAATCTGTTACGCCCCTCAAAACTAGGCTCCTTTTAGCAAAATTGTATTTGATCCCTACACTGCTGTATGGCTGTGAAATCTTTTCTAATTGCAACAGTATCTGCAAAAACAAACTAAATGTGCTGTACAACAACATTGCAAGATATATATTTGGACGTAGGCGTACTGATCACATATCTCCATTTAGTAATCAAATTTTTGATATGCCACTGAATTCTATTTTACGGTTGAGAACTATTTTGCTGTTGCATAAAATAATATATAATAAAGCACCCATAGATTTGTATAACAAGCTACTTTTTTCAGATCAAGTAGAAATAATAATATTTTACCCATACGGCACTCATCTCTAATTTCTGAACGTCAGTTTTTTATTCACGCAATTAGACTTTGGAACTCCCTTCCTTCAGTACTCCAATTAATTGGCAACGCATCGCAATTTAAACGGAAGTTATTAACCTATTTGAAGCAAAACTAATGAGAAAAACTATGTCAACTATATCCTATAAAAGTTAATACGATGTGATAAAGTCAACAGTCCGTGCACATTTAAATTAATTTCCATAAACTTAAATTAATTATATTTATTACTTTATTAAAAAAAAAAAATATATATATATTATTATTACTATTATTATTAAATTAAAATATTAAATTAAAAGTTTATTTTATAACAATCATGTCATTAGTACATTAGCAATAAGATCCTGATCTTTTTGTACTATTTTATCCATTTCCTCAATAAATACAAATAAATACAAAATACAAATTTAAACAAATATTTTGTATTTAAACACTATAAAACGTTAATTAAAGTGCACAACGATTTTAGTAGCGACCGACAAGTTTGACAGAACACTCTCTTCCTTTGCATGAGACTTAGCAGATTTTGTAGATCTGGTCGAGTACTTAACATGCCTAGCCAAGTTTTTAGAAATAGGTGTAAAAGAAACCCATTAAAACAGGACCTAATGGGCTAAGATGTTTTAAAAAAATATTTTACACAAATCTATACTAAAGATCACTAAAATTCGTTTTCATTAAATCAGTCCATTTAAATGAGAAAGATTAGGCAAGCATTTTTTATTAGTTAAAAACTATAATTTCGAATAAAGTAAGATTCTATAAAATATCGTAACATCTTCAATTTTCAACCAATTTTGATAAATACTAGTTAGTTTTATTTAAAATTGCATGTTCTTTATGAATAAATTAAAATATAAATATATGCCTTAAGGGCCTGATTTATAGAAAGCAGCGCGGGCTTTAAAAGCTTTGACAGTGGATTTGAAAACATAGCTACTTATGGAGAGTGATACATACAGAAAAGCGAACAACGCGCGCGCTGTTTTCAATGCGTAGAGTTGATTAACTTTTGCAGTTGATAAAATAAATTAAAAAAGAATAAAGTTCAAAATGAAAGAAAAACGCATAAGCGAAGTGCAGGAGCAAGTCTGCCTGTATAATAAAGTGTAGTTTGAGTGTATTTAAAAGCGCGTCTACGCATTCTATGTAACAGCACACGCGTAAGTTGCGTGTGTTGTCAAGCGTATAATGCACGCGTTGCTTTCTATGTAACAAGTCCTTTACGTTTCAAGGTGTTGCTTAACAAAGATGTTACACTGTAAAAAATTAAAAAAAATTTTCCAAATTACAACTTTCCTCTGAAATATCTCCACATATTTGCACAAGTTTACATTTTAAAAAGGGCCATAAATTTTCCTTTTCAAATCAGTGAACAAATGCAAAATCGGTTGAGAAATAACTGAGTCACAGATTTTTAAGCGCACAAAGTCACCCAAAACAGTTTTTTAAGAGTAACTTAAGGTTTTGAGGGTGTATTACAATTTTTAAGTATAGGCAAATTAAGTACTCGGCTAGACCTACAATATCTACACAGTAAAAATTTGAATTTAATTTTAAAACCTAAAAAATAATTATATAGAACAATGCCAAAAAAGTTTTAATTTTAAACTATTTTGGATTAAGTAAAGAGAGAGAAAAATGAAAACAAATTATTTAAATTTTAAACTATAATTGAAAAAAAAAAAACAAACCATCTGTACTAAGGTTCGAACAAAGGGTTCAACATCTTATGCCTATGTAGATAAATAACGAAGTCTTTAGCTCATTTGGCTATTAAGCTTATTGACGTATTTGTGTGAAATTTGTATAAGCAATTGAAAAAAAAATTTTTTTGTTTTGTTCTCGTTCTTTTTTTTTTTTTGCTCTTTTGATAAATAAAACTTCTCAAATTTTTAAACTAAAAAGTCTATTCAAGCTAAATTCAAACTTTGATGGCATTAGTTTCAAACCAAAAGTATTGAATTTAATAACGAAACAGTTTATAATTAATACCGAATGGAATCAAAATTAAACTATCATTTTTTACTGTGTACTGGGTCTCTTTGAAAGTGTATGAAATTTTTGGGATTTTGTTACATTTTTTATTGGATTACCTTTTTCTGGAATTGCGCCATAATCATGAACTGGAACTTCACGTAATATATTTGAAAATTCTGCAGATACATACGTTATTATTATATTATAGATCGGAAATCACTACGATTTTTAATAAAAATAACCAAAAAAGAAAACTTTGGATGGCTGTGAAATCTATTTTCTATCAAAAAAAGGATTTTGGTCAAATACGTCGATTTAAGACCTCTAAGCATTAATAGTTCTTAGTAAAATTTAGAGAGCATCATGTAAACATAAAATGGAAGCTTAGGATTGTCCCAGAAAAAATCGGCACTATTATTTCTTAAGATTCTTATTTACCTGATCATTAGAGCGCCCACAAGATGTATGAAATGTGCAAAGTTGTGAATTTGTTTTCTCTCCGTCCGTTGAGGTCAAAAAATCAGGGGTCGAATCGTCGCATTCTTGACGTAAAATCATGAGTTTCACATGATCTCAAAAAAAAAATAAAATTACGAATCGGTTCAATTTTTTAAGAAAATTTTCATGACTATTTTTCTATAAACTAGTTTTTTGTAATTTTTAAAGGGTGGAATATTTGTTCTGAAATTTTTATGTTGTAGGAAATTAAAAGTTTAATAATAAAAATAAAATATTAAGTTTTAAGGTTTCAAAGTTGGAAAAAAATTAAGTATTTTAATCAGCAACATATTTAATTTTTGGACCAAAACTGTCTGTTGATCTAGTCATTTTCTACAAAAGTTGTCACGAAATAATTAATACGTAGTTTTGAAGTAACGGGTAGTCAAAGCGACTTGCCTTTTTTACGTCGATTTTTCGACTTTTGATCGAAAACCGGCTGGATTTTTTCCACTACTGATTCCAAATTTTTTTTGGAGATCTTAACTTTTTGACTTCTGATTTCAGGAAATGGACGGGGAGCAAACAAAATCATAAAAGATGTTTGAAAACTGATTTTGCCTACTTTTCTGACAAAACAAACAAGAATTCAAATATTTAGCTATAGCAAAAAAAAAAAAAAAAAAAAAAACAGCTACATCAAAAAGCGCTGTCCAAGGTGTTATTTTAAATTACAGAAAGGATCTGAGCTTACAAAAAATATCTCAAGATAAAACCTGGCTTAGACGCACAGTTGGTGAAAAAGGTGAGCAACTCTATTAGCGGAATTCCGACACCATATGAGATATTGCAGCAAGGGCAAGTACCTCAAAATCTACTATTCAAATCCTGAAGAAAAAAAGTAAGCTGAAGACCTACAGAGTTCAAAAAGTACCAGATCGTTCTGAGCCCGAATGTTAGATGAAAGCTTCCTGACCAAATTTTGTTTGTTACGTAATGGACTCTGAAACACATCGGGACAAGAATTTTATATCTCTACGGAGAAAGGGTAAGTGCAGAGCTAATTAGAGAAAAGAAAATCATAACTTTTCCCAAGCAGTATATGGTTTGGCAGGCCATATGCACCTGCGGTCTAAGAAGCAGTTTTTTTTTGTAACACAGGGCACAATAAATTCGAAAATTTATATTACGAGTGCCTTGAAAAACATATTTTTCCATCTATTCGTGGACACGAAGGTTCTGTAATATTCTGGCGTGACCTAGCAACCTCTCACTATTCTGAAGCCACCATTGAGTGGTACAAGAGCAAAAACAGTTTGTTCCAAAAAGTGTGAATTCCCTTAAATGTTCAGAAATTCGATCTTTCGAGAGATATCGGCTTTATTTTGAAGTGAAACTTCTTTGGTCGCTTGGGGTAACTAACTATCCTGCAAACTATGCCAGCAATTTTAATAACATTTTATAGGTAGGTCATGACTTTAATATAATGGTCATTAATTGGACGCAACCAGATAAGTTTCACGGCAACTTTTTTAACGATAGAACGCTGCAAACTTTTACATGTTGTAAGAGTATCTAGCTACCCGATCAAGAAAACTATATAAAAAATATATCAAATGATGTCCAAAATTTGCCAGTGACATACTTAAATTTGATAAAAAAGGGTATCACAGTGCTATATGGAATGTAACGCTTTGCGTATATCAAAATGTTATCAAAAAATGATATCAAAATGATATACAAAAATTGTACATCATTTTCATATCCATTTCTAAAAAAAAATTGACATAACCAATTTTAAGTCTGATAACGAAAGCGACGCAGCTAATGGCGAAATTTTACAATATTGTGGTTGACTGTCGGCAAGAAGTTTTTAGAAATCGCCCGCATGCAGCAAATGAATGGAGTGTCGGTTTTTTTGCACTTAATTATATTTGTGTGTTTTTCACTAATTTCATGAGGAAATTCACTTCTTCACTGAAATTGGCTGCGCGTTCATCTTGCTTAGTCAAATTTGACATATTTTTCAATGATATCAAAAATATATCAAAATGATATTCAAAAATTGTATATCAGCAGCTGATTCATTTTTGATATCATTTCAGATACAATGACAAGAAATTGACAAATTTTCTTGATCGGGTATTTGATACAAATTTGATATGTAGCTGTTGAACATAAATATTATACACTGGTCGGAAAGAGGGCACAACCATATAAGTTCCATGTCCACTTTTTAACGATTGAACGCTTTCACACTTTAATACATACGTTATGTCTCTCAAGCAATGAAAAATATTTTGATAAAATTTGGAAGGTAGGTAGCAAAAATCAGTACCATATACAAATCGAGAAATGGTCATAATCAAATAAGTGTTGGGCCCAATTTTAAAATGCACATATGTTTCATTCTTTTCACGTGTGCTCAGGGTTTTACTTTTATTTATTTTAAATATTTTTATTTGATCGAAAGTTATGATTTTTGCAATAAGAAAAGTTTTCTATGTTTGTGGAAAGTAAAATATTCGAGAAACCAGTTAAATAATATGTCCGAGCGGCAAAAAAGTACATAAGTAAATGTTTCACCCCCGATTTAGAGTGTCTCTTGCACACTTCTCAAATTTTTTTGCTATTTCAACAGTACCTACTTTTTTGAAAAAATTGCAAACCTATAAAAACTTTTAATCATATGTATTAATATACATAGTTAGGAACTGTACAGGAGTTTTAAAAATTTTCTGCTGTACTATTTCTCTTAAGATGAGAATACATATGGTTTGACATGGCCATATCAAGGGTAGAATATATTTTTCTCCTTTGGGGCTGTCCATAAACTCCGTGACGCTTCTAGGGGGGGGAGGGGGTTCCAGCAAGCGTCAGTTTTTGTCACAGGGGGGAGGTGGGGGTTCGCGCAAGCGTCACGGGACGGCGTTTAAAATAACTTATTTTTCAGAAGAAAAAAATTAAAAATTTAACTTAAGTTATTCAAAGGTATAAGAGCATCTAATTTTCTTAATTTTTTACGATTTGGTTTGATTGCTATTTGATTTAAAAGGCCGTTTTGACTCTACGAACTTCGAATTAACAATCGCAATCTTTTAAATTCAATTATAGTACTTCCGTATTTCTTACGATTATCGAATCTACAGTGTATTCAGTGTTAGGCCTGATTATAGAAATAAATATAAGTACATAATGTACAAATACGAATGTTAGTGTATATAAAGAGAAATTTGAACTTTTGTTTAATGTAACTCTATCATTTCAATTCTCTAAATTTTTATAAAAGCACTGAGTTCGTCACAGTTTTAAGTTATTTAAAAAAAAGTAAACTTTAAATTTTGTTGGAGAAATTGGTTTAAGGGGTCATTCAGAATAAATTTGTAAGTTTGGCAAAATTTAGCTTCATTGGTTAAGGTTTAACCTTTTCTCTTTGCCCGAACATTTAAATTTATTTATTAAAAATTATAAAAAAATAAATTTAATACTTTCCTTTTAGTACAATCATTTGGGAGAAAAAAATGATGTTACCTGGAAAGTTTTGCGGGATTTCTGCAAATGAGTTATTTTATAGATTTCGATGTGCTCTTTCAGAATTTCAACTTTGCTACCTCGTATCGTGTTCGCTCGAGCCGCCATATTGGTAAAATGGCGTCCAAAATCAGTTTTTTACAAATATCTCTTTAACGGTTATATTTAGAGAAAAATTTTTTAGGACAATGTTGTAGCTTATAAAATTTGCTATAAAAAAGACCTTTGAATTGTTTTCGTACGACTTATAACTCAGGAGATATCTTTATTCAAAATTTTAGAAAAAATAGTAAATTGTGAATGCCACTTATGAGTAGGCACAGTGATGTGTCAAGCTTATAATTACGATAACTTATGAACGGTGAGTCGCACGTTTAAAATAAAAACATTTATTTATAGAAAATAACTTCCGCTACAAGTTACATATTATTTTTTTTTTCATATCACCTATAGTTAAGGAGATATTTTTCCCACAAACATAAAATTTTGAAAAAAAAAATGTTTCCAAAATGGCTTCTAAACGGTTCGTCCTAGAAAAAAAATTGTCCATGCATTTTGTAGAACGTTCAATTCCCTATAAGGGTCTCTTCGAACTGTTTTTTCGTCAGACTTACCTTTCATGAGATATAGCGTCTTGAAAATCATTCAAAATTGAATATTGTTCTATGCGCCGTACTATGTTCAATTTTGAATGATTTTCAAGTCGAGATATCTCATGAAGGGTAAGTCTGACGAAAAAACAGCTCGAAGAAACTCTTATAGGAAATTGAACGTTCTAAAAAATGCATTGACAATTTTTTTTCTAGGACGAACCGTTTAGGAGCCATTTTGAAAAAACATTTTTTTTCAAAATTTTAGGTTTGTGGGAAAAATTTCTCCTTAACTATAGGTGATATGAAAAAAAAATAATATGTTACTTGTAGCGAAAGTTATTTTCTATAAATAGGTGTTTTTATTTTAAACGTGCAACTCACCGTTCATAAGTTATCGTAATTATAAGCTTGACACATCACTGTGCCTACTCATAAGTGGCATTCACAATTTACTAATTTTTCTAAAATTTTGAATAAAGATATCTCCTGAGTTATAAGTCGTACGAAAACAATTCAAAGGTCTTTTTTATAGCAAATTTTATAAGCTACAACATTGTCCTAAAAAATTTTTCTCTAAATATAACCGTTAAAGAGATATTTGTAAAAAACTGATTTTGGACGCCATTTTTCCAATATGGCGGCTCGAGCGAACACGATACGAGGTAGCAAAGTTGAAATTCTGAAAGAGCACATCGAAATCTATAAAATAACTCATTTGCAGAAATCCCGCAAAACTTTCCAGGTAAAACTACCAAATGACTGTACTATTTTTAATTTTTTAGAAAGTGATTTTTGAGTTTTTGTGAGTTTTTCTATAGTTAAGTTTAGTTTCATGGAACTCCGTTTAGTATAATTGAAAACGAGGCCTTAAGTTTAGAACGCTACACGAGTTCCACGTGACGTTTTCTTAAATTTCGGTGCAACTGAAAGGACTTTTTTAAATATGATTTTTAACTGCTACATCTACATTCCGTGTACTCTGTTACAGTATAGTTCAATTTGATGCAACTCTATTAATTTGGTTGAAATTCCGCGTACTTTTCCACAGTATAGTTCAATTTGATACAAACCCATTAATTTAGTCGGAATAGAGGATTCATCAATAAGGTTGAATTAAAGTACGGAAATAAAAACTAACTTTAATGATTGATTATCCACTGACTTTAAATTACAATTTTAAAAAAATATCAGTTTTGTAATTTTTGCATACGAAAATAATGATTAAAAATTTATAACACACTTACAAGCCCTAACCACTATTGGTTCGTACAGCTCCGATTTTTTTCTAAACTCGATGTTTGGCGAATTTTCTTGAATTACCTATTGATTTTGTGTTCACAATCTTTTCACTTTTGAAAAGCTTATAGTATCAGCTACCAAAAAATAATAACACAAAAAATAAATATTTCAAAACTGCAACAATAAATGCATTTATTCAGATGGATTATTTAAGAAAAAAAAAAACAAAAAAATATGACCACTAGTACTTCGTACAGTCACTTTAACTTATGATTAATATTTTGTTACGTCGCCCTTTGCCTTAATAACCTCTTCGATTTTAAGTGGCATTGTTTTTATTAAACATAAGCACTCATTTGGCGTGATAGAATCCCAGATTTCTTGTATTTTGTTCTTCAAACCATCAACAGTCCTTTGGGGATCATTTCGGAGCCTTCTTTTCATTATTGCCCATATAGAGTCAATTGGGTTTAGGTCCGGGCTGGAAGATGGCCAATCTAAAACATTTATATTCTTATGCTGAAGCCAATTTTTAGTTATTTTGGCAGTATGGGGGGGTGTACCATCTTGTTGGAATATGAACTCATCTTGATAAGTTATATGAGACACAGATGGAAGCGAATTATTTTCCAAAATATCTATGTAGTTATAGGCTTTTACAGTACCATCGATGAAATGTAGCTTTCCTACTCCTTTTGAAGACATGCAGCCCCAGACCATAACACTCTTTGGGAACTTAACCACTCTACTCAAACAATCTCTATGATAAACTTCGTTTTTCGTTCGTATAACGCGAGATCTGCTATCGCCGACGCATACATCAAATTTGGATTCATCGCTAAATATGACGGAGTCCCATTGTCGCTGCACCCACAATCGCCTGGACTTGGCCCACAATAGCCGCTTTCGCTTTTGGAGAGCAGTTAATAAAGGTTTCTTCTTTGCCTTAAAAATTCAAGAAATTACTTGTGGAATTTCCTATGATTGTAACCATACCTTATAGAAGTTGTAATCAAGTTTATGCAGCTGAATCCGAGTCCATTCGCGTCCCACACGTTTACCGATCTTCTGTGACCACTCTGTAGCCAAGTTGCGAACAGTAGCTCGCCTGTTTTTTTAATTATTATACTCAAAGCACGAATGTCTCGATCTGTTAGCTTTGATTTCCGACCGATTTCGTGAGCCTTTGGTGCAACAGATCCGGTTTTTTTATAATTATCGATTATACTTTGTACCGTTGACCTCGCCAAGTTTAATTCTTTTGCAATTTCACCATAACTGCTTTTCAATTTATATTTATCAATAATTAGTTGACGAATTTCCATAGAAAATGATTTTCCGCGCGCCATTGTGAAATGCTGATAGGAAACTTCACCAAATATTTGACAGAAATATCACGATTAACGGTAAAGTCGTGGCATACCTTCTGTTTTTATTTTTGTTTAGATTAAACCAGGTTTTTCGGGGTTTAACTGACTGTACGAAGTAATAGTGGTCATATTTTTTTGTTGTTTTTAAATAATACATCTGAATAAATGCATTTATTGTTGCAGTTTTGAAATATTTATTTTTTGTGTTATTATTTTTTGGTAGCTGATACTATAAGCTCTTCAAAAGTTCAAAGAATGTAAACACAAAATCAATGGGCAATTCAAGAAAATTCGCCAAATATCGAGTTAAGAAAAAAAAAAGGAGCTGTACGAAGCAATAGTGGTTAGGGCTTGTACAGTGTGAACTAAGGAATATTTTGAAAATATAAATTTTTATTCTTTAGAATCGTTATACGTCAACGATATACTGAAAAACCGTCAGTTTAATGATTGTAGTTTATGAAGGAAATTTTACCAGAAAAGCCTTCTATGTATTATCATAATAGAATAACAAAATTCAAAATTCAATACCCGTCTAAAAAAATGACAAAACTAGTGCAACTATAACAAGCCTTAACCGCCAAAAGGACTTAACTGACAAAAAACAAATTTTACAGTAGAACTTTTTTTTGAATTTTCTTGCATACATTGTAGTGCAAAATTCAAAATTGCTATCGCTATAACTTCGTAATGGTACTTTTTACAGTCATGAAATTTGAAGGAAAGATGCTATGGACGCGAGTTATCGATTTGTTTCAAAAACCGGATATCTGAAATCGTGTCGGTTAAGCCTTTTTGGCGGTTAGGGCTCGATACATTAATATGAATATAAATAGAAACTTTTAATGAGAATTTATTTTTTTCTGCTATTTAGCATTGTACGTGAAAATACGTGCATAGCAGTGTGCTCAAAAGGCAACTTAAACTTTTGCATATATATGCATAAAAAAAAAATATAGATAGGGGGGGGTTTCGGTTACCGTCACATGACGCTAGTGGGGTCTGGTCCAGTGTCACTTTTTGTCACATAGGGGGGGAGGGGGTTCATTTTAGCGAATTTTAGCGTCACGGAGTTTATGGACAGCCCCTTTGTGTCTGTAGTAATACTCCATTAGAATTTTATTTAAAAAAAAAACGGTTTTTAGTTTACTATGTAAACTTCCATTAGAATCACAATTTTTTTCTTTTTAAATTAGTATCTGCTTTAATTTCAATTATAAATTCATATTTAACTTTTCGTTTTCGTACATGATTAAATTCATAAATGTATGCCGGTGCTGCAGGCTCGAATGCAATAACGACGATTTTGAGTTATAGTCCGACTTTAAGTACATATGTAAATATATTATGCATATGTAGAGTAATTTAGGGTAATGTGGACTATGCGGGTAATGTGGTGCACCCTTTTATTTCTCATATTAAAGACTGCACAACAATTCTGGTTATTTGTGCACAATAAAAAGCGAAAAACATATTCTTTACGCTCTTTGGCTTTTCTATAATGCTAATTATTCGTGTGAAATTTTTAGCATATGCTGTGAGGTCAAGTTGACTTATTTGTAGTTTTTGGTGAATAACTAAGTTACTTCCTCAGAGCTCAGTTTTCTAAAATTCAAATAACTCTAATGCAATTGTGGATCTATTATTCAACGAAAAAATGCATTAGCAAGTCTGATTTTACATTTCTTTTATATAATCAATGATTATTTCAAAAACGTGATGTATTCGGGTAATGTGGACTACCCCATATTGTATACCGTATATCAACTTTGACTACTATTACACCTTAAAAAGCTAATTGCATGTGTAGGATACCCGAGTTTGAGTAATGTGGAGTACTATTTTACGTATGATTTGATAACCCTTCTTACTTATTCACATGTTAGTATGAATTTGGTTTATCTTACCAGAAAATATATTTTAATAAGAATATAAAGCTATTTCATAGCAAATATAATTTTAAAAATTACTACTCTACATTTAGTCAACACAATTTGCGAATAACGGTACTTCTTTAGGAAATGGGCAGGGTGAGCCACATTACCCGACACTTTTCTTTTTCAGCTATTTTTAGGTACTTTCAATTTAACTGGCCTCACGCTTGAAAATGTTAATATTTTAGTATACAAATTACCAAATAGTAAAAACAATAGAATCACTAATACAAATAAATTGACCAAGCTTACCTACTACCATTACTTTGGTAAAAAAGAAAAAGGTAACCACATTACCCTAAATTACTCTACACATGTTTAGATGCGCCCATCTTTGAATTGCTTCATGAAGATATCGGAAATATTTCGGTTCTGGTAATAACAATTATACATACATGCATACTAGGTGTACAAATATGAAACCGGTAATGACATCTGGCGGTCGATAGCCGTATATGTATGAGCTTCCGAACCGTACCAAATGTCTTAATTGTTCATTCTGTCATCTGTCAACAATATTCAGTTCACAATTTGTCAAGTTTCATACAACAACGCATTTTTTCCGCTCGTAAAGATGTCGAATTTTGTGCCTGAAAACTCTCATTTGCGGGAAGCATTGATTTTCTGTTTCCATTTAAAGAAAAACGCTTTTGAATCGCATCGAATGCTTGTCGAAGCTTACGGCGAGCATGCTCTTGGTCGTACCAAACGAAAAAAATCATATTTGAGCCCCGGCCAACGACCCAAATCAACGCCAAGACCAAATCGCTTCGGCCGAAAGACAATGCTGTGTATTTTCTGGGATCAACGTGGTGTTATTTGGTATGAGCTACTAAAACCAGGTGAAACAGTTACTGGTGCACGCTACCATCAACAATTGATCGCTTTGAACCGTGCTATACGTCAGAAGAGGCCCGAATTTCAACTTCGCCATGACAAAATTGTATTCCAAGATGACAACGCATCGCCACATCGAGCAGCGGCAAGGGCGTACGCAGGATTTCATCTAGGGGGGGGGGGGGGGGGGGGCAAACTCAAATTTTGCGAACCTTTTTTTTTTTTTTTTGAGAAATTTCAATGTATGTGTATATTTTTGTGCACTCAAATATTAAATAAAAGTTCATAATACAATAACTTATGAAGGTACTCTTAGATCACTTTCTAAATAAAAATTTGCTTAGGTATGTTATCTTTTAAATACATATCACATTTTGAATATGTGTGTGTCGACCAATATATTGTATTATATATTAATGAAAAATTAAGCCCGAAATTTTTCATTAATATATCACATTTTCAAACTAATTTGAGGTCGCTGACTCCAAAAAACGCATCAATTTTTTTTTCCGAGGAGCCTTTCTAGATATAATCGACACAAAATTTTTCGAGAAAACCAATTTTGATCGAATTTTTGTACACAATTTTAAAGAAAAATTCTTACGCTTCTTTAAAATCCTATTAAAATTGGCTGAGTTAAAGTTAAAAGTTAAAACTGAGCGAAAAGTTCATTTTTTTACAATTTTGCAATATTTTTTTATATTTTTATTTATAAGTGTATTTAATTTTAAATATTTTAAGCCCAAATTAACTAAAATGAGATCATATTTTAAAAAGTTATTAAGGTTTCAGTGAAGTAAGACTATTTTGATTTTTTATCGGAAAAATAAACTGGGTCGTTTTTAAGAAGCAAAAATTGTATGATGTTTAAAATGCTTTTTTTTTTCTTTTTCTTTGACCAATTTTTGAAAAGTTAAAAAAGGTCTGAAAAAATTTATCAAATACTTTGATTCTTTGAACGATTTTAAGCATTTTAAGCCTTATACGTTTTATTCGTAAGAGCCTTCCTTTTGAATAAACGAATGCTTTTCCGACCACGTAATTGAAAAACATAAATAAATCGACTTTTGTAACCGGATATTATCTATACTACCTGCACAAAAAATTTTGAATTTTTTAACGCAGCATTTTTTGCAAAAACATGGTCTTTAGTTTTAAGCAGCTTTGGGTATCCCTTCTGTGAAGAAAAAAAAGTTATGAGCAAAAAACATTTTATTGTACCTGTTTATTTTTTCGATAAAAAACGAATAGTCCTACTTCATTGAAACCTTAATAACTTTCTAAAATATTATCCGATTTTACTTTCAAATTGTTTGCAATTAAATAAATAAATAGTATAGTAAAGATAAAAAAAGTGTATTCGTATAAACTATGGTCCAAAAAATCGTGTTTTATTTGGCTTTAATATGAAAAGTTGTAAAAACTACTGTAAAAATGAATGAATATGATATATTTGTAACTCTAAAGCTAGAGCTAGGGGGGGGGGGCAGCTGCCCCCCTTGCCCCCCCTTGCGTACGCCCATGAGCAGCGGTCAATAAAAACTTGGTAGAATCGTACAGCTGGGAGCCCCTGCCCCACCCGCCGTACTCACCGGACCTGGCGCCGTCCGATTACTATTTGTTTTCATCGATGTGACACGCACTCAACGATTCGCACTTCAATTCTTACGAGGAAGTGCAAAAATGGCTCGATGAATGGATAGCCTCAAAAAACGAAAAATTTTTTTAGCGAGGAATCCATAAATTGCCTGAAAGATGGGAAAGATGTGTAGCTAGCGAGGGGAATTACTTTGAAGATTAAATTTGGAACCATTTTCGCAAAATAAACGTGTTTTTTTTAAATAAAAATTACCGGTTTCATATTTGTACACCTAGTATATGTACATATGTTTGTATAATTATGATTATACTTCTAAGAAAAGAGTTTTGTATGGAAAATTTTCGTTGTGTGTACTTTAGGATGGGCCGAATAGTTTTCCCGGTCTGGCTCATCGAAAATCGTAAAATTGTCGCCCAACATTTTTCTGAAGAAGTAACTGTTAGCGAAATATTTGCAAAAGAGTGATTTTTGCAACCTTTGACATTGAATAACTTTTTATGCAACCACAATTTCGCAATGGAGTTTTGACACTTTATTTTTTATGCATTAATAACCATTATTCCGTTAAAAAAATTCACTTCGAATTATTTCGCATAAAATTTCTTATTTTCCCAGTCTTAAAAAAAATTTATAAGGACAAATCTACTTTGTAAATACCGCGGAAGTAAACTGCAATGAAAATACATACTTTCTTCGGCAAAGTTTCTCTAAATTATCCAAAGTTTTCGATTTTCACTGAGCTTTACCGGTTAAATTTCCTTCCACATAAATCGGCCCTTCCTAGTGTACATATATTAGCCAAATAAATGATAACATAAAATGCTGGTCGAATTATATCAATTTTGTTTAAAAAAATCTACTGACAGACTTGACTTTTATTGAATCATTCTTGATTTTTTTTTTTTTTAGAGTGCCCAGAAGATTTAAATTTATAACTTTTTATAATATGGGTTTGGTTTTTATTTTTGTGCTTAAAATAACTTAGTTTGTTCCTGAGGCAATCGAAAATTATCTACGAACAAATTCAAGTAAATTTTAACAATGTTAAGGAACACAAAGTCAAAATCCTACCAAAAAGGAATATTATTATAAGTAGTAGTCAATACAAAAATTATTTCCATAGTAATATTTCAAGTTTAAAAATTGGCTTATCACGGGGGTTCAAAACATTTTTTAACCCTCAAGTTGTATCACTCGGAAAGTTTTTATATTTTCGTGTTCAGGGTACTAAAATTAATAAAAAGGAATACGAATAGTCATTTCTAACTAACTTTTGGATGCTGAATTCAAATCTGTTAACAAAATTGATCTATCGCCACAGAATTTTGAGATATCCTAACCCAAAAATTACCAAAATATAAGATTTTTCGTGATTTTTTCCTACTTTTGAGGTTATGTAATACTTTGTCATAAAACTTGTTATGTTAGTTAAAAGTACATATTTTTGTCTACAAAACTCTTTTTAAATTATATCAATATCTTTTTTTTTTCTTGGAGTTATCCTAACCTAAAAATTTAAAAAGACACAAAAACAAGATTTTCGACTACGTTGAAGGCTACATAGAGAACGCACGAAATTTTTCTGCTCTTTTATACTAACTGAATTACTTACTACAATCCCTCGTCTTCAAAATCATCCATCGAGTGGTCACCTACGAATTTTCCCTTCTTCGTCACAATAATTTTAAGCAGACTTACTTTTTAGCTTCAGTGTATTCCTTGTTTTGGCATAACGTTTTTGTGTTTCTTGATGTCATATTAAAGAGCTCATAACTTTGTATAGAAAAATCGTAGATGACTATTTGATAGCTCATTTTGAAGACAATAAAAGATTATAAGTGATGCAGTTTGTATAAAAGACCAAAAAAATTTCGTGCGTTCTCTATGCAGCCTCCAACGTAGTCGAAAATCTTGTTTTTGTTCCTTTTTAAATTTTTAGGTTAGGATAACTCCAAGAAAAAAAAAAAGATATTTATATAATTTAAAAAGAGTTTTGTACGCAAAGATATGTGCTTTTAACTTACATAACAGGTTTCATGACAAAGTATTACACTGTCTTGTTACATAGCCTCAAAAGTGGGAAAAAATTACGAAAAATCTTATATTTTGGTAATTTTTGGGTTAGGATATCTCAAAATTCTGTAGCGATAGATCGATTTTGTTAACGGATATGAATTTAGCATCTAAAAGTTAGTTAGAAATGACTATTCGTGTTCCTTTTTATTGATTTTAGTTTTCGCATGTTATTTTTGACTTAACTCAACTTTGTCAAAAACGGAAAATTCGATTTAAAAAAAAAGCGCCTGACGGATTTTCTTATTTTTATGTGATAAGGAAAGTACCCTGAACACGAAAATATAAAAACTTTCCGATTGATGCAACTTGAGGGTCAAAAAAATGTTTTGAACCCCCGTGTTATTCAGATCCATTGACGGTCAGTTAAAGACTGGGTATAAAGAAGTCAATTACTTGCGTTAGTAAATTGCAGCGGTCAACATCTTTCCAACGATTCCTTGGAAATGAAGATCGGATGGAAAACTATCTCCTATATAGCTGCAAGTTTTTCATACGGAATGATGAAATTTTTAAAAATTCCATTATTTGTTACCTCTTATTTGCGCGAAGGTTATATACTAAAAAAATGTTCCATACAAAACTCGATTTTGAGGTATTTTCTAATCGGAACTTCTCAGAACTGATATACCTTGAACATCACGACTGTTCTTAGTTAGTCACATTAATGCTCATACGAATGATAAATAATTTTCATCAATTAATCCTTAATCTGAGTCATATGCCTGAGAGGTCGCACTTACATAGAAGGAACTCCGGAAGCTGACTCAAATTAATAGGTGGCACTCGGTCATCACTATTGCAACTTGTAAGAAAACCACTTTTGAACATCATTAGTTTTAAAAGTTCCATAATGTTATCTACGAGACAACACGCAGCTTCACTTTATTTGTGGTTAACGAGATGCATAGTTAAGAGGCAAAGGTGCATTAACTTCTTCCGAGCACAGAAAAATAACAGGTAGTTTTTTTATTATCACAGATTATATACTAAGTATTTTCATTCACTGTTAGCTGCAACTTGATTTATCGTTTATATTTACACCACATGCCCACAGAGACGTTAGTTTGCATATCTGCCGGATGTATTCGTACGCGGAGAAAGATCGCTGCCATTAATATTGCAATCGAACACGATCGCGGTTTTTTGTTTTGATTTTCATAAACGACCTTGCCGATATAATGAATTAAGTAACCAGCAAGTAAGCTATAAACAGACTGACGACAATTGTTCCTAAAAACAATTCATTTCCATGCGGTTCGTTCCGTTTCGATGCAGTCCTCAATGTACTTCATTCCAAGTCTATCACAGTCAATTTGGGGGTAGATTTTGTTTCCACACGTGACCCTACCCTCAAATTTGTTACGCTTCCAAAGAATTTGGAATAACTTCCATGAAGTTTCCAGTTAGTGTGGTGCGAATAAGGTTTGATTTTCGTTTATTTTTGTATGCTTTTGTTATTTTTGCTATGGCATGGCACAAGTAGACAAGCTGCATCATGTGCACTAAACTCAGAACACTTTGCTCATAGTGTTTTCGATTCTCTAATTCGACTTTACTTAGGTAACAAAAGGTACCTTAAATTTTTACTTTTTGTTTGGTTCTGAAACGCAACTATGTGTGTACTTATTATATGTTTATTATATAAGTTGAATATTTTGTTTGACTTTTTGTTTTAAGTTGTATGTATTTGAAAAAATGGGCTCAAGTCAAAAGGAAAGTAAATTTAAAATTCATCCCAACGTTTCGCGGGATGTTCCAGGGGAGTCTTTGTTAAATCACAACGGAAATACATAAAAACGTATAAATGCCTCGATGCCTAGTTTTTAAGCAATGGAAATTATATTCTTTTGGTGGAAACCAAAGCACATAATAAAGTTAAAAAATTGTCACTTGACTTTTTAGAAAAAAATTCCCGTTGCTCTCACAACCATTTAACGCAAAACAAGTCTTCTACAAAACGTTTGTTTTTCATTCACCTTACTGTAAAAAAAATTCAAAAAAAAAAATATTATTTTGAGAAAATCAACTTGTAAAATTTTTCAAAAAATGGCAGCCATTTTGTAAATTTTTCAAATTCAAAAATGGAAATATATTTTCAACACAGAAAAAAAAAAATGGACGGTAAAATTAACTATAAATTTTGTATTCTATAGTTTTTCAAATTTTCTATAGGAAACAAAAACATCAATTCAAAGTTTCAGAAATCTTTGCACTTTTTTCAGTTGTACATTTGGTATTCTATAGATTTTTTTATTTGTATGGAAAAAAATTTCAGTTGAGTTTTTAAAAGTGTCATAAAGTTCTCATGTTGTTTAAAAATAAAACAACATAAGTTTAATAGAGTTGTACTGATATTTTGCCATTTGAAATGGTGCCGCCGTAGAAGTTATTTTCTTCAATTTCTACGACTTTTTGGAAACGGCTAGTTTACAGTCCTTCTGGAGTGATAACTATCAAACCGTTGCAAAACAGTTTTGGCTGTATTACAACATTTGATAAAGTTAGCTTACCCTTTTAGAAGGTGGCTTTTCTGTAACTGCCTTTAATAGTTTTTAAACCGAGCAAATTGTAAATTTACTGAGCTCTCTCTACGGTTCAAATGCAAAAACTGTGGATTGGTGCAATTTCTATCGAAAATTTGGGTTACATTATTTTCACAGTATTTTTACTGGACTGTAACGTCAATTTAATCTTTACTGCGGGTTGGTGCAATTTCTATCGTTGAAATCGGTTGGATTGACCGATATTTTTTTTCTGGTTAAGTTTTTCCTTGTTCAGTGTGTGCTTGTACTGTTTCAATTTCAATTTTCAATTTTATTGGTAGTACCGTAAGACACAAGTCTCATAAAGTACTTTTTTACATATTTGGAAAGTTTTACAAATTATTTACTTAGAATATAAAACTTAAAGTATAAAAGTAAGTAAGAGATGAATTTAATTGATTTAAACTATTAAAAATATTAATAGCAATGAACAAAAGAATAAAATAAGAACTAAAACATTGAAAAACTACAATGAACAATCAATTTGACCTATTGTAAAACCTTTTTAAAACACAATTTACGATTTTCTGTTTTTATATCCCTTGGTAACGAATTCCATAATTTCACAGCATTACAGCATTAACAAAAAACAATCTTGACGAGATTACAAAATTAAAATTAGGTACAATTAAATTATTAGTACGGCTTGATTGAGCAAAACAAAACATTCTGTAAAGGTATTCCGGAGAGCGTGTATTGAGTAATTGGTGTAAAAAAACTAGATTACAAGTATCTAAATAACATGTAACATCACAGTTTAGTTTTTATTGCACAGTCAGATATATGGTCAAATTTTCTTTTATTAAAAACATATCTTGCACAAGAGGAACCATAAAAGTTCTTGCTAATTTTAGTTTTGTATCTTGTGGTATGCATGATGTTGTCATCCATAATTTACGCAGAACATAGTAAATTTTCCCGACTGTAGCATTTACATGATCTACGCAACTCAGTTTTGAATTTATAACGAAACCCAGGTTCTTGACGGTCTTGACTAATTTTATATCTTCTTTGTCAAGAGTTATTGGGGATAGATTATCTAAGTCATGCGAGCGGTGAGAAATAAGTAATGCTTGAGTTTTAAGTGCATTTAGCTTAAGATAGTTTTGCTTGGACCACATATCAATACTATGGAGATCCTCATTAATTCTTAATGCTAAATCCTCAAAAAGACCAATTGGCCGGGACAAATAAATCTGTGTGTCATCGGCGTATAGGTGTATCGAGGAATTTTTACAGCAAGTGACTATGTCGTTAATAAATATAGTGAAAAGTATTGGGCACAGTATAGAGCCTTGAGGAACACCAGAGTATATTTTAGCTCAGACGTAGAATTTTTTGTTAAAACTGTCTGCTGACGATGTGTTAAATACGATTTTAGAAAACTTAACGCTGAATCACTGGACGAATATCCTCTATGATTTTGAGGACTGCCGTTGTGCAGCTATGGCCAGCTTTATAGCTTGATTGGTTCTCAGACAGTAATTTATTAACAGATATATGATTAACAATCTGTGCAACAAGAAGCTTCTCAAAGGCCTTCGACAGAGCAGACAAGATACTGATAGGACGGAAGTCTTCAGATATGGTTGGGTTATTCTTTTTATGATCCTTACATTCGAGGTGTGTCATGTGTTCAGCAAACTTATGCAGGATATTGCGGGGAATATTTTTGTAGAAAATTTTAGCCCTGCACAACCTCCACATGTGGGTCATTTTTGCCCTTTTCTTAAAAAGGTACAAAAATGACACTTAAAACAGGGGGATATTGAGTCAGTATGTACTACAGAAATATTTGCTATCAAATATCACTACTAGTTGCTGAACACTAAAAAAGCAAAATTTTATCCCGGAAGCAAAAAAATCATTAAAATCAGTAAGCAGTTCTAACAATAAATATTTTCCAAATTTCACCCCACTGTAAAACTCTAAACATAACGAAATCACACAATGATCATTTTCCTAGAATACATTAACCTATTATATCCAGTTTTTATGTGTCTTTTTGACCCCTTTTTCTAAAACTGAGCCACAATGGTTTAAAAAATTTAGCAAAAATATCATACAAAAAATTTCACTAAGAGTTGCCAAAGATGAAAAATTCTTAAAACTTAAGGTAAGCGCGTCAGGGATGTAATTAATATGCAATGTGTCAAACAGGGTTAAAATTTTCTACAAAAATATTCCCCGCAATATCCTGCATAAGTTTGCTGAACACATGATACACCTCAGATTTAAGGATTATATAGTTAAATTCATAGATTTAACACAAGAATGCGGTATTTTTGGTTTTTTCATATACAGTGAATAAAAAAACTTCAAAAATCTATTAAAAAAAATATGACGTGCTGCAGAAAAACCGCGAGAAACGGGTATTTTTGCTAACGTCTGCTTTAAGATTTTTTTGGATTTTCTAATGTGTTTTGAAAAAAGTTCGAAATTGTTCCACAGTGTTATTATTATAGCACAAAATATGTATGGTTTTGCGAATTTCGAACAATGGAACTAAGAAAAGTTGATCAGAATGGACCCAGGAATCGTACATTTTCCGGTGTCATATAGACATCAGTAGTATGTATATTTCTTTGATTTTGGGCACAATCATCAATTTCATCAACAAAATATGAAAAAAAAAAAATTATTTCCAAATTTTTATTAAGAATCGAATACGTCATGACACTTTCGTCGAAGCCGCAATATTGTAGAGCAAGCGATTTGCAACAAAGCGATTTTTCATTTTATTGCGAACGGAACAAATGTCGAGACTAGAGACAAATAGTTTACGTTTTGTTGTCAATAGATACATACAAATGTATACATATATATGTATGTACAATAGCACATAACTTCATTCAACATCTATATTTACATAAATTTATATATGTATGTATACATATGTCTGTATATATTGGTATGTGCTTACATATTTACAAAAAGGTATATGTACTGTACATATGTATTTAATCAAAATCTGTCCAAAGGGAATAAGTGGGTGAAAGAGAGAAAGCAAAAAATAAAGGAAGAAAAGAGCGACAGTGAGAGCAATGGAAAGTATAGTCTGGATTGGTTGTTCTTATGGGTTTGTGCTTTTGGGGTGTGGTTTTTAATATATTCGTATCGTGTGCTGAAAACTTTAATGGTGTTTTCTTTAATAATAAAGTGCATTTTTAAGAAAGCGCTGGGTTATAACGGTTAAGTGACCTTAAATCATTGAAAACACTACGCGTAGGAAATGAAAGAAAAATAAATAATTTTATTTCAAATCTGATAAACATACTTTGAGTTGTCGATTTCAGGCAATGATTAAGACACATAAATACAACTACTAAGGTGAATTATCTTTGGACTGGACAAAAATGAATATCCTATACAATACTTGTAGTTAAAGTTAATGTATTAAATTTTCTTAAAAAGAGTACACTTTTCAGTTTTTTAAGAGGTGCGGAGAATCAAAGGATGTATATTTTTGTGGTTCTTGCTGATTTCGGCATTTAAAAATCATATTGATATATGTAATTATAAACAGGCCTGACGAGAGAAGAGAATCCGGTGGATTTTTTTACATGTGATCATCGGCGATTATGCTTCAACAAAAGCAAGAAAAAATTTAAAGACTTATTAAGACTTCTTTCCTATCCCAACGCGAAACGGAAGCTTGTTAAAACGACTTCCTATGCGCGTCCAGGGAAGCAAGAAGCAGCTTCAGACGCTATGCTCACTGTATATATGTACATATTTTTTAGCATAGCATGTCATTGCGGGGATGCACATCTTCCGAAGCACAAGAAATACGCATCCGTGGAAGTTCAGTGGAAGCACACATTTGGAAGCATATAAAATACGTCTCTGCAGAAATTTTAAAATATGTAATAATAAAAATGTATGATTTGATTTCTTTTGTTATACATTAAGGTTTAATCAAATTCCTGATTCAATTATATTATTTCATACTCTCGTTTATAATTCTTCTTCTGTTTTTCTAATATTTTATCTTGAATTTAGGTTTAATTTAATTTTACGCACTGAAATTTAAGCAAATAAACCAGAAGATGAACAAAAGTATAACGAGTAAGTGTATTCGCTATGTTTGCAAGTTTTTCATTTACATTTTGTCCTTCGAAACATGGCCACGGGTTGCACATCGCACTATGGTTTTTTTTTTTACAAAAAAGTGTACACAAAAGTAATTCACTACAAGGACACATTTTCTTTAAAAAATTAAACGCGAAATTAAAGGTTATACAATCACCTATCTGAAAAGATGCCCGCTTTTTCCAGCATTTGATCCACAAAATAGTGACACCGGTCGAAATCTGTTGAATTTTGAAAAAATCGATTTTTCTGTTTAAAAATGTTAGTCGCATTAAACGAAGGAGTGAACTCAAAGTGATAACGGGCGGTGCCACGCCCCAAAAACAAATTCGTCATATCTCCGAAACTATTCGACTCAGATAGATAAGATTCGGTATGTTTGTAATAAGTGCAGAGAGAAATAATATTTATTGCAAAAATAGGCGCTGCCACGCCCCAAAAATATAAAACACATCATTTCTCCGAAACTATTTGACTTGTTTGGATGAAATTCGGTTTATATACAAAAGTCATCAAGACAAATAATGTCTGCTGAAAAAATATGTGATATCACGCCCAAAGGCAGAGCTACATGAATGAACTTGTTTCCTATAGAACAGAGTGGCAATTAATAAGAATATATTAATTTTTGGGTGTGGTACCGCTCTTTTTTTCAGCAAATGTTATTTGACTTACTACTCTTTATATTCATCCCTATAGCTCAAATAGTTTCGGAGATATGATAAGTTTTATATTTGTAGGGCGTGGCACCGCCCACTTTTTCAGTGGATGTTATTTATCTCTGTGCCTGTTACAAGCATACCAAATCTTATCTATCTGCGTCTAACAGTTTTGGAGATATGACGATTTTGTTTTTGGGGCGTGGCACTGCCCATTTTCATTTTATGTTCATTTCATCTTACTTGATTTGATTGAATGCACATAAATTTATTCATATATCACTCTTGTGCTTAATGTGACTAACATTTTTAAACAGAAAAATCGTTTTTTTCAAAATTCAAGAGATTTTGACCCGTGTCACTATTTTGTGGATTAAATGCTGGAAAAAGCGAGCATCTTTTCAGGTAGGTGAATGTATAACCTTTAATTTCGCGTTTAATTTTTTTAAAGAAAATGTTTCCTTCTAGTGAATTATTTTTGTGTACTCTTTTTTATCAAAAAAAACCATAGTGCATCGTATAGTTTATTACTTTTTAGAAATTTTAAGCTCCATTTTACATAAATTACATATTTTTTCTGGCACTTTTGTTAGACTTTATGATTCTTAACAACAGTTAAACAAAAATTTTATATTAAAATATTTATTATGCTACCAAAGATGTGCTTCTATTATGCTCTCCTTGGAAGCTGCTTCCATTTCTCCCGTTGGGACCACACCTAAATTGGAGAGTTATTCAAGCGTTAGCGTTATATAACTATCTCTGCAAGGCCGGCGAAAGATGTGTGGAGTAGCCCACACCTGAAAAAAGGGCGGATGTGGAATTCCACACGTGAAAATCTTTCCATATTTTACCTAAAATTTTTCACCAAAGTCCTTAATCACATCACCATTGCAAAAAAGTTGTTATGTTATTTTAATGATAAGCACGGAAAAAACTAAAACGTAAAAAATTCATCCCAGTTATTTTAATAGTTTTTTTTTTTTTTTTTCAGTAATCTGAGCCCGTAAAAAAAACCGTAATTTCTACAGTTAACATACTTAAATGTATAAAAAAAATACTTATGTAACGGCGCGAGTATCGAACTCAAGACCCTTGTGTTTGTAGACAACGCTCTGTCCACTGAGCTACTATGGCAAATTTTTTCTGCCTCTTATTCTTGTATTTAAATTTTTTTCGATTAAATTTTCATAAAATCGAAAAAGCAAGTATGTACAATTGAAAACTTTGCAAATGCAAGACTTCACCAGCAGTGGACAAATAATCCACAAAAGTGGGGTATTAATTGTGAATTGTGAGGTAGCATGACTCAAAACCTAATTTGTGAGTCCTATGAACATAATAATAATTAAGAATTACTAGAATCGCCCAGTGGTCAAAATTTGACCACAAATGACATTAAATAATTATGGTACTTTCTGGACACTTTTAGTACTTTTTTTTTGCTATTTGGTACGAAATAAAAAAGCTAATTTTTCATCCCTGGTATAATTCATGCGAAATATAAATAAAACAAAGAACATGAAGTCAGTGTTATGCTTTTGTCTTTCTCTTTGTGCTTTAACTTTTTCTCAGCTCTGTGTGACCGTGTATTTTGTTGTTGTTAATACTGAAAAATTTGGATTTAATTTTATCTGGTTTGAGTCAAAATATTCACATAATCTTAACTTTGTGCACATCTACACACAAATACCTTTCTAATGGTGTATAATTTAAAGTCGTACTTCATTTCTAACAAAGTAAAAAAGATGGACAAATTTTTGTCTAACGTATTAATATATAGATACTTACATAAACGATATTGTTATGTGAGGATCTTTGACAATATAGATCGTTCCGCCAGCGTGGCCTTAGTGCTGTATTGTTTCATTAGAGTACTGAAGGCTGACTTTCAAGTCCAGTATAAAGCAAAGATTAACTAAAATAGGTCTGATGAGGCATGCAGGAAACTATTTTGCGCTTTTTTACTAAATGCTTCGCTTATTACTATTCTCCGTCGTCGAAATAAGCTATGAATTGGTCTCATGCAATTTTTCTTTAAAAGTTATAATCATTTGAAAATGGCACAATGGAGTGAAAAATCATATGAGAATCCACATACGATTTTTAACGTTCATGTATCATTTGAAATTGGTCGTAACTTTTTAAGGCAAAATCATACCAGACCAGTTCGTAGCTTATTTTGAAGACAAAGCATAGTACTAAACGATGCATTTAGTAGAAAAGAGCAAACCAATTTAGTTCAGCATCTAGGGGAGAGCGGAGAGGCTTCGGCGTTGGGGTACCTTCGGAAATACCGTTTTTGGCATGAAGAAGCCATTAACAAAAATATTTATTGAAGAGAAGATCCCCATTACGAATTAGAAATACCCTCACAAAGTTTGTCATCTGTATCTTCACAGCTGAAAAAGTTGCACGTGTTCTTGTGTTTTCACGCTTGCTGATGTAGTTTTTCGAATCTACACGTAGTATTTAAGAGTTTTTACTGCAAATATTTTCGTAAAAACAAAAAATCAATAAGAGTAATTCTACGGTTATGAAGAAATGTGCGAACACTAAAAAAAAAACTTGAAATTAGAAAAATAAACTAAAGAAGTGAAATAAAGACTCCGGGGTAGCTTCGGCGTCTTGTGTTGGTGTACATTCGGCAGAACAAAATTCTACCAAACATACTTTTCTAGTCTTTTTAGTTTTATACGTCTGTATAAAAGTAAGACCCGTGGAGATCCGATTGATGAAAAAATCATAACAGATGTTTTGCGCGGCATTGAGGCGTTGTGATTTGAACATAAAAATATTACAACTTTTTGCTTCTTGTTCTTTTGAATAACAATGAAATGGTAAGTTTTTTTTTATTATATTAAAGTACCTGGAGACCGATCCCTGCTCGGTCAACAATCTGACCTTATTATTTTAGTCGATGTTTTTATTCATAGCTATTTTTTGGGATGAAATTCGTATCTTTTCACCTCCAATGTTCAGGCTTTCAAAATGATAAATTAACCGATGAAAATAATAATAAGAAACTAGTAAGGGTGTAACTTTTGGCCTGGCCAAAAAATAAATACCCATCACTGCAGTATTTTGAAAATTTTGTTTACATACGTATGGGATGTGCCACGCCCTCTTGTCCAAGTTCACCCAGTTTTTGTTTAGAGCTTGCATTTATAGTTTTTAGTGTCTAAGTGAAATTTGGTTACATTATCTCAAAAAACGTTTTAAGTATAGCGATTTAAAGCTTTTGCTTATATAGGAGGTGCTACGCCCTTTTGTCCGAGTTCGTCTAGTTTTAGCTCAGAGCGTGCATTTATAGTCTTTAGCATTTGAGTGAAATTTGGTTGGATTATCTCAAAAAACTCTTTCAGTATATCATTTTGAAACTTTTGCTTATATGGAAGGTGCCACGTCCCCTTGTCCGATTTCACCCAATTTTGTTTGAGAGCTTTCATTTATGATTCTTAGTGTCTGAGTCAAATTTGGTTCGATTATCTCAAAAAACGCTTTCAATATAGCGTTTTGAAGCTTTTGCTTATATGGGAGGTACCACGCCCTCTTTTCCGAGTTTGCTTAGTTTTTTTTTCAGAGTTTGCGCTTACAGTATGTAGTATTTATGTGTATTTTGGTTGCATTGTCGTGAAAAATTCTACTAAAATTGCATTTTGAATATTTTTTTTTGTATGGGCGGTAGGCGTGTCCGTTGACCAATTTTGCTCATTTTCAATCCCCCGAGCTATCTCTGACAACGAAGGTTGTGCACCAAATTTCATTGAATTATCTTGCTCAGTTTTCCCAAAAAGTGTATTTCAACACACAGCACCCAGCCAGCCAGCCAGCCACCCAGCCAGCCAGCCAGACAGACGGACATGGCTATATCGACTCAGGAGGTGACGCTGATCAAGAATATATATACTTTTCTATACCTGCCACGCCTCCTTCTCTGCGTTACAAACGGAAGGACAAAGTGAATATACCCTGGGTGTAGGGTATAAAAACTCGGAAAGTATCGAATGGCATGGGAAACAATAGAAAAATATCAAAACACACAAATTTTTTTTTTTGTGAAATATAATGCCCTAAATAAAATAAATGGGATATGCTATGCACCCAAAATATTCGTCTTTTGTATGGGGGCTGAAATATCTTATCTTCAAAAGATCATAATTCGGAAAGTAAGAGACCTATTGGAAAAATCCGAAAGGATATTTTGATAAGGAAGAGTGTGTCTATTCGATGCCGTTAATAAAAAAGAATTTCACCTTTTCTTGTAGCTACGCTGTAAGAATGAACTTCAACTTCAAGCAAGCATATTTCAAAATCCTGCAGGTATAATCACAGTTCTGCTGATGAAGACGGATTCAGGGTCAAAAAGTACATAAGACATCATATAAGAAATAAAAAGTACATTCCATTTTTTTTTGTGCCTGAGTTACTAACCAAAATTTTTATTTTGGTAAAAAGTGGGCGTTGCAGTTATTGAACAATGCCTACTTTTCGTTATGCTTTAGATTCTCAAGATCCAGACCCTCATACCAAATTTCATCAAAATTTGTTGTACTATTTGGGAGAAATAGCATTTAATGTGTTTTACTTGTATGGTAGGTTCCACGCGCACCGGCGATATTTTGCCCACTTTCAGATTATAAGTGTCTAATAGCAAGTAGACTCCCTACAGTTAAATTCAGAAAGATTGCTTCAGTAGTTTTCTTTTTATAGCGTATTATATTTTTGTGGGCGGTGTCACGCCCTTCAACGAGTTTTCCCAATATAACGGCATATCACATATTGATCCTTGTTTGCAGTGGTAACATCTCCTAAATTATCATTAAAATTGTTCGAGTTGTTTTCGAGTAATATTAAATCAAAATTTTCAAGGGTTAAAAAGTGGGCGTGGAACTTCGATTACGCCCACTTTTTGTCCATAAAAAGACATGTACTGAATTTCATCAAAATACCTTTAATGGTTTGGAAGTTATGACTGGACCAAATTTAAAATTTAAGGCGGTACCACGCCCCCTAGTGGGCAACTATAAAGTTAAAACCAAATTTATTCTTCATTCTATGCTAGAGTGCATCTCTTTCCAGAGTTTCATTAAAATCGCTGCATCCGTTCTCGAGAAAAATTTGGGCACATATATATTTATAAGTATATTTATAAACATATATACAATTTTAGCTCGTATAAGAAGAAAAGATACAATAAAAGGTTTAGTTAAGTCAAAAAATGGTTTTTCAAAAGATTTTTTTTATCATTTTATGGTGCTTTATGCCAAATACCGAAGCTACCCCAGCATGGAGCACATTCGGCGGAAATGACTTATTATATTCATTGCGAAAAAACAAACTACCAGCAATACCTTTACAAGAAAAATTTTACCAACATTTTGTTATATAATAATTAAGGATTGAGACAAGCTAAGGCTTGCGCACGATGAAATTAGTGCAGGAATTTACTCAAATAACTTTTAAGCTAGTTGACATTAAAACAAGAAATATACATACGTTTTTTTTAACAGGAATCGTATTCATGTTTACTTTTATTACAAATGGTGTAAACCAAACGATCAAGATTTTTTGATGGCTTCTGATTTGGCTATATAGTGACATAGTAGAAAAAATACCTATCAAATATTTTTACAAAATTTAAAAAAATTACGGAGATATTGGACTTTGAAATTTTCAGGTTATTTTTTTTTTATCAATTTTAAGATGTCAAAAATGCGGTAGATGCTACATTTTTTTGTTTTTCTGGAAACCACTGACAAAATTTGAGGGGAATTGAACTCGGGGTGCAACACCCCTCTTATGAAAACAACACACGAAATCCTATATCGGTGTTCTAATATTGCGTCTACTATTCAGCATACAAAGCTTAAGAGGGATTAAACGAAAGGGATTTGCACCATACAGTAAAAATACTCAAAATTCTATATTTCTACGACTATAGTAGCTATCATTATAAAAGTTGGTACATAAATATATATTTTATTCACCTTGAAAAACCGGAAGGGTTGGAAGAGAAGGATGACGGAGATAGATGGGATTTGGAACATATGTAAAGGGCATCGGGAACGGGCGAACAAAGTCGCTTCCGAGCAAACTAGTTGCTTATGTTTTTTATCTGAACATTGATCACATAATACTTAATTACTCGAGAACCAATTGAGATAATCACTTCATTTAAACACTATTTTGCTTGTTTTTGTAAGCGCTACAAATTATGTTATCAACACTTTTTGAAAAGTCGACACCCAGTGGGTGCAAATGGAAAAAAACTGATTTATTGTAACTTTAGCGGCCTCTACCGCTCAAAATATCAACTTATGGGTGTCGCGTCCCAGATACAAAAAAACGTAGAATTTTATCATTCATAACTTTTGTTCAAAAATTTTTCCGTTTGACCAACAATAAACGAAATAAATTGAATCAAACATATATCAAGATATCGGCTAATGCGCACGGGTAGGGAGGTCACCTTTTTGACGTTAAGCTTTTTTATTGGTCCTAGAAACATTAAGCAAAAAAAAAATTGCAGTGTGCAATTTTTTCTAGGTCATCGTGCAATTTGACTGTACTATTATTTGAAAAAATTTGTTTTGTTTTTAAATTTGCGACCTCAAGTTAAAGTGTATAGTACAGAAAAGTTGTCGAAAAATTTATGAAGACCTAGAAAAAATTGCGCACTGGAAATATTTTTGCCTAATGTTTTTAGGAACACTGTAGAGACCTAAAACCAAAAAGGTGACCTTGCCCCCCCTGCGCTTCAGCCACCATCTTGAAATATTTTTGATTCGATTTATCTTGTTTCCTTTTGGTCGCAAAGGAAAAAATTTGGGACAAAAATTATGGGCAATAAAATTTTACGTATTTTTGATCTGGGACGCGGTATCCATAAGTTGATATTTCGAGCGGTAGAGGCCGCAAACGTTACCAAAAATCAGTTTTTTCCATTTTGACCCACTGGGTGTTAGTTTTTCAAAATATTAGAATTATAAAATTTTTAGCGCTTGTAAAAACAAGCAAAATAGTTTTTAAATAAAATGATTATCTCAATGGGTTCTCCTCGAGTTATGACATGTTAAAAATCAAATGCGTGTAAAAAATGAATTGTTTATGTTTTCTATCTAACTTAATTAATCGAGAAGCAATTGAGATAATCACTTCATTTAAACACTATTTTGCTTGTTTTTATAAGCGCTACAAATTATGTTATCAGCACTTTTTGAAAAATCGACACCCAGTGGGTGCAAATGAAAAAAAACTGATTTATTGTAACTTTGGCGGCCTCTACCGCTCAAAATATCAACTTATGGATATCGCGTTCCAGATCAAAAATACGTAGAATTTTATTGCCCGTAATTTTTGTTCAACTTGTTCAAACTTTTTCCGTCCAACCAACCAACATTTCGATATCTAACTTTTTTTTCTTGAATAAAGGTATATAAAAAATAACATATCAAATTTCGAAATTTCACCTCACTGTAAAACCCTAAAACTAAATTTTTTCAAAATCGTTGTCATAAGATCATGACGAAATCACACAATGAACATTTTTCTAGAACTCATTAACCCTTTATATACTGTGTTTATGGGTCTTTTCAACCCCCCTCCCCCCCCCCCCCCGAAAAAAACTTTGCAACAATGGGCTAAATTATTCTACAAAAATATTCTACGGAAAATTTCACTAGCAGTCACCTAAGAAGAAAAATGCTTATATGGGTGATTCTTAGATAACTGTGCTTTTTCGAGTTGCAAAATTGGCAGATAATTTTTTGGATTTTTGCAAGTTTCTTCATGCTATCTTGTGTAAACACACTCTTAAAACTCACCTTTTAAGTAGATCAACTACAAGTATGAATTTACGGCTTTGAGGTCGAAATTAAGAAATTTTACTGCCACGTTTGTGACATTTTAGCCACAGTATGGAAAAATTATGGTTTTGAAGCGTTTTGATGAGAGATATATTGCATATAATGACAAATTTACACTTCAAGACTAATTTTGCAACAGTGTCATGTCTCCGGTGGTCCATTTTTTTTATACCCTACTGCCCTAAAGATCAACTATGGTTTACTGTTATCTGTTTTAATAGCCGTTTATGGTGGATTAGTATCTCCTAATTACGAATCTGATCTTGATTTTTTTCTATTACATCAGTATCCTTAGTTATCCTTGCTCAAAAGTGAAAAAATCACAGTTTTGACATCTACTTAACAAAAACAGCAACAAGTAAAATTAATTTTTGTTAATGGATTCAGACAGCCGAATTTATTATCAACAAGACATAATTTACCGTTTTTCAATTGGATTCCCAGTTTCCGAGTTATAAGCTTTTAAAAAAAGAATACCTCTCAATAACGCACAAAGGATTTTCTGGACCGAAAAATTAACAAAAATGGTAAGTTTTATTATTTTTATCAAAAATATATTTTATCACAAAAATTTTAAGGCCTTGCAGACTAAAATTGGATGAAAAAATAAGGCTCTACTGTAGATTTAGTGAATGAACAGATGAAATTTTGATTCTGTTAATTTGCAAAGCAGTAGTTTAGTAGGCTTATTCACTAAATCTAGCATAGAACTGTCATTTTTCATGCGATTATGGTCTGCAAGGTCTCGAAATTTTTGTAATTAAATATGTTATTGATAGAAATAATAAAACTTGATTTTTTGTAACTTTTCGGTCTCGAAAAATCCTTTGTATGTTATCGAAAGATATCCTTACTTTAAAAGCTTATAACTCGGAAGCTGGGAATCCAATTGAAAAACGGTAAATTATGTCTTGTTGACAATAAATTTGGTAAATTGACAAAAATTTATTTTACTTGTTGTTGTTTTTGTTCTATAGCTTTAAGTAGATGTCAAAACGTGATTTTTTCACTTTTGAGCAAGGATAACTCAGGATTCTGACGGTCCAGAAAAATTTTTGTATTAAAAACATAATTAATAGCCTTCAACTGAACATCTGTATACTCAAACTTCATATTAAAATAAGTTTTTTGCAAAGTGATAAAAAGTGCCACGTTTGTGACATTTTTGATGCGCCACATTTGTGACATTTTTGTAGTTTATTGCTCATTGTAAAGCACGTTTTTGAGTTCAAGATTTTTCCGAAGGATTTTTTGGTCATGTATGCAAATCCTACAAAAAAATAGTTTCATGCATGAAATAAAATTTACTACATAGGAGTGCCGAGTGCCACGTTTGTGACCATAATTTTTAAAAAAATACTGTTTTTGTTTATAAACTGCCCTATAAAACGCAAACAGATTTTTTTTGGACCCGTCTGAACATGATAACCTTTGGGTGGATGGATAGTCATCAGAATTAACGCATGACTATTGCAGTCTATTGACTGATACAGTAGTACCATGCATTAGTAGCATAATGCTTTCAAGAAATTTTTTTTTCCAAAACTAGGGGACAGTTTTCAATTCGAAATTGTGCCCTCTAAAAATTATTTTAACCCTTTCGACCCGGCTGGGACAATAAATATATGTAAATTGGGATATATTGTCCCAGCCGGGTCGAAAGGGTTAAACTGCAAATGAGCTCAGAATATTGTAGCCTTAAGTATTTACTTAATATGTGTAGTAACTTGTTTTCTGTTCTATTTCCGTCTTTTGGTCGTTTTTCATAGTTTTGTTTATAAAAAGTAGGGGTAGGACATGCCACGTTTGTGACATTTGGGGTATATTTGCAAACTTTCACAGTAGACCAATAATTATTTGGTAGTAAAATTGATCCGGTTTATTAGAAAAACATAGTTTCTAACTTATAGCGTAATTTTTTGTGAAAAAAAAGCCTACTGTATAGGTGAAATCGCCAGAGGACACAAAAAGTACAGTTATCTGAGAATCACCCATATATAAGTAAAGTGCATCAGAGATGTAATAAACATGCGATGTGAGATGTTCTTATTGATTTGAACCATTTGTTGGCTCTCGTGATGAAATACCGACTTTTCAGTGTTCAGCAACTAGTTTTGAAATTTTATAGCAAATATTTATGTGGTACATATTGACTCAATATTTCCAAATTTTAGGTGTCATTTTTGCAATTTTTTAGGAAAAATGTATAAATGACCCATATTTGGGGGATGTAGAGGTTAAAGTTTTCTACTAAAATATTCCCCGTAATATTTTGAACAAGTTTGCTGAGCACATGATGCACCTCAGATGTAAGGATCATATAGTTAAATACATGGATTTAACACAAGAATGCGTTAGTTATGTTTTTTTCATGTACAGTGGAGTTGAAAACATCCAAAACCGATTAAAAAAAATGTGACGTGCTGGAGAAAAACCACGAGAAACTTTTATTTTTTTTTTTTAACGTCTATTTTAAGAATTTTTTGGATTTTCTCATGTGTTTTACAAATAGTTCGAAGTTGTCGAACATCGTTATCTGCTGATTGCTATTGCTGAGCAACAACACTACAAATTTCAAAAATTTAAGATGGGAAGGGTCAAATATAAATTTTCACGGTGATTGGTCCAGCCTTTTGGGAGTCTATAAAGAACATACATACATAAGTACATTAATTTTTATATATAGGCACGGCCACCGTTGGTAACATTACGTTCGCACTCACATTTTTGCTCATACCTCTGCGAGAAATAATTAAAAATCACAATTTCTTAAGTCCATACAATAAAACTCCGTAAGACTAATATTTCATAGGCTTCGTTGTTATAAGAGCATAAGTGAAAGCGAGTTTCGAGGTCAGTGCACATTTTCGGAAAAGTTTGGAAATCTATATTCCCTCGAACACCTTCTATAACTTGAAGATAAAAGATCAAAGTTACGATTGAACTGGTAATTGTGCGGAAAAAATTATTTTTGGTGGATTTACAGATGTTGAAGCAACGTTGGTAACATTACGCAAAAGCATTGGTAACGTTACGAATACTAATTTCTATAAATTAATTGTAGGCAAATACAGCAAAAGAGTCCAAACATTGGTTCTTGGTAGGTTTCCGTCAATTCTACATTACAAATTTTATGCTCTAAGACTTTAATACATCTTTTTTTTTTTGAAATAACGATAATACTGAGAGTCGTGGTCTGATTAGGATTAAAAAAGAGTGTGATCGGTTAATGTTCACGCCTACTTCCTATATAGGCTAGTAAAAAATATTTTATGGAGAGTATGCATGGAAGTTAACGTGCAATTTCGATCCTAAGCAGCCTAGTAATATTGTTGTTGTCTGTAATTTCATGCATCTAGCTTAATTCTTTTGTCTGGCAGTCAGGGTACAACATAAAAATCGAAGTCGAATATAAATTTCCCCTAGTTTACGATTAAGTTAAATGCTAAGCTAAATGCATGAAATACGACAATATTTCTAGGTTGTCTGGGATGTTTTAAAAAGCCTATGAGGGACGAAATAGTTCTGATATTCTTAGCTCTTGAATAGATCTCAAAATACCCATTAGCGTCATTTATGTCTATAACTTCCTCTTCAATCCTCCCGTTCTTATTGGTTAATTTAAATTTTTGTAAGGAATTTCTACGCTTTTCAACACCACTCAGAGCGTAGATTCAGAAGAAATTTTAGTAGAAAAATATTACTTATGATTTTTGGTTAAAAAATGTTGTTAACGTTACACATATTTAGTGGGTATGATCACCATAGTAGATGCTTTATATAGATAATTTTAAAATTGATTCAGAAATTAGACTAAAAATACTCGAAAAAAATGAATTCATTTTAATACTTTACCCACTAACTTCTGCTACAAGAAACTTCTTAATATATTTTGTTGGTAATGTTACGCTTTTTTTGCGGTACAATTCATTGCCACCAAATACGCATGTCCAAATATGCATATCCTTTTCTGAAGGAATCAAAATTCCATCAATACAATAAAAACTGATGCAAATTTTTACCTTCTTTTTGGAACTTGTTCTTTTGGCATTTTTTTCTTTTCACAAGCAAGTCATAGTTTTTACTAAAAAAGTACCCCAGAAACCAACTTTTATACTTTACAATAGTATTTTCCGACAGCATTAGATGTTTACTTATGAAATATGGTCAAATGAGTGCGAGATTTTAAAATATTTGCATTTTTGAATTTATTTGTTTGCATGCGTCAAAAAAAAATAAAAAATTTCATACTTCGCTGGGATTTTTTGAATCGAAAAGCTTCTTATATGGGAAAACTATTCTGGTTAGTACTTAAGCAATTCTCATCTGGTTAATCAGAGTATGGGCAATAAAAAGTAAGTAGCTAAGTAAACCTTTTTATAATTGCTTAACTTTAACTTACTCTAGAAGTTAAGGCAGTCATATTCTATATCTCCAATAAATAAAAAAATAGGTAAGGCATATTTTAGTAAATTTTCGCAGAATCACTCATGTATATGTGACGAGATAGCTATGAACTTTTAAAAAAAAAAAAAAATACCATAAAAAAATGTATTTTAAGTAGGAAAAGGATTTTTTCTTTTTTAACGCCAATTCGGGGCACCCTTTTTATTTTTTTTTAAATATTTTGATTTAAAAGTAAATTTTATTATAATTATTTGCCGACCTTCGAAATCGTGGTATCTTTTACGGTTATCAAGCTATGAATTTTTGAAGTTTTTTAATGGTGTGTTTGTCATGAGTCGCTGGTTCACGTGCGCTACCATATAAGGTTGCCACTGTCCGGACGGTTTTTTCTTTCGGCGGTCTCTAGTAAGATTCTTTGTGGAATATTTTAACCCATTTTAACCAATTTTTTTTTGGAAAAGGGGGTCAAAAAGACCAATAAAAACGGTATATAATGAGTTAAGATATTAAAGAAGACTAATATAAAATCAAACAAGCAACAATTTTTCCTAATATTTTAACCCATTATATCCCGTTTTAAGGGTCTTTTTGATTTCATTTCCAAAAACTTGGTTAAAATGGGTTAAAATATTCCAGCAAAATATTTTACAAAAACTTTCATAGGGGCCACCGAAAAAATAATACCATCCGAACGGTGGCAACCCAATATAGTAGCGCACGTGCACCAACGACTCATGATAAACACAACAAGCCCCAAATTGGCTTTAAAAAAAAGCTTTTTTCCACTTAAAATAAAAATTTTTCAAACAAGTGAGTAAGTATCTAAAAGTTGGATCGGACTTCATATGGCCGCCATCTTGGATTTTTGCGGAATTTTGAAAAATCATTTTACCACAGTTATACGTATGTCAAATACTTACTTTTCACCAATTTTCATAAAAATCGGAGATGTCAACCCATATCTTAAATATTGTCCTTTGTTCAGTTAGATCAAAAACTCAATTTTGACTTCTGCTGAGTAAAGTATTATTTTGTCAGACCGCGTCACATTCATAGGTATGTACATATATTATTTGTGGTGTGAATTATAACAGAATCTTATTCGATTTATGTATAAATTAAAACAAAATTTTAACTTATGTAAGTAAAACGTATCTGCATGTATTTCTCAAATATTGTAGGTCATATTTCTAGTTCATAAGTTTACTTCAATACAAGGGAAAACATTTCACCTTTGAAAGCAAACAAAAAAGAAAAAAAAAATGTTTTTCTATCAACCTTTAAGTTGTAAACAGCTTAACTTGCATATCTCACCACGATACAACCCCTGAAAATCACTTCAATGGGAATGGGCGTGCCAGCTTTCCACTTCCCAAATGGTTTTTTTTGGTTTTTTATTTTATTTTTTCTTTTACGAGTATGTCACTTCAGACAAGGGTTGCTTGTTAAAAATTAAACAAGGTATGCGTAGGAATAGTAATGTTTGTATTCTGGAAAAACAATTTTATATGTGTGTGTTTTGAACGAGTTGGGTGTGCGAGACAAATTTGCACAAGTAGGTGGAATTTGGAAGAACACTGCACTTAGAGGGTTGCAAAAATGCCAATCCTATAGCATCAATAGAAATTTACTTATATAACAGTTTTTAGTCAGTGTATCCCAGTAGCAATTTCAACCTTTAAATCCAATCAAAAGGGTAACATTGTACTTATCTCTGCACTTAAATAAGTGGTGAAGATTTTATTTGAGCAGCAAGCTGTAAGGTTTGGAGAACTTATATTGAGCTTCACTGCCATATTTCTGCATCATTTTAACATACGTATTAATTTTTAATTAGATTTAGAATGATAAGATTATTAAGACTCTTTATTAGACTGATTTAAAGTTGTGTGAAAAAAAATAAAGTTGTTTGTTATTGCGCTCCCACGGAACCAATATGTTTCTTTTTTTTTTTGTAAATAAGCATCAAATAAAATTTGGTCAACTCCCACTAAATATAGGCAGACCATTTTCTTGATGGCCACACCTGGGACAGGAAAAAAAATATTTTATACAATATATGGTCTTTGATCTATCCTTTAGAGTCAATGGTCCATAATAGATGGTCTATGTATTCTCCTTTAACTCCTAGGAGGAGCATAGGGCCAAAGATGGTCTATAGTTAGTCCTTTATTGTATATGGTCCAAAACATATGGACTATGATCTGTTCTTTACGGTCTATGGTTAAGCTGACCATTAGACCGGTGCGTTTTGGACGAAAGTTTAAAATTTGTCGCGCAACCGGCAGAATTCTAAAGCTTAACTATCGACATGAAGATTGCCGCCACCCTAGCTCTGAGAGATGACGGGAAGGGGTGTCGATATATTTTTGAAGGTTGAAAAACATGGTTTAAAAATGCATGCTCATAGGTCCGAAGTAAATCAATTCTCAGCTTCGTAGTAGGTTGAAAACTGAAATCCAAGACATGGATTCTTATGTATTTTTTCCCGTAGAATCGAATGGCATCATTAGTTTTCTGATTAAACGTCCATTTTTGGCGTTAAGTGAACTTTTCAGCTCAAAAAAGTCGAAATTTTTCCAAATCCCCTGTTTGAGCACTCCACAATTGAACAGAAAAAATCATAGAAAAATTTGGAATATACATTTTTTTAGGATTTTTCCTGACAAATGCAGTGGTAACATTTTATTTTGCGCTACGACATTATTTTCATTCATGAAAAACGAATTTTTGATTTTTATTATCAAAAAATATCACTTAATCAGGCGTAAATATTTAGTCAACGACGGTTCCCAACGTCCGGACGGTTTTTTTTTTCCGGTGCCCCCCAGTAAAATTTTTTTATAATATTCTTGAAAATTTTTTAACCCATTATAAACAAGTTTTTGAAAAAGGGGTCAAAAAGACCCTTAAAAACGGAATATGATGGGTTAAGATGTTCACATAACTTAATGTAGAATCAAGCATGGAACAATATTTTAGAACATCTTAACCCATTATAGACAAGTTTTTGGAAAAAGGGATAGAAAAGACCCTTAAAAACGGGACATAATGGGTTAGGATGTTCACATAACTTAATGTAGAATCAAGCATAGAACAATATTTTAAAACATCTTAACCCATTATTTTAAGGGTCTTTTCCACCCCTTTTTCCAAAAACTTGTTTATAATGGGTTAAGATGTTCTAAAATATTGTTCCATGCTTGATTCTACATTAAGTTATGTGAACATCTTAACCCATCATATCCCGTTTTTAAGGGTCTTTTTGACCCCTTTTTCAAAAACTTGTTTATAATGGGTTAAAAAAATTTGCAAAAATATTATAAAAAAATTTTACTAGGGGGCATTGAAAAAAAAAAAACCTTCCGGACGTTGGGAACCGTCGTTGACTAAATATTTACGCCCGATTTTGTGATATTTTTTGATAATAAAAATCAAAAATTTGTTTTTCATGAATGAAAATAATGTTGTAGCGCAAAAAAAAAATGGCACTACTGCATTTGTCAGGAAAAATCCTAACAAAATGTATATTTCAAATTTTTCTAAGATTTTTTCTGTTCAATTGTGGAGTGCTCAAACAGGGGATTTGGAAAAATTTCGACTTTTTTTGAGCTGAAAAGTTCACTTAACGCCAAAAATGGACGTCTAATCAGAAATTTAATGATGCCATTCGATTCTACGAGAAAAAATACATAAGAATCCATGTCTTGGATTTCAGTTTTTAACCTACTACGAAGCTGAGAATTGATTAACTTCGGACCTATGAGCATGCATTTTTAAACCATGTTTTTCAACCTTCAAAAATATATCGACATCCCTTCCCGTCATCTCTCAGAGCTAGGGTGGCGGCAATCTTCATGGCGATAGTTAAGCTTTAGAATTCTGCCGGTTGCGCGACAAATTTTAAACTTTCGTCTTAAACGCACCGGTCTACTGACCATACGTCCCGTTTTAAACGGGACTGTTCCATTTTCAAGCTTTCTGCCCCGTTGTTCCGCAAGTATGCGGAAATGTCCCGTTTTCATAAAATTGTACCGTTTTCAAAAATTTGTTTGCGAATCCTGCTTTGAGTGTAGAACAAAGTGATGAATAATAAAATATGAACACAACTTGGAGTAGCTGTGCTAAAAGCAATATTAATTGTTATGAATAACAATAACAAAACATGTCTACAAATGCATAGTTATTTAAAAAGTAAACCTTTAATTTTAACGAAAATCAGGTCTTCCGAAAAATTTATGAAACCGGCTAAAATCAGTTAAATTTTATTAGACTTTTTTTTTATTTATATAATTTCTTTCCAGAGACTTTGTTTGAGAGAAAAAAATTTCTTTTTTTTTTGCTTTTCTTTTTTTGGTAGGGCTTGAAGAAATAAAAGGTGTCCCATTTTGATCCATAAAAAAATGGTCACGTTATCTATGGTACATACTATATGGTCTATGATCTGCTCTGTATGGTATATTGTTAACGATCGTATCTTTACTGTTTTTCGCAGTATTATACTGTTTTCCAAACTCAAATACTGCATACTGTTTTTTCTCCAAAATATTGGGAAACAGTAAAAAAACATACTGTTTTCTTTCCCAAAATACTGCGAAAAAATGTATAACTCAAATTTATTGGACTTGGGGGTAATGCACTAAATTTTTAGGTCATTGCGCATTTCACTAACACAAATAAAATTTTTCCAATGCAACTAAATGAACTTAGAGATATGTAGTGATAAATTTCACTGAAAATTTTCATTTAAGTTTCATTAAATTTAATATAACAAATTTCCACTTTCAATAAGTTTAACGAAGTTTAAAATGAAATTTTGTAAATTTGTAAGATTTTTATTAACTTCAGTGGAACAAATTTTCACTGTCATTAATTTAATGAAAATTTTCACTTTCATTAGATTAAGTGATAATGGTAAATTTACCATTAAATCCGTTTTTTGACAGTAAAAAAAATTTCACTGTCACTAAATTATGTAGAATTTTTATTGAAAATTGTTAATTAAATTTAGTGATAATGCACTAAATGCATTTTTTGATAGTGAAAGGTTTCTCACTAACACTAAATAAATTTCTTGATAGTGAACATTTTTTCACTAGCCTAAATTTAGTGAAAAATAAAATTTAACGCAAGACCGAGTCTGAAATTTTTCAATAGACACAAAAAAATTTTTGGTAACCATCGAAATAAGTTCCTTGGCTTAGTATTTTTTTTAATTTTTTTAATATGTAGTATGAAAAACTTTTTATGTTTGAAAAAAAAAAAATTACAAAATGAGGTTTTCTTTGGCGTGGCCAAAAATTATACACCGCAGTTTTTTGAAAATAGTGCTTGTACGGGCGGTGCCGCACTCTCTTGAACAAATTCACTTAGCTTATGGTTCGATTACCTAAAAAAACGCTTTCAGTATAGCATTTTGGGTCCTTTGCTTATATGGGAGGTGCCACGCCCAGTTTTTGCTCAGAGCTTGCATTTATAGTTCTTGGTGTTTGAGTGATATTTGGATCGATTATCTCGAAAAACGTTTTCAGTATAGCATTTTGAAGCTTTTGCTTATATGGGAGGTGCCACGCCCTCTTGTCCGAATTCGCCTAGTTTTTGCTCAGAGCTTGTACTTTCTATTCCTAGTATTTATGTGTATTTTGCTTCTAAATGTTATTGCAAATAGTGCTCTTATTACTGCATTTTGAATATATTCTTGTATGGGCGGTAGGCGTGTCCGTTGACCGATTTCGATCATTTTCAATCCCTTCAGCTAACTTTTACGGCAAAGCCACTGTACCAAATTTAATCAAATTATCTTGCTTAGTTTTCTCGTAAAAAATATTTCCACAGACAGACAGCCTGCCAGCCAGACAGTAGTACATGGCAATGTCGACTCAGGAGGTGACGGTGATCAAGAATATACTTATATACTTTTCTATACCTGCCACGCCTCCTTCTCTGCGTTACAAACGGAAGGACAAAGTGAATATGCTCTGGATGTAGGGTATAAAAAACACAGTCCCGCATAGGTTTTCCTCTCTGAATTTTAAACAGCGATTTCTATAGATTTAAGTGTGCTGATTACGAGAAGAATAGCACGTCACAATTTGCAGTAATTTAAGTTTTACTTAAGTGCCTTTTGGCTCCCGGAAATAACGCCAGAAAATTTTTTGGAAATAATGCCAGAAATTTTCTGGCATTAATTTTTGGAAATAAAGCCAAAAACTGATCAGGAAACAACGCCAGAATTTTTGGAAATAACGCCATAGGAAATAACGCCAGAAAATTGTTTAGGAATAACGCCAGAAAAATCTGCATACAAAATTCTGGCGTTATTTCCATTTTGTTTTGGAAATAAAACCAAAAATTAACTAGGAAATAACGCCAGAAAATTTTTTGGTTTTATTTCCAAAACAAAATGGAAATAACGCCAGAATTTTGTATGCCGATTTTTCTGCCGTTATTTCCTTTTTCTAAACTACATTATTTTTGGAAATAACGCCATAATTTTTGGAAATAACGCCAGAAAAGTTTTTGGCTTTATTTCCAAAACAAAATGGAAATAACGCCAGAGTTTTGTATGAAGATTTTTCTGGCGATATTTCCAAAAAATTTTCTGGCGTTATTTCCTATGGCGTTATTTCAGGGAGCCGTGCCTTTTTTGAATCTACAAGACTACCACGCCTATACTACTGAACGTATCAAAACCGTATTTGCACCAGAAGTTTTTTTGGTGCTCCAATATATTTATAAAAAATATGGGATCGATTGGACAAGGGGGTGTTGTACCCCACACATTTGAGACGCTCCTACGCCTATACTTTTTTTCCATTTGTACCCACTGGGTGTTGATTTTTCAAAAAGTTGTATTTGTATAATTTGTAGTGCTAAAACAAGCAAAATAGTGTTTAAATTAAGTGATTATCTCAATTAGTTCTCGAGTAATTAAGTTTTATGTGATCGACGTTCAGATAGAAAACATAAGCAATAAATTTTTTACTCGCATTTTATTTTTAACTTGTCATAACTCGAGAACCCACTGAGATAATCATTTCATTTGAAAACTATTTTGCTTGTTTTTACAAGCGCTAAAAATTTTATAATCCCAATATTTTGAAACACTAACACCCAGTGGGTCAAAATTGAAAAAGCTGATTTTGGTAACGTTGGCGGCCTCTACCACTCGAAATATCAACTTATGGATTCCGAGATCAAAAGTACGTAAAATTTTAGTGCCCGTAAATTTTGTTCACAATTTTTTTCTGTGCGACCAATTAGAAACGAGATAAATCGAATCAAAAATATTTCAATATGGCGGCTGAAGCGCAGGGGGGCGAGGTCACCTTTTTAGCTTTGGGTCTCTACAGTGTTCCTAAAAATTTTAGGTCTTTTTACATGTTTACGTACATTTTAGGACACTTTTACTGTACTATAACTCGAGAACCAATTGAGATCAGCTCTTCATTTAAAAAATATTTTTTTACAAGCACTAAAAATTTCATAATCCCAACATTTTGGAAAATCAACACCCAGTGGGTGCAAATGGAAAAAAACTAATTTTTTGTATCTTTGGCGGCCTCTACCGCTCAAAATATCAACTTATGGATATAGCTTCTGTGATCAAAAATACGTAGAATTTTATTATGCGTAATTTTTGTTTAAAATTTTTCTGTCCGACCAACAGGAAACGAGATAAATTGAATCAAACATATTTCAAGATGGCGGCTAAAGCGAAGGGTAGGGAGGTCACCTTTTTATCTTTAAGGTTCTATAGTGGTCCTAAAAACATTAAGCAAAAAAAATTGCAGTGCGCAATTTTTTCTAGGTCTTCATACATTTTTCGACAACTTTACTGTACTAAACACCTTAACTTAAGGTCGCAAATTTAAAAACAAAACAAATTTTTTCAAATAATATTTTATTTTAGAAAACTGAATGCATTTCGACCAATCGAAGCAACCGATACACCAACATATACCTCCAGCAAAATTTCATCCTTGTAAAAGAAGAAGCCTCATAAAACTGTAATTTTTGTGGAAGGTCAGGTAGACATTTGTGTTAACAAAGCCCCCGAAAGAGATCTTCTTCATTGTGGTAATCTTCTCAGATTTTCTTACAACTCGGTACTGATTATTTTCTTATTAAAGAATCAATGTCGTCATGATTTCAAGTGACCCGAATAAGACATGAAATTACGTTGACTGGTTTTGGTCAAACGAGTATTTATGGTACTGTGCAAATTGAAACGAATGAGATTTTTGAAAGTTGTTGAAGTTTTGGAAGCTATGTACTCAAGATGAATGATAGCATTGGAACCTACAAATATTCTCATGACAGTTTGAAAAAAAAAGCCAACAAGTAAAGTTACTGAAGATTTGTATGGTGAAAATGGTAATAATGATAACTAAATTGATTTACTGCATGAAAAACACCTATTGAGTAATTCATAAAAAAAAAAAATTTGGTTCTAAATATTGTATGAAATATACTGTTGTTGGCACAAAAAAAGATACGATCGCTATATATGGTCCATAATAAATGAGTACCTGGAGACCGATCACTGCTCGGTTAACAATCTGATCTTATTATTTTAGTTGATATTTTTATTCATAGCTATGTTTTGTTACGAAACTCGTACCTTTTCACCTCTAATGGTCATGCTTTCAAATTGGTATATTAACCGATGAGAATAATAATAAGAAAAAACTCGCAAAGTATCGAATGGTATAGAAAATATCAAAAACTTGAAATTTTTTTTAGGGCATTCTACATAAAATATATAAATGGAATATGCCACGCACCCAAAATTTTTCGTTTTATGTGTCGAAAAGTAAGAACCTATTGGAAAAATCCGAAAAGATATTTTGATATCACCTTATTTTGTAGCTACGCTGTTAGACTGAACACAGTGTTTTCTTCAACTTCAAGCAAGGATATTTCAAATTACTGAAGTTATAATGACAGTTCTGCTGATGAAGGCGGACTGGACTCAGCGTCGAAAAGTACATAATACATAAAGATTTCACTCCATTTTTTTGCGCCTGAGTTATTAACTGAAATTTTTTATTTTGGTAAAAAGTGGGCGTGGCAATTATTGAACGCCCACTTTTCGTTATGCTTTAGATACTCATGATCCAGACCCTCTCACCAAATTTAATCAAAATATGTTGTACCATTTGCGAGAAATAGTATTTAATTTGTTTTACTTGTATGGGAGGTTCCACGCACACCGGCGATATTTTGCCCATTTTTAGATAGTAGGTGCTTAATAGCAAGTAGACTGCCTACAGTTAAATTTAGAACGATTTCTTTAGTAGTTTTCTTTTTAAAGCGTTTCATATTTTTGTGGGCGGTGCCACGCCCTTCACGAGTTTTTTTTTTTAATATAACGGCATATCACATATTAATCCTTGTTTCCAGGGGTACAGTCTCTTAAATTTTCATTAAAATTGTTGGAGTCGTTTTCGAGTAATATTGAATCAAAATTTTCAAGGGTTAATAAGTGGGCGTGGCACTTATTCAATCCCGCCCACTTTTCGTTTATTACAAGGTATTATTAAACAGTACCTACAAACCAAATTTCATTCAAATACCTTGTAACATTTGCGAGAAATAGCATTTAACGTATTTTGCTTGTATGGGAGGTTCCACGCGCAACGGCGATATTTTAATCCGATTCAGATCAGAGACACCTTATAGCAAGGAGGCTTCCCACAATTAATTTTAGAATGATTGCTTTATTAGTTTTTTTTCTATACCGTATTATATTTTTGTGGGCGGTGCCACGCCCTTCAAGGAGTTTTCCCAATATAACAGTATATCACATACTAATCCCTGTTTGTAGAGGTAAAACTTCCAAAATTTTCATCAAAATTGTTGGAGTCGTTTTTGAGTAATATTGAATAAAAATTTTCAAGGGTTAATAAGTGGGCGTGGCACTTATTCGATCCCGCCTACTTTTCGTTTATTTTCAGGTATTGCTAAGAGGTACTCGCTCCCCAAATTTCATTCAAATACCTTGTGTGGTTTGCGAGTTATGACCAAATCAATTTTAAAATTTAGGGCGGTGCCACGCCCCCTGGTGAGCATTTGCAAAGTTAAATTCTTCCTCATTCTTCCTTGTATGTTAATATCTAACATTATCCGAAGTTTCATTAAAATCGCTGTGGCCGTTTTTGAGAAAAAGTTTTGCCCGTTCCAAACAAACATACATAAGTACATAGGTACATAAGTACATAAGTACATACAATTTTATCTCGCATAAGAAGAGAAGATCTATGATCTGTTTTTTATGGTATATCGTCTATAATACTTGGTCTATGATGTGTCCATTACAGTCTATGGTCCAAAATCTACATATAATCTTTGGCTTATTATCTCTGCTTTGTGATTCATATGTAAACTAAAATTGTTGTGAGACAAAATTCCTCAAGCGGATCGTGTTTTACCCAGCATGCGAGTTTTAAAGCCAAAATCGGTGGACACATTCTCATAACGGATATGTAACCAGCCTTAAACTTTCTTTTAAAAAAAATTGTTTTTTTTTTTTTTAAGTTACAAGCTATAGAAGTTTGCAATAGCTCTACATTAAAACTTCAATATCTTTTGATTGCGTGGATGAAATTTGATTCAAAAAACGCAAGAATTTTGTAAAAGGCTTGTACTTTAATAAGCAAAATATATTATTGGAAAAAAATTTTTATTTTGTTGTAAATTTACAAGAAACTATAAATAAATGGATAATTAATGCACATCTCAATGCTCTTGATGATTTACAACTAAAATTTTTTGAACTGCGTTCTTTAGTGGTATTATTTCCGAAAAACAAAATTTGTAGTCGCTGGTAGTTTTCAATTTATTACATGTTTCCTAACTACCTTTAAAAAATTTCAATACAAATTTTCTAATATTTTTATTACAAGTTTTTAAATAGAAAAAAAAAAAAAATATCGACTTTGATATTAAGAAAAGTTTATGAATAAATATTGCAAAAAATTTGTAGAATAATACAAAATAAATAACGCAATTCAATATGCATCCATCCATCTTAAATCCGCGAAAGTTACGGAACATTTCCAGGACTTTTTTGAAACCGGTGCTAGAGCGCAAAATCCTGGATGAAATTAAATTATAACAACCTGATTATTAGAGCGCCCATATGTGCGAAATTGTGAATTTGATTGCTCCCCGTCCTGAAACTAGAGGTCAAAAAAATAAGATCCAAAAAAAAAATTAGTAATCGGTAGTGGAAAAAACCCAGCCGGTTTTCGGTCAAAGGTCAAAAAATTGACTAGGTTAACATTATCTTCCTAGAAAGTTTTGGTTCAAAAATTAAATTTGCTGCTGTTTGGGCCCAAAAATTTAAATTTTTTATGAAAATGTTCATGACTTCTTTTCTATAAATTGATTTTTTGTAATTTTTAAAGTGCATAATATTTGTTCTGGAATTCTTATGATGTAGGGAATTAAATGTTGATTAATTTATTGGCCATACTGCTTTGGCACCCAACAGCTAGTTTCCCTGAGTCTGACTGCACTGCATGAAGCAGAAGCTTTAATAAAAGAGGTAGGCTCCAACAGGTGTAAAATGACATTAAGTGCTGCGGTAGGGAATGATCTCAGTGCCCCCGTTACACCGACACAGGCGGTCCTTTGCACCCTCTCTAGTTTTGTCTGATTGTCAACCTTGCTGGTAGTTGGCCACCAAACTAGGGAGCCATAAGTGAGGATTGGACGTACTACGGCTGTCTTTTGCTGAAAATTTTCTTGCAGGCATAGAAGGCTATGCAAGCCTTCTTACACCTCAGTTCGATATTGTCTTTCCAATTTAGCTTTGGATCCAGTATAACTCCTAGATATTTGGCTGTCTTGGCGAGTGACAGAGTCTGTCCATTTAGTCGAGGAAGGTTGAAGTTTGGAATTTTGGTTTTTGTGGTAAAAAGCATTAGATCAGTTTTGGCTGGGTTAACCACCAGGCCGCATGCTGTGGCCCAAGAGGATAACTTTGTCAAAGCTCCTTCCATGATATTACTGATCACGTCGGGAAACGGGCCTGATACCTGATAGGGCTGCCACTCTTTTAGCTAGAGGCATGGCGTTTTCTAAGGAACTAGCATTACTCTGTAGTAATAGTGGTGGTAGTTCTTTGAACTTGAATTTGATTATTCTGTCAAAAGCGATCCAATTTGTATTTTGTATATTTCGAAAAGGTGGATGATCTTCCACCTTAAATTTTATGTGGAAAACAATCCACCTGTGATCCGAAAAAGAATTTTTGGTAAGGATTTTCCAATTCTCAACCCTGATACCAGAGTGTGTCTATAGAACAGTAACATCCAGGACTTCCTCCCAACCCGTGAAATTTTCCGAACTTTGAAACACAAAGGTTGGAGTATTGCCAGTGTTGCAGATAGAAAAATTTGAATTAATGATAAAGTCGAAAAAAGACTCACCACGGTCATTTGTTTCGGTGCTGCCCCATAGCGTATGTCTGGCGTTGGCATCTCAGCCCAAAAGTATGTTTATATTGGAGGACGAACGCGCAGCTAGCCTCTGAACTTCCTCTGGCGGTGAAGTTCGATCGTGGGCACAGTATGCTGAGGCGATGTAGAGGTCTTCCTCCTCCGCATTCTTGATCTTGACAACTGTCAGATCCTGAGTGCTAAGGTTAGGACAAAAAAAGCTCTACTATGTTTTTTTAAAATAATACACGGCCTAGGCTTACCATTTGCTCGTTTGTAAAAAAAAATTGTAATTTTTATCGCCCAGTCCTTTAATGGCCAAACCAAAGACCCAGGGCTCTTGGACGATATCAATGTCAACATTTTCCTCCCTGAGAAAAATGGTAAAATTATCCGAGGCGCACTTCGAGTGCCTCAGGTTAATTTGGACGATTTTTAACATCAATCTGAGAAGCCATATCGTCCCCACCAATGCTTATGACGTCCATCAGTCTGTTGGCGTTTTCGACCACATCTGTGTCAGCATCCATGCTCGTAGGGCGAAAGATTTTTACCTTAGCAAATCTTACGCCGAACCGTAACTTATTGTCTGCTAATGTGAGCGCCTCTAGACATTTTTCATTTAAGGCGAATAAAACGGAGGTACTGCTACCTTGCGGTGCCTCAGTTTTGATAACTGACCAGTCGTGCATTGGAATACCTAGATTTGGGTAGACATTGCAGAAGCTTTGCATTGTCTAACTTCATCTGGGGCAACCAAATGCGAGCCCGAGGTCGCCTCGGAATATCCTTTGCCGGAATTAGTTTGAGGCTCAAACCATCCTATGCGTCGCTAATCTTAGCGACGCACTCGCTCAGGAACTTCCGAGAGAAATCGTACTCGCATTTTATCACCCTGCATCCATGGACGATCGCAGAACTGTCGAAACATGGTAGTGGGTCTCCTACTCCGCTCAGAAGGTGTTCCATAACCATTTCCGACAGCGTGGCTTCGATCTCGACCCACTTGTCAAGAGCTTCTTTGCCACTGCGGGATACTTCGTCGATTAGCGCCATATATAATTCATTCTAAGCAACATCGCTTAACGATCTCGTCACAGCAGATGCTTTAGATGCCATCATATCATCGCTCACGAATTTTTTAGTTCTCTTTGCTTCGTTTAGGGATTCATCGTTCGACCTATTTCTCTTCGAAGCATCGCGTACATTTGAGGTCGCTTGAAGTTGAAGTTTTGTAAAACATTTTAAAATAAATTTTAAAGTTGCAAAAGAAGTGTTGATTTAAGTGCGTATATTTCTTTAAGTGCAGAAAAAAACGAAAAATTGCAGAATGGATTATTCTACGATAGGTGTGTTCTTTACAATGAATTTAATTTAATAAAAAAAGAATCATTATAAGAGTCAAAATAGTGTGTTCAAACTTTATAAGTAACTGAGTATTTTGTATTGAAAAATTTTAAATTTTTAAAAGCAGAAAAGTATTAGATCCTCACGAGTCCCAATTTTATCTACCAAAAATTCTCATAAATTAAATCTTTTTGTAGCTTAAACTGCAAAATTTGGCTCCTACTATTTCCAATTGGCAAAATAGCTGCACTTTTTGCTGATGCCTATACACGTGATATTTTTAGTTTTAAAGAAATTTTAAACGAAAAAATTAACGAATTTAAAGGACTAAAATTCTCAGAAATTATTTGATGGCGAAGAGTTTTCAGATTAAAATAAAAAATAATTGTTTTTCAAAAACTTGAGATTATTAGTTCGGAGATTGAAAAGTTGGAGTTTCGGTAAGTTATGTCGGCCTCTATTATCAATTTTTTTGATAATTCAGTATTACAGTATTACTCCAGTTAACAATACAAAAAGAATAAGCCATATCTATTAAATAAGGTTCAGTGATATAGAATTTTTAAAATGTTTTTGTGATGTTTTTGTCTATAGCGCCCTCTGTGGACAAATTTTCTATTCTGTAGTGTTCCCAGGCTACTCTTCTGAGTTATATAAATTGATTGACACCTTGATAACTAAAATCAATAAAGCAGTATACGAGATAGAAGACCCTAAAAGTAACAACATGTATCATGTGTACAGCGCCATCTATTGAATGTTTTTCAAAAGTTTATTGCCATCATATTGTCATTTTAGTAAAATGAAAGAGGAAAACTTTATAAAAACCAAAATCGGCTCAGTACTACAGGAGCTCCAAGTCCTCAAATATTTCACTTGTCTGCAGTGCCCTCTATTGACAATTTTTTTAAACGAGTCTATATTTGTTTTGATCGTCTGAATAATCTGAATAAAATGGCACCTCAATTTACAAAATCGGACCAGTAGTTTCAGAGTTATTAATTTTGACCAGGTTTTTAACTCAGATACCCCTATGTGCGTCGCTGCGCATATATAAGAAACCCAAATGCCCTCCAAATTCAGATGGATGGGCAAAAAATTGACAGAAGTTGCTTTAAACCACTTATGACGAGCGACCGCGAGCATTGGCTCCTCACTAAAAACAAACTTACAAAAGAAAATATACAAAAGCTTTCCAACACTGATTGTATGACGAACAAAAAGCGAAAGAAAATGATTGAAAGGATGAAAAATCTTTTCTTTTTATTGTTTTTATCTTATTAATTGAACAGACTGTAAAAATATTATAATAATACTAGCTGGCCTGGTTGCGACTTCGTTCGCCCATTCTCGATGCCCATCCATCTCCATCATCCCTCTCTTCCAATCACCAAGGTTTTTAAAGATCCATGTATCAACTTTTGTAATCATAGCTCCCATAGGTACAGAGATATAGCATTTTATATATTTTTTGTATGAAGGGTACAACTCCCCCTTCTCACTCCCCCGCCCAAGATTTTGAAAGTAAATATTCATGTATGTACCAAGTTTTATAAAGATATCTGCGATATGTGAAGAAATATAGCATTTTGTGTATTTTTGAAAAGTGGATGCAATTCTCCTACACTCAATATCCCCCAAGTTTTGCATGGTGAATGGCAGATATGTACATTATGCATAAGTTCATCAACTTTCATAATCATAACTTGTATAACTGTAGAGATATAGCATTTTCTGTTTTTTTTTTTTCATAAGCTACATACGGACACCATTTCATTTTTATATATATAGATAAAAAGAATGAGTTTTATTAATATTTAAAAAGAAAAACTATGTGAAGAATGTACTGAAAAAAAAGGCAAAAAGATAAAAAAAAATTTTCAATGTTAGAAAAACACGACTACACTGATATTTACTGTCAGTGAGGTTTCACGTAAATATATTATGTTCAATATATCCGCTTTTCGCCAGTTTTTTGTAATTGATAGTATAAAAAAATCACGAAACAATTTAACTTAGCGTCCATAATCACTGCGCAAAAGCACTTGCAAAGCAAACAAAAAGTTATATTGTCACCAGTACGGCTGCCAGCGGAGTCTCAACTTCTTTGCAGATTTGCAAGGTTATGTCTGCAAAATTTTGCCGCTAAGAAAACCCAAGTAGATGAACGAAATGATGGTGGCTTAAAACACTTATTAAAGCACTATATAAATTAAATTAAGTAAAAACTTTCACTTAAAAATCGCAAAAAAATAAAATTTGTAAGCGCGCACAAAAAACTGAACTGCCAAGTTTCAGTGTTGCCGATCATAACTTTTAAAAGAAAAATCGCACAAATCCATTTCATAGCTCATTTTGAAGACATAAAGCAGTTCTAAATGATGCATTCAATAACAACTACCAATACATTTTCTTGCATCCAATAAAAAAGCGACTAAAAGAAGAAAGTTAAAATACTTAATTTTTTTCCAAACTTTGAGACATTTGATTCCCTACAACAAAAGAATTCCATAACAAATATTTCGCCCTTTAAAAATTACAAAAAACCAATTTATAGCAAAAAAAACTTGAAAATTTTCCTAAAAAATTTAAATTTTTGTACCGAATCAGCAACAAATTTAATTTTTGGACCAAAACTTTTTAGGAAGATACTGTTGAACTAGTCATTCGCTACAAAAGTTGTCTTGAAAATATTACGAAAAAATGTATAGTTTCGAAGTAATGGGTAGTCAAAGTGACTTGCCGTTTTTAGTCAATTTTTCGACCGTTGATCGAAAACCGGCTGGGTTTTTTCTACTACCGATTCCTAATTATACCCTACACCCAGGGTATATTCACTTTGTCCTTACGTTTGTAACGCAGAGAAGGAGGCGTGGCAGATATGGAAAAGTATATATATTCTTGATCAGCGTCACCTCCTGAGTCGATGTAGCTATGTCCGTCTGTCTGGCTGGCTGGCTGGTTGGCTGGCTGGCTGGCTGGTTGGCTGGCTGGCTGGCTGGCTGGGTAACGGCTGTGTGTGGAAATACATTTTTTGGGAAAACTAAGCAAGATAATTCAATGAAATTTGGTACACAGCCTCCGTCGTCAAAGTTAGCTCGGGGGATTGAAAATGAGCGAAATCGGCCAACGGACACGCCTACTGCCCATACAAAAAATATCTTCAAAATGCAAATTTTGGAGTATATTTCACAACAATGCAACCAAAATACACATAAATACTACGAATTGTCAGCGCAAGCTCTAAGAAAAGCTGGTCGAATTCGGACAAGAGGGCGTGGCACCTCTCATATAAGCAAAAGCTTCAAAACGCTGTACTGAAAGCGTTTTTTGAGATAATCAAACTAGATTTGACTCGGACACTAAAAACTATAAATGCAAGCCTCAAGCAAAAACTCGATAAAATCGGGCAAGAGGGCGTGGCTCCTCCCATATAAGCAAAAGCTTCAAAACGCTATTCTGAAAATATTTTTTCAGATAATACAACCAAATTTCACTTAAATACTAAGAACTATAAATGCAAACTCTCAGAAAAAACTGGGTGAATTTGGAGGGCGTGGCACCTCCCACATTAGCAAAATTTTCAAAATACTGCTGTGTAGGGTATTTAATGTTTGCCCAGGCCAAAGGTAACACTCTTACTAGTTTTTTTTTTGGATCTTATTTTTTGACCTCTAGTTTCAGGAAATGGACGGGGAGCAAACAAATTCACAATTTTGCACATTTCATATATCTTGTGGGCGCTCTACTGATTATAATGCATACATCAGTTGTAAACATTCCCTAACCAATTTTTAAAAATATTAATGTTTTTTATTTTATGGTAACGTTTTAATTTTAATGATTGCAATTTTTAAAAATCTTAATTTCAATACTATTTTGAAAATATTTAAAATAGATCGCCCAAAAATTTTGTTAATTTATTTCATGAAATCTTTCTACCCAAACTTAATGAAATTTTACAAGTATGTTAAGCAAGGGTCAAGTTTTTGAAAAACAATTGAGGAGTGGCCGTACCAAAGAGCCTAAGTACCATTTCGAGGCAAAAGTAGTGTCATTATATGAAACGGGTGACATTTCGTTAGAAGTTAATAAAATTGTTTTTTGTTTTCACTAAAAATTTACATGATAGTGTGAAATTCATGTTGTTGTGTTGAAAAAAATATAACAGTCAAATAACCGACTATAAAGCACATAAAAAGTGTTACATTACTTTTGCCTCGAAATGGTACTTAGGCCCTTTGGTACGGCCACTCCTCAATTAAAAAATTCATTAATACTTAGTTTTCATGAAATAAATTACTAAACTTTTAGTACGTACATGTTAGTATGTAGGGTAAGGGAGGAAAATATGGCCCACCCATCTTTCTTTTTTAAATAAAACCCAAAATACATAAAACAAAACAATTAATTTTATGTCATTCAGTAAAGGAAACAATTTGCCTTTATTCTGATGCACTTTTAGATAAATATCTCATCAGGATAAAGAAAAAAAATTAAAAAACTGAAAATACTCAAAATGAAGATTAAAAAAAAGTGTAGTGTAATATGGACCATATAGTCCATTTGGTAAAAAAGTTGCATATAAAAATGTCACTTCCACATATGCCATATTTTTAATGACTCCAAGAACGTCAGATTACACATTCAACCCAAAATTCGCCACGGCGATCTTCTGAGTAAAGGGCATTACATTATATGCATTTTTCTTCTTCTTTTCCTTTGTAGTTAACGAATTAAAAATAATGACCATCAGACTCGTCATGAAAACTGCAACTAGATTCCCCATCTGAAAAAGATGATAAATACATTTGTTTTTGAGGCTTTTTTCTTTGGTGGTCCATATTACCCACAGCACGTGTTGGTGAAATAAATGGTTTTTTTTATCAAAAACTCTTGTGGTTAATGAACGGATTTGTACTAATAAATTATAAATGGTATTCACTGACTTCATATAGTTAATGATTTATTTAAAAACGCGATGTCTTTAAAGTGAAATAATGCAATATACTCAATAGAAAAAAATTATCACTGATCTTTTTTTTAGAAAAATCAACTTTACAGAAACATGCGACCTCACCGAACGCTAAAATCGCCCTATTATAAGCTTTAGGTACTGGCGTTAAGTTGGAACATGAATAACGGTAAATCCTATGTATGCAGTGGGAAAAAGCCGTGTGGTCCATATTACCCACGTAGTCCATATTCCCCTCCCTTACCCTACATATTATAAAAAATAGTTTAAATTAAAATTTTTAAAAATTGTTTTAGCGAATGTTTACTATTACTTAATTTTATTAAGTCCAGTTCTGCAAACAATAAATACATTTTTAAAAATGAATTACAAAGAAGCGGACAGTGCAAAGAATAATACCCAACCTATTTTTATTTTTTTTTTAAGGGAGTAGTCAGGTAGAATTTTTTCAACAAAAAAATTTTTTTTTATTTTCCCGTTTCGGATACTTTAAATGTAAAATAATTACTAAATACACAACAATAATAGCATAATAACATAATAACAATTATAATATGTATTATTGTGTCGATAATATTGAAAATTTGTTGCGAAATCTCTAAACACGTTTTTCTCAGAACAGTGTTTTTTGAACTGGTACCCACGAATCCGGCTGATCTACTGTACCGATTTACTTCAATTTTTTTTTTTAAATGTTCGTAATAGATTTGGCTATCTTGGGTACTAGAATCAATACTATCAATTAATATTAAACAATATTATTAACAAAAAACGAGGTTGAAAAAGACCAAAAAATTGAAAATTGCACTTCTTGTTTATTTATCAATATTTTTTTTCAGTTCTAGTACCCAAGATAGCCATTCACATGTACTTTAAAATGCAATTTGTTTTTTGTGTTTCAGATGATCTGAAATCGAGAAATCGTGGGTACCACATCAAAACCGGCCTACTTCCGGTCGCCCATATCTTCACCGGAAGTCAACGAAAATTGAAAAATTTTTTTTTTTTCTACTTAAAAATATGTACAATAACATATAAAAACATCAGAAATGTTGAATTAAAATTTATATGAAAAAAAATTGTTTCCTAAAAGTTGCATTTTGAATATATTTTTTGTATGGGCGGTAGGCGTGTCCGTTGACCGATTTTGCTCATTTTCAATCCTTCGAGCTAACTTTTACGGCAAATCTTCTGTACCAAATTTTATCGAATTATCTTGCGTAGTTTTCCCGTAAAAAATATATTCACAGACAGCCAGCCAGCCAGCCAGACAGACGGACATGGCTATATCAACTCAGGAGGTGACGCTGCTCAAGAATATATGTACTTTTCTATACCTGCCACGCCTCCTTCTTTGCGTAACAAACGGAAGGACAAAGTGAATATATCCTGGGTGTAGGGTATAAAAACTGCTGCTAATGTCCTTGAAAATATCATCTGGAGAAAGCTGTAATCAGGATATATTTAATCGCTTCCTTAGTTTAAATTCTTTGCTAAGTAACATGAGAGCAATAAAAAAAAGAAAAAGCATACACAGTAAAAAATGATAGATTACTTTTGATTCCATTCGGTATTGATTTTCAACTGTTTTGGTATTAAATTCAAAAATTTATTCCTAAAAATGCCGAAATTAATTCCGGCAGGTTTTAATTTTATCACAAAAAATAATTGCTTTCAAACCATTTAAATTTTTTTATACCAAAGTGGCTTAAAAACAATTCTAAAATAACTTTAAATTCAAAAAACTAATAGTGCAGGCAAATTAGGTAAAAACAGGTATTCATTTCTAATTTTGTTGAACATGCACCGATTTTGATCCGACAGGGCTCATTTTGTTCGCAATAAAATTTAAAACAAAACCAACACATTAGTTTTTTCCGGCCTTTCCCCAAAATTTCTTCAGTCCCCCGTGAACCCTCAAAATCGGATAAATTCAATAAAACTGTTCTAAAATGCTTAAAAATGGAAAGTTATGTTATTCACGGGGTTCTCTAGATTGCTGAATCCAAATATGATGTTGGAAAATGAAAAAACTCAAAATGGCGCCCGGAAAACTGCGTACAGACCCATTTTAAGCACCAAAAATGGGAAAAAATCGTTACAGGGGGTTTTAGCCTAGAAGTCTTGTTACATTGAATGAATTTATACGGTCGGTGTGGGATATTGTTTTTTATACTTTAAAAAGTAAAGTTTACCAAAAATTTTTTTGTGTTTTTGATTTGTTTATTATTTAAGCAATAACTATAAAAAGTTAATACAACTCAAAATTAAAAATATTTGTAACATTTTGCAAACCATTTTTTCTTAACTAATTTGAGGTCGCTGAACACGAAAAACGCATTAATTTTTTTTTCCTTGGGGTCGTTCCCGAGTTATTCGATAATTTATATTTTCGAGATTATAGCTTCATATACATCAATATATTTCTATGAAGCCAAGTCCGATCAATTTTATTTTTCCACGTTTACAAAGAGTGGTTAATGGCGCTTCTAACAAGTATACCAATGATTGTGCTTTGAACAAAATTGACTGAGTTATAGCAGGAAAAAGTTTGAAATTTCATAAATTTTTGAAATTTTTCACATCAACTTCGAATGAAACATTTAGTTTTTGGGATATAATTTTTTTTAATACTTGTTTTTAGTAATTTTATTAAATAGCGCATATAATTGCAAACATTTTAAGCCTATGAAGTTAGTTTATTGACTGTTTTTTTATTGCTTGTATAGTACTAATGAAAATACCAACGCGCTTTTTCTAAATTGAAGTATGATAATTTTATATTGAACTAATTAAACAGTCATTTTTGCAATTTTTCAACAACAGACGAAAGCAAGTGTTAACATGGAAATCGATTACATATGTTTCGGCTACTTCCACATACATATTTATATATTTTTCATATATAAACATGTATATAGCCTCATCAGATCAGTTTTAGTTAAATCTTGCCAGAAACCGTACTCGAACCCGTGACTCCGGTTTTCTAATGAAAGAGAACGCGGTGCTTAAGCGATTATGCTATAGGCCACGAGTAAACTCTCTGAGCAGGATCGCCATTATGCATAAATCATAAGGCTCACTAGCGCCGTCTGTTGTGAAAAATTGCCAAATTGTTAGTTGGTAACACACTCTGGTTTTGAGACATGCTACGCTAGCTACAATTAAAACCTACAAGGGCGGATTTGTTTTCCACATACAATGCAGGCTCTCGAAATTACGAGAATTTTAATGATAGATAGGCAGGTTCCCCTAGATAAATTATGAAGTTAGTTTATTGACTGTTTTTTTATTGCTTGTATAGTACTAATGAAAATACCAACGCGCTTTTTCTAAATTGAAGTATGATAATTTTATATTGAACTAATTAAACAGTCATTTTTGCAATTTTTCAACAACAGACGAAAGCAAGTGTTAACATGGAAATTGATTACATATGTTTCGGCTACTTCCACATACATATTTATATATTTTTCATATATAAACATGTATATAGCCTCATCAGATCAGTTTTAGTTAAATCTTGCCAGAAACCTGTTGTTGAAAAATTGCAAAAATGACTGTTTAATTAGTTCAATATAAAATTATCATACTTCAATTTTAAGCCTATATTAAGCACAATTGAATGAAATTTACAAAAGATATTAGGGTTTTAGTGCAATAGGGTAATTTCGGTTTCTTTCAAAAATTAATATTTTTGATACAATCCGCAATATTCTTCTACAGAGAATGATTAGAATTTACTTAAAACATCTTCAAAGTGTTCAATAAGTGTAGGGTGTTCTATCTGGAGGCTGAAAAATTGGATCTGTTGACTCAGGCCGAACATTTCGAAAATTCTCATATCTTCCTTATTGCACTAAAACCTTAATATCTTTTGGAAATTTCATTCGATTTTGCTCAACATAGGCTTCAAATGTTTGCAATTATGTGCGCTATTTAATAAAATTACTAAAAAACAAGTATTAAAAAAAATTATATCCCAAAAACCAAATGTTTCATTTGAAGTTGATGTGAAAAATTTCAAAAATTTATGAAATTTCAAACTTTTTCCTGCTATAACTCTGTCAATTTTGTTCAAAGCATAATCATTGGTATACTTGTTAGAAGCGCCATTTATTACTCTTTATAAACGTGGAAAAATAAAATTGATCGGACTTGGCTTCATAGAAATATATTGATGTATATGAAGCTATAATCTCGAAAATATAAATTATCGAATAACTTGGGAACGACCCCAAGGAAAAAAAAATTAATGCGTTTTTCGTGTTCAGCGACCTCAAATTAGTTAAGAAAAAATGGTTTGCAAAATGTTACAAATATTTTTAATTTTGAGTTGTATTAACTTTTTATAGTTATTGCTTAAATAATAAACAAATCAAAAACACAAAAAAATTTTTGGTAAACTTTACTTTTTAAAGTATAAAAAACAATATCCCACACCGACCGTATAAATTCATTCAATGTAACAAGACTTCTAGGCTAAAACCCCCTGTAACGATTTTTTCCCATTTTTGGTGCTTAAAATGGGTCTGTACGCAGTTTTCCGGGCGCCATTTTGAGTTTTTTCATTTTCCAACATCATATTTGGATTCAGCAATCTAGAGAACCCCGTGAATAACATAACTTTCCATTTTTAAGCATTTTAGAACAGTTTTAGTGAATTTATCCAATTTTGAGGGTTCACGGGGGACTGAAGAAATTTTGGGGAAAGGCCGGAAAAAACTAATGTATTGGTTTTGTTTTAAATTTTATTGCGAACAAAATGAGCCCTGTCGGATCAAAATCGATGCATGTTTAACAAAATTAGAAATGAATACCTAATTTGCCTGCACTATAATCATTTTTTAGTTTTAAAAAAAGTCCAACAAAAGTATTAAAATATTCTCTGCGCCAATTTTAATACTTTTGGTTTGAAACTAATGCCATCAAAGCTTTAATTCAGCTTGGACTTTTTAGTTTCAAAATTTGTAAAACTTTATCAAAAGAGCATAAAAAAGAACGAGAACAAAATAAAAAAAAAAAACTTTTTTTTCAGTTTAAATACAAATTTCGCACAACTACGTCAATAAGCTTAATAGCCGAATGAATGACTTCGTAATTTATCAGGTAAATAAAGTGAGCCATATAGGTGTGACGAATTTTGATGTTTTTTGGTTGGGAATTTCGAGCTATTTTCGAGCTTTTCAACAGTAATTTCGAGCTGACTGGGAAATTTTCCATTTTCCGGAAAAGCGGAAAAATTGTTTTGCATAGCTTAGTTTTTTTTTTTAGCCAAACGAATTCGCGGGAAGAGTTAGCGATGAAATCTTTTAGGGCAGGAATTTCGAGCTAATTTTGAGCTAAAAGCGTTTTCCGGAAAACCCAAAATTTTCCCGGAAAATCGCCAAACATGTTTAAGGGTTTACTTTATTCTTTCAGCCAGACACACGAATTTCGAGATAGTTTCGAGCTCATCCAAAAATGAAAAGTGTTTTCCGGAAAATCCCAAAAAACTTTTTTTATGGCGGTGCCATGACATAATCCCTATGGATTATTCGGAATTAATACCCATTTACGAAACGGGAACTATGTCCGAAAGTTTTTCGCGGATCAACTTATAATTTATCCAACACCTAGTTTGCTAGCCACAGTAATTTTACATAAGAGCAGGGGTAAGTGGGCGGCCTGCGACCGCAGCTCAGGATTTAAAACTCCCAAAAATCCAATTCCGACTTCGCGGATCAGTCGGTAATATATCCAATAATTTGCGGACATTACACCCATTTACGAAATAGGGATTATGTTCGTGGGGATTATGTCATGGCACCGCCATAAAAAAGGTTTTTTAGGATTTTCCAGGAAAATTTGGGGATTTTCCGAAAACACTATTAATTTTTAATTAGCTCGAAACTAGCTCGAAGTTCGTGTGTCAAATGAAATGATCGCCACATATTCTCATGTTTTCGTCTGGCTGAAAATATAAAGCAATACCTTAAAATTTTTTTTCGAAACTAGCTCGAAATTCCCGCGTTAAAAGATTTCATTTACTCTTCCCGCGGATTCGTCCATCTGAAAAAAATAAATTTAGCCATAAAATAAGTTTTTTGGGATTTTCCGGGAAGGTTGAGAGTTTTCCGGAAAATGCTTTTAGCTCAAAATTAGCTCGAAAGTAGCTCGAAATTCCTGTGCTAAAATATTTCATCGCTAACTCTTCTCGCGGATTCGTCTGGCTGAAAAAATAAACTAAGCTATGAAGAACAATTTTTCAATTCTATGAATATTTGCCCCAGGAACTATACCTCTGCGTTCAACTTTAGTTCGGCGCATTTTTGATCGAAAATTTTACCTTGCGTTTAATATTTATTTTATTTTCATACTAAATTTTGATAATTCTTATAGAGAAAAAAGTAATGTCATAATATGATTTGGCTGGTATTCTATCAGTAATCAATTAAATTAGGTTCTGTTTACACGAAAAGTTTACTAGATGGTGTGGAATTGATGTCATATATTTGAAAAAGTGATATGGGTCAAATAGCCGATTATTATGACCGACTTTCAAAATAAACGATTCATAGTCTTAGATGAACTTTTTCAAACAAAACACCAACCTAGGCTGAAAGTTCAATCAATTCTATGAATATTTGCGCAAGGAACTATACCTCTGCGTTCAACTTTAGTTCGGCGCATTTTTGATCGAAAATTTTACCTTTTATTAATATTTTTCTTATTTTCATACTAAATTTTAAAAATTTTTATAAAGACAAAAGTAATATCATTATATGATTTGGCTGGTATTCTGTCAGTAATCAATTAAATTGGGTTCTGTTTACATAAAAAGTTCACTTGATAGTGTGGAATTGATGCTATATATTTAAAAAAGTAATATGGGTCAAATAGCTGAAATTTCATTCAATTCTATGAATATTTGCCCAAGGAACCATACCTCTACATTCAACTTTAGTTCGGCGCATTTTCGATTGAAAATTTTACCTGTGTTTAATATTTATTTTTACGCTTGATTTTCAAAATTCTTATAGAGACAAAAGTAATATCATAATATGTTTTGGCTGGTATTCTGTCAGTAATCAATAAAATTTTTAAGAAAAGTTTACTTGATAGCTTGGAATTGATTATATTTATTCCAAAAATTTATATCGGTCAAATAACCGATTTCAAAATAAAGGAGTCATATTTTTACATGGATTTTTTCAATCAAAACACCAACCCAAGTATTTTTGGATGCTAGGATGCCGAATCTGACACTAATTTTTTTCCAGGACCACATCTAGTGGCAGTTTTAGGAAATAAATTAGCCGCTTTTTTTAATTTTACAGAACAATATACCAAAAATCCATGTTAAATATGAATCGTTTATAATAAATCGGATATTTGACCGATATAATTTTTTGGAATAAATATGATCAATTTCACGCTATCAAGTAAACTTTTCGTAAACACAGAACCCAATTTTATTGGTTACTGACAGAATACCAGCCAAAATATATTATGATATTACTTTTGTCTCTATAAGAATTTTGAAAACTAAGCATAAAAATGAATATTAAACGCAAGGTAAAATTTTCAATCGAAAATGCGCCGAACTAAAGTTGAACGTAGAGGTATGGTTCCTTGGGCAAATATTCATAGAATTGAATGAACTTTCAGCCTAGGTTGGTGTTTTGTTTGAAAAAAATCATCCAAAAATATGAATCGTTTATTTTGAAAGTCGATCATAATAATCGGCTATTTTACCCATATCACTTTTTTAAATATATAGCATCAATTCCACACCATCAAGTAAACTTTTTATGTAAACAGAACCTAATTTAATTGATTACTGACAGAATATCAGCCAAATCATATAATGATATTACTTTTGTCTTTATAAAAATTTTTTAAATTTAGTATGAAAATAAAAAAAATATTAATAAAAGCTAAAATTTTCGATCAAAAATGCGCCGAACTAAAGTTGAACGCAGAGGTATAATTCCTTGGGCAAATATTCATAGAATTGATTGAACTTTCAGCCTAGGTTGGTGTTTTGTTTGAAAAAATTCATCTAAGACTATGAATCGTTTATTTTGAAAGTCGGTCATAATAATCGGCCGAATATTAATAAAAGGTAAAATTTTCGATCAAAATTGCGCCGAACTAAAGTTGAACGCAGAGGTATAGTTCCTTGTGCAACTATTCATAGAATTAAATGAACTTTCACATAGGGGGGTAGCCGAGGTCGATAAAATTTTGTCCATACAATTTGGCCCACCCTAATATATATATACGATTTTAGTAAAATTTGATTATGTTTTTATACCCGTTTGTAACGCAGAGAAGGAGGCATGGCAGGTATAGAAAAGTGTATATATTCTTAATCAGCGTCACCTCCTGAGTCGATATAGCCATGTCCGTCTGTCTGGCTGGCTGGTTGGCTGTCTGTCTGTGGAAATATCTTTTACGGGAAAACTAATCAAGATAATTTGATGAAATTTGATACACTGCATTTGTTGTAAAAGTTAGCTCGCGGGATTGAAATCGAAATTTTATGAGCATTATTCACGATAACGAAACCAAAATAGACATAAATACTAGAGATAGTAACTAGTAGCTCCAGCCAAAAATTAGGTGAATTCAGACAAGAGGCGTGGCACCTCCTATATAAGTAAATGTTTAAAATGCTTTACTGAAAGCGTTTTTTAAGATAATCCAACCAAATTTCACTCAGACACAACGTATAGTAAATGCAAGCTCTGACCAAAAACCTGGTAAACTCAGACGACATGGCGTGGCGCCTCCCATATAAGTAAAACTTTCAAAATGCTATACTGAAAGCGTTTTTTGAGGGATTCCAACCAAATTTCACTTAGACACTAGGGACAACAAATGCAAGCTCTGAAAAAAAAAACTAGGCATACTCGGACGAGGGAGCGTGGCACTTTAGCGTTAATTGAGGTTATGCAATCAAATTTCGAACAAATACTTGAAATAGTTAGCGCACGGTCTGAGCAACAACTACGTGAATTCAGAAAAGAATGCATGACACCTATCCTACAAAATTTTAAAAATTCTGCAGTGTTGGGTATATAATTTTTACTTACTTGTTTTTTTTACTTGTTTTTTTCTTGAAATAGCTAATAATGAATAGATAATTCTTGCCAAATTTCATAGTGGGCGTGGAAGTCGCTTAGTCCTTGTTTACATAGACATTCATAATCAAAATAATAATATGTTTGGTGATTATTTTAATCATGAAATAAATGAGCAAACGATGCCACTTCACGAAATCAAACAGAGTTGTGTTGTAAAATGTTTCACAATTTGTTCCTTTTGGGAGTAAAATAATACAGTTTTCGTGAAGAAATCTACGAGATGGATGAAATAAGTGTTTAATAGCAACCTTTGAATCGGTACCAACAAAATTTGTGAAACCAAACATAATTAACTCACAGTTTGACACAAATTTGTCGCATGAAAAAATAATACAAAATAATATTAAAATAAATAGCATTAAAAAAGTAGTAAAATAGTACGAGTAATCTAAAATCACATGAATGTGAACAAAATATAGTTTTAATCATGAAGCAAGAAAATTCATGATTATTTTGATTATGAATGTCTATGTAAACTAGCCCTTAGGAGCTAGACCAGTTACAATCATTTTTTCAGTACGATTTGAAACTGTATCTGGTCTGGTCACTTTTAGCTAGTTTTAGAAAAAAAAATTAAAAAAATTGCAAGGGAACAACTTTGGATGGCTGTGCGTGGAAATACTTTTCAGTGGAAAACTAACCAACATAATTCGATGAAATTGGGTACATTGGTTTCGAAGTAAAAATTAGATGGTTGGATTGAACATGAGCGAAATCGGTCATCCGATTACTTACTTGTGCAAGCTCTGAATAGAAACTGTGCAAATTCGGACTAGAGGCCGTGGCATCTCTCATATAAACATAATTTTCAAAATGTTATAGAGAAAGCGTTTTTTGAGATAATCCAACCAAATTTCAATCTCAAAACAGTAAATACAAGCTTTGAGAAAAATGTAGGTTAACTCAGAGAAGAGTGCTAGGCACCTTCCATATAAGCAAAAGATTTAAAATGCTGTACTAAAAACATTTATCAAGATAACACCCTTACTAGTTTTGTATTAAACCAGACCGTACGGCTTAAATCTATGCCCCGCGGGCCAGATTGGACGCCCAAGTGCTTCGAGAGAAAATGCCTACTGAGAGAACCAGTCCGCATATTTCTTAGAGCACATCCTATTATAGTACCCGTAAAAAAGGGCTATGCACCCTACGTTACGTCGGTGCTCAAGGAGGTTGATTGTGAATATAATATTTATGTCTCCTTCAAGTTTAAACACACGTCGCTGAACTCGGCCTACCAGTTCCAAAGATGGTTGAATTGTATTCCAGCGTAGGTCGAATATAGATGAAGAAGATTCTGCGAAAAATTTCGTCGTTTCGGTTTAACGGTTCGAACCGTTTTTAGAATTTTGGATTGGTTCGTCAAAACGGTTTTTTTTTTCTTTGAATCGAGGTTTCGATTCGGTTCAACGGTTCGGGTATTTGTGTTGTTTTTATTCAGCAACAATCCAAAAGAATATAGAAACATATATGAGCTATGTGAACTTGGCATCCAACTTTACACAAAAGTTATATTTTTATAAATCGATAGCATTTTTATTGTAGTTGTTTGTAGTAATTTGCATTTCGTTTGTAGTTCAACCGTTTTCGAGAAATCGAAATTTAAAAAAAAAAAATAGCACCCTACTTTCGAAATTGTTAAAACTGAAAACGCAATTTCGTTTGAAATCGTTTGTAGTAATCTTCATTTCAATTTTGGGCCAACCGTTTTTGAGATATCGAGGTTTAAAAACAAGTAAGCCCCCCACTTTTCGAAACGATGAAACTGAAAACGCAGTTTTATTTGCAACCGTTTGTAGTGATTTTCCTTTCGTTTGTAGTTCAAAGGATAAAAAGCTACAAACGATTTCTAAAATCAATCCTCATCAGACGCATTGCCGACATCGTATAGAATTCTGCAAGCATACTTTATTTAACTTTTAGCATAGATTACACGAGAATCACAGTTGCAAGAAAAACACAGCACATGCAAAAATTCAAATTTCTTTACATAGGCTAGGTTCATTAATTACATTTTGAAAAGAGGTCGAAAAACGGTATAGATGAAAAATTACAACAAACCAAAACAAAACTACTCATTTTCGTTTAATTTGTTCGAGCTGAATCCGAGTCCTATCTCAGAATTGCTCTATCACTTTTAATTTTTGAGGATATTCTAGCCAAAAAGTTCAAAAACACGATTTTTGAGACTATGTAGCAGTGCTGGATTACCCATTAGGCCAGACTAGGCCATGGCCTAGGGCCCCCGACGAGCAGGGGCCCCCACGAAAATCTGAAAGTTAAATATTTAATCTGCTGATTAAAAGAGCTAGCTCACAAAATTTGGTAAATGTAAATTCAAGCATGCTTTGAAAAAAGTTGAAACTCATAAAAAACGAGCAAAGAAGTGTTATGGGTCAAGATCGATTAGACATGCTTAGACTGATGTCCATTGAACCGGATGTTCATCGTCAAATTGATTTTGAAGATGTCATTAATGATTTTAGTGATCTGAAATGTAGGAGAAAGGTTTTTTAAGGATGAATAGTGGAGTCAATAAAGCCATTCAGATGAAAGTCCTCAGGAACAGCTCCGATTTTGATGAGCGGTCGGAATTATATAATTTTTTAAACAATATTTAAAAAACTTATGTTTTCATAAAAAAAATTGGAAAAAAAATACAACAAACAAAAATCAAAATAGTTATTTTATATGCATTTGGCAATTCAAAATCCGAATCTGACATTAGAATTACTGTATCTTATATTGTTTCTGAGATATCTTCTCTTTTTATAGGGTCTAAAATTGTGTATATAAAAACTGTTGCTATGTTTTTCTCAAAAAATTTTGATATTTTCATTTTAATATTACTCGAATAGAGATTTTGATGAAAATCAAAATTTTCAATGTTTAAAAAGTGGGCGTGTCATTTTTTCGATTTCGCCCAATTTTTGTTCCTTTTAAGGCTTTGATAGTCAGTAATAGTGTACCCTTTTTCTTCCAAAAATTTAATACGGTTCAAAAGATATGACCAAATCAAACTAAAAGTTTGGGCCATGCCACGCCTCTTCATAAGTACCTATATACTAAGTCAAAGTCTATCTCATTCTTTAGTATATGCTAATGCGCATCATTTTCCAAAGTTTTATTAAAACCACTTTAGCCGTTCTTGAGAAAAATGTGGCAACAGTTTTTATATATAATTACACAATTCCGACCACGCTCCAAAATGTTTCTGATGAGGATTTCCTCATTTTGCCTGTTTTTTGGCTTTATTGACTCCACTAGAATGTCGTTTTGATATTTGAAAGAGATATCCAAAGACTATTTTATAAATTACTATACTGTAAGTTATGTAAAATCAAAAAAAAAATATTTATATGTAATTTGTCAGAAAAAAACTATTTTGATTGTTTTGTTCTGTTTACAACCTTTAAATGATATGAATAAGCTGTTTAAATTCTATTAATGCATAAATAAAGATTAATTTTACAATTATTAAAAAAAGAGGGCCCCAAAATTTGAATGGCCTAGGGCCCCCATTTGGCTTAATCCGGCACTGTTATTTAGAGTATGCACGGAGTTGTTTTACTATTTTCTATTTACTAAATGCATCACTTAGTATCTACTATCCTTGGCTATGCACTATAGTTCAAAAGGACATTTTTTTGGCCAAAATTCATTACGTCCATATTATCATGGTGATCAACTTCAAATTAAGTTTTTGTGTTGACTTTAGACTAAAAGAACAATTCTGAAAAAAATCTTAACCCTTGTACTACCGGGTCAAAAATGCTACGTAATAAATTTTCTAAATCAAAAACACATGCCAACAAGGTTTTGTTGCCAAAATCATGAAAAATGGTCATTTTGGCTATATTTGAGGTTAGATGCAAACTGCAAAAATTTTTTTATTTTTTTTTCTAAATGTATCTTGTAGTTCTATTCTGTTTCTTCAAAATGAGTTCTTAAAAGATGCCATACAATAATCCCTTTAAAAGTTATAGCTGATTTAAGATGTCATCTTGAAAACCCATAAAACGGGTAAAACGACACGACTTTCGATTGCATGATATCATCTTGAATCTTTAATAACTTTTGAAGAAAGTATTGTATGAAACATTTTAAGAGCTCGTTTTGAAGGTAAAAAGTAGTACTCAGTTATGAATTATGCAAAAAAAAAAAAAAAAAAATTTTGAGCAATCTAGAACTAACCTAAAAGTAAAAAAAGTACTAATTTTTCGTATATTAACCACAAATATCTTTATTTTTCGAAAAACCTGGTGCAAAAGTTATACGCAAGTTACTTGGACTAGTAGTATCTTCAGTATTTTTTTATAAGAAATTGAAAAACAGCTTCTTCGTTTCCTTTTTTGTCTATCTTTTGCAACCAGATTTCGAATAAATCGGAATTACGGAAGAAAAGTTACTTGACAAAAAAATTCATTAAAAAAAAAACGGCCAAAATCGGGGGTCTATATTTCTAAAGAACATTAACAATAGCAACGTCTTACTTGTTTCGGGTTTCTTAGGACTAACAAATTCCAAAAAAATTTTAAAAGCTTACACGAAGTTCAAAATTTAAAAAAAAAAAATATTAAAAGTCAGGGATCTAATTTGAATTTCAGATTTTTCCACAAAAAACCGAAATATATTTTAATATTTTGACCTAAATCGTGTTATACATTACATCATCAATTTTATTCATTTTTGTTTAAAAAAAACAAAATATTTTGATAACTTTATATTGATAGAAAAAATGAGTTAAAATCACGACTTTTTTGCGTTAAAATGCAAATACAACATCGCTGAGAAACGGAAAATTACTTTTTTTCCAAAACAAAAAACACTTTTGTTTGTATTGAAGTATTCTCCGTTACACTGCATCAACAAAAACTCAGTAGCAATACTTGTAAAAATTGAATTAAATTGAATTTTGGCCAAAAAAGTGTGCCTTTTGACCTATAGTGCTATGGCTTGGTCATTAACGTTTATTCTTTAAAAAATTATGACCATTTTAAAATGACGCATGAAGCTAAAAATCATATGTGGCATCTCTCTAGTAGAGATCTGCACTGAACGTGAAAAAGTCAACATCGAAAAATTTCGGAGATGTACCTTTTCAAAATTGGTCATTCAAATAAAAGATGATGTGAAATTCATTTATAGGAAATTTAATTACCTTTAATTTGACATATAGTACGTTTCAATATAAATATTTGTTCTTGAGATATTTGTAATTAAGTGGAACCATCTTCGTTTTATCAAAAACCGAAAATTAGCAATATCTCGAAAACGATGTGAGAGATAAAAAAAATAATGTGATTTTCGGAATCAGCAACCAAATTTACATATTAAATAAATAAAGATATTTAAAGTTAATTTTGGCTGTAAGCTAGTGTTTTCAATTCCACGAGCTATATTTTACGGCGGAAGCAGTGTACATAATTTCATCGAATTATCTTGCTTCCCAAAAATATTAAAATGATTTTCGCACACAAGCAGCTAGTCAGCGATTCAGACGGATATGGGTGGATCAGGAGGTGACGTTAATCAAGAAAACATATGGGCATTTCCACAGAAAAGTAAACCGTGAGCCAAAAAATTAAATCATCATATCTCTGAAACTATTTAACGAACATAGATGAGATTTGGGACATATGTAAAAAGCACCAGAACAAACAATGTGTACTGGGAAAAATTGGGGTGCCACGCCCCCACAAAAATCACTTCATCATATCTCTGAAAACATTTATTCGGGTATCCAATCTGTGAAGAAAAATATGTTTTTTTTTTGTTTTTCCAAAATAGGCCTTCAGGAGAATCAAAAATACTTCTCAGGATTTTCTTGTGAGGAACAAAAATGATGCATATGGGTGATTCTTAGATAACTGTGCTTTTTCGAGTTGTAAAATTGGCAGATAATTTTTTTGGATTTTTGCAAGTTTCTTCATGCTATCTTGTGTAAACACACTCTTAAAACTCGCCTTTTAAGTAGATCAACTACAAGTGTGAATTTACGGCTTTGTGGTCGAAACTTAGAAATTTTGCTGCCACGTTTGTGACCAAATTGCCACGTTTGTGACATTTTAGCCACAGTGTGTAAAAATGATGGTTTTGAAGCGTTTTGATGAGAGATATATTGCATATAATGACAAATTTACACTTCAAGACTAATTTTGTAACAGTGTCATGTCTCCAGTGGTCCATTTTTTTAAACCCTATCGCCCTAAAGATCAACAATGGTTTCCTGTTCTCTGTTTTTATATCCGTTTATGGTTGATTAGGATCTCCTGATTACGAATCTGATCTTGATTTTTTTCTGTTACATCAGTATCCTTAGTTATCCTTGCTCAAAAGTGAAAAAATCACAGTTTTGACATCTACTTAACAAAAACAACAACAAGGAAAATTAATTTTTGTTAATGGATTCAGACAGCCGAATTTATTATCAACAAGACATAATTTACCGTTTTTCAATTGGATTCCTAGTTTCCGAGTTATAAGCCTTTAAAAAAAGGATACCTCTCAATAACACACAAAGGATTTTTTGGACCGAAAAATTAAGAAAAATGGTAAGTTTTATTATTTTTATCAAAAATGTAATTTATCACAAAAATTTTAAGCCCTTGCAGACTAAATTCGGATGAAAAAATAAGGCTCTATTGTAGATTTAGTGAATGAACAGATGAAATTTTAATTCCGTTAATTTGCAAAGCAATAGTTTAGTAGGGTCATTCACTAAATCTAGCATAGAACTGTAATTTTTTATGCGATTATGGTCTGCAAGGTCACGAAATTTTTGTAATTAAATATGTTATTGATAAAAATAATAATATTTGATTTTTTGTAACTTTTGGGTCTCGAAAAATCCTTTGTATGTTATCGAAAGATATCCTTATTTTAAACGCTTATAACTCGAAAGCTGGGAATGCAATTGAAAAATGGTAAATTTTGTCTCGTTGACAATAAATTTGGCTGTCTGAATCCATTGACAAAAATTATTTTTACTTGTTGTTGTTTTTCTTCTATAGCTTTAAGTCAAAACAGTGATTTTTTCACTTTTGGGCAAGGATAACTCAGGATTCTGATGGTGTAGAAAAATTTTTGTATTAAAAACATAATTAATAGCCTTCAACTTTACATCTGTATATTTAAACTTTACACAAAATACGTTTTTTTGCAGACTGATAAAAAGTGCCACTTGTGAAGTTAGTTTATTGACTGTTTTTTTATTGCTTGTATAGTACTAATGAAAGTACCAACGCGCTTTTTCTAAATTGAAGTATGATAATTTTATATTGAACTAATTAAACAGTCATTTTTGCAATTTTTCAACAACAGACGAAAGCAAGTGTTAACATGGAAATTGATTACATATGTTTCGGCTACTTCCACATACATATTTATATATTTTTCATATATAAACATGTATATAGCCTCATCAGATCAGTTTTAGTTAAATCTTGCCAGAAACCGTACTCGAACCCGTGACTCCGGTTTTCTAATGAAAGAGAACGCGGTGCTTAAGCGATTATGCTATAGGTCACGAGTAAACTCTCTGAGCAGGATCGCCATTATGCATAAATCATAAGGCTCACTAGCGCCGTCTGTTGTTGAAAAATTGCAAAAATGACTGTTTAATTAGTTCAATATAAAATTATCATACTTCAATTTAGAAAAAGCGCGTTGGTACTTTCATTAGTACTATACAAGCAATAAAAAAACAGTCAATAAACTAACTTCATAATTTATCTAGGGGAACCTGCCTATCTATCATTAAAATTCTCGTAATTTCGAGAGCCTGCATTGTATGTGGAAAACAAATCCGATCTTGTAGGTTTTAATTGTAGCTAGCGTAGCATGTCTCAAAACCAGAGTGTGTTACCAACTAACAATTTGGCAATTTTTCACAACAGACGGCGCTAGTGAGCCTTATGATTTATGCATAATGGCGATCCTGCTCAGAGAGTTTACTCGTGACCTATAGCATAATCGCTTAAGCACCGCGTTCTCTTTCATTAGAAAACCGGAGTCACGGGTTCGAGTACGGTTTCTGGCAAGATTTAACTAAAACTGATCTGATGAGGCTATATACATGTTTATATATGAAAAATATATAAATATGTATGTGGAAGTAGCCGAAACATATGTAATCAATTTCCATGTTAACACTTGCTTTCGTTTGTTGTTGAAAAATTGCAAAAATGACTGTTTAATTAGTTCAATATAAAATTATCATACTTCAAAAAGTGCCACGTTTGTGACATTTTTGATGCGCCACGTTTGTGACATTTTTGTAGTTTATCGCTCATTGTAAAGCACGCTTTTAAGTTCAAGATTTTTCCGAAAGAATTTGGGGTCATGTATGCAAATCCTTCAAAAAAATTGTTTCATGCATAAAATAAAATGTACTACCTGGGAGTGCCGAGTGCCACGTTTGTGACCATAATTTTTAAAAAAAAACTGTTTTTGTTTATAAACTGCCCTATAAAACGCAAACAGATTTCTTTTTGGACTCGTCTTGACATGATGACCTTTGGGTGATGGATAGTGATCAGAACTAATGCATATGTATTGCAATCTATTGACTGAAACAGTAGTACCATGCAGTAGTAGCATTATGCTTTCAAGAAATTTTTTTTTTCCAAAACTAGGGGACAGTTTTCAATTCGAAATTGTGCCCTCTAAAAATTATTTAAAACCACAGATGAGCTCAGAATATTGTAGCCTTAAGTATTTACTTAATATGTGTAGTAACTTGTTTTCTGTTCTATTTTCGTTTTTTGGTCGTTTTTCATCGTTTTGTGTATAAAAAGTAGGGGTAGGACATGCCACGTTTGTGACATTTGGGGTATATTTGCAAACTTTCAAAGTAGACCAATAAATATTTGGTGGTAAAATTGATACGCCCTATTAGAAAAGCATAGTTTCTAACTTATAGCGTAATTATTTGTGAAAAAAAAGCCTACTGTATAGGTGAAATCGCCAGAGGACACAAAAAGTACAGTTATCTGAGAATCACCCATATATCGTTTTTAAGAGTCCTTTGACTTTTTAAATATACATAATATAAATATCAGCAGGATTAAGTTTTGAAACTTATCTTAAAGACTCCGTGGTGACAGTTTAAAAATATATTTTTCCGAAACTTGAGCTCAAACTCGAAATTTTCTATACTACGTACTAAAACTTAATTTTGACCTCTGGCAAGTTAAGTATTTTAAAAACTTTTTAGAATATTTCTGATTTGTGCATAACGAAATAAGCTCCGTTTTCTCAGTGTAAAAATTCAAGTACTTTTTAAAACCGTTAGTATTCCAATTGACCACACCATACTAAAAATGAAATTTTTAAAATTCATTATTGATTAAAACCATTAGATAAAAACGAAAATAGAAGCGAGCCCAACCACTATTATATTAAGTGTGAACAAAATGCATGCGCGTGCCCACATTTATCAACGTGAGCTCGCATCGAGAAAGTCAAAAAGCCACATACATACTTACATAGATATATGTAAATGTAAACCATTAAGGGTTGTGGATTGGCCTTCTAGAACTAATGCTTTCTAGCATTCTCAAATAAATGGTTATGAGGCACGCGATATACAACTCATGAAACTCATTGATGAGCACTTAACTGCCCTTGGCCCTTCGTCTTTTATTATAAGGTAATCTGCTAAACAGATGGCTAGGTGTAAAGTTCACGTGATTCGAATGGAAAATCGGTCTGATGACGAGTTCTACCAAACGCCAAGTTGTTGAGTTTCCAGTAAAAACAATTTAAAAGTTGATGGTAATAAAATAGTTTACAGCCAAAATATTCTGCTCAAAACACGAGAAAAAGTAGGTAGGCATTCCGTTATTTACCCTTAAAATTACTAGCCAGAACAATGGACACAATTTACTTGAAACTTATGATTAACTTTTTTATTATATCCTTTTCCTTTTTCTATCAGAGACATTCTAGTAACCGGTACATGACCTTTTCCAATTAGGTTGAAATTTTGTACAAATTTCTATACACTTGTAAATTTTCGATGTGCTACGCTTTTTAAAAAGCAACAACTACATTGCGCCACAGATTCAAAAAAATATTAAGCCTCTGGGTTTTCACATAGCACATAGTGCTTGGCATTCAAAATAATACTTTTCGGCTGACCTGGCTTTCTTCATCACAGAAGGATTTAATTTGGGGTCTACCGAAAGGACTTTCTGGCAGAATTTATACCTAGAGGCGAAAAAAATCGTAGTTCAGACATTTTTTAATTAATTTTCAAAAATTTAATTTTGATGGAAAGGTAAGATTTGTAGCTTTTTAGAAAAACGACTGTTGAAAATTGTCTGAGCTGCGGCCGATATCATGCATGATGATAGATGCTTGGATATCCTAAGATTAGGTGAGTCAGGAATCTTATAACTTAAGTCAGTAGCTAACTACACGAAAAATGTCCAATGGCCAGATGGTTACAGTTGTCCCTTAATGTTCTTCAGATAATTAAGCAGTGAGTTCTAAATTTTTATAGTGTGGATGAAAAAAAGTTTAGTAGAATTGTACTTATTAAATTGCGCAATGATTAAGTTTGAGATCTATTGGATAAGCTAAATTGTGACTTTTCAAAAAAATAGTACGGAGTTTTAGACTTCCAAGGATATTTTCTTTCTAATGAGCTATATAATTATTTGTACTAGCCGGAGAGGCAGCGCTTGAAAACGACTTTGCGTTTCTAAAAGCTGGTTTTGTTACAGTTGGTTATAGTAGTTGTGTACACACAAACTGTAGAACAGGCGGCTGATATACATACAGTCTCAAACATGACATAATTTCGATGGTGATCAAATTAATTTCTAAAGGCTGAAAATTGTTATACAGATTGTATAATGCATATAAAAAACGTAATTTTCAATAAATTTTTCAGAAAAAAAATCCAAAAAAATTCACACTTGTTCCTTGGATGATTCTGAGCATTTTATGTCATGTGCACTTTTTTCGTAAGATGCCTCCCTCTTGAGTAAAACCGTAATTTTTTTAAAATTTTTCGATTCTAAGCATTTTATGCCATGTGCACATGTTCTAACGTTTAACTGACTGACCGACATAATTGTTTTTGATATGCATTATACAATCTGTATAACAATTTTCAGCCTTTAGAAATTAATTTGATCACCATCGAAATTATGACATGTTTGAGACCATATATCAGCCGCCTGTTCTACAGTTCGCTTGACTGACCGACAGTTTATCGGTGTACACAATTGCTATAACCAACTGTATGTAACAAAACCAGCTTTAAGAAACGCAAAGTTGTTTTTAAGCGCTGGCTCTTAGACTATACGTGTTGAGTAAACAATCGGGTGGCATTATTGAATGGAGCTAAGAGACACAAAACAAGTTTGCGATTTCAACAGAAGTATAAACGGCAGATAAACAAAGGCATCGAAGAGTCAATTAGATTTTACCAAAAACAGAATTGATATGATCACAGCATATAAGAGGCGAATTGAGAACATATCCAAGACATGTAGTTCTATTGATCAGTTTTAGTTGGGAGTTACTCGAAAAAAGAGGAGGAATATCATTGAGATCAGGAGTCGTACGGGAGATTGGTAAAACGTGGATGGGATTTAAACAGATTTTATTTTCTTTCTAAAGCGCATCTGTTAACAGCCTCATTAACTCTATAACATAAATCATCAATAAGTCCGATTTTATTATACATATTTGTAACATGGTTGCATACTGAAAAAATTGTCCTTAATAAATAGGCTACACCTTAGCGTCAGAAAAAGCTTTACCCACTCTGACTTTTTGCAGTCCATATAATAAGATTTTTAAATAAAAAATATTGATTTAGGGAAAAAATGGGCTAGTGAGACCCGTTTCTCAGTTAAGAAATGTTTCCTTTTGTCATGGAAACGGGATAAGAAAAATGATTCCTTTTGTCTATGAAAACGGGATTGGGAAACGGTTCCATAAATTTATGGAAACGTTTCTATATGCAGACGCTTATTATGAATTCATCTTTTAGGGCTGCCACCTGTTTTTATTTTTATTTTGGATGGATGCAAATTTTTTAAATTAAGAAAAAAAATTAGCCTTAAAACGCTCAGATAAAATTTATAAAAATTGTAATAAATCTTTCAGGATTTTACCAGTTTTTTTTTTGTGAATTTTGCTTAAGCCATATCACACCTCTCCCCACTTGTTTTCAATAAAAAGTGCTTGCACCCAAAATGTTTTTTCAGAAAAATGTGTAGAATGACTCTAGGATGAGACATATATAGCGCTTTTTTCAAAAAACCCATTTTTTAGCCCTGGGCTCTGTACTAAAACCAAAAAAAAAGTTTGATTAAAACGGATACAAAAAAAGAGTATGCAGAAAGTTTTCTGCATGTCCGTAAACTAAAAAACCGTAAACTGGGAAATCCTATCAAATTTCGTTTACGAGATATTGTGTTTTTACTTAATTTTTTGTGTTTATTTTATTTTTTTTATTATTTATTTATTTAGTATAATATTAGCATATAAGAATTACAATTTTCTTTTAAATGCAATGAAATTATTAAAAAATTTAACTGAAAATTAAATCACATTAAAGTATTTAACATTTTGACATTTAATTTTTATGAGATTAACAGTTTTTTCAAAATTAAAGAGAGAAATAGGGAAAAAAATAAATAAATTAAATAACTTAATGAAAGAAATAAAAATAATGAATAAACTAGAGAAGAATATAGATTAGGAAAAATGATTGAAAAGTAATTGCTTAAATTTATTGCTATTAGTTACAAATTTTATTTCACGAGGTAGAGAATTCCACAGACGCACAGTGCTAACGAAAAAAAGTCTTGATGAGCTTAAATACTTAAAAAAAGGGAGAATAAGATTCAAGTTTCTCGATGAATGACAGAAATGTATTTTATTATATAAATAGGATGGAGTTTTGGTGTAAATGATTTTGTGCAAAAATGTTAAATTTCTAATATTAAGATAATCGGCTATACTACAATTTAGAATGAGCTTACTGTATTGTGAGGTGCGATCAAATCTTTTGAGGCCATACACGAAACGTGTAATGTTATTATAGGCTACCTGCAATTTTTGAAAGGAGCAGGAGTCGAGCCTACTATAAACAACTTCAGAATATGTTATAAGAGGGACGACCATCTGCGTACAAAAAATTTATATAGAAATAAAAGGAGTTGGTTCCAATTTTTTTTTTAATGCTGAATCCGAATCTGGTTTTGAAATTGCTCTATCACTTCTAAATTTTGAGATATTCTAAACTGAAATTTTGGCATGTACGGTTTTTTCACCACTATTGAGGTGACGCTGATCAAGAATATATATACTTTTTCATACCTGGCTCGCCTCTTTCTCTGCGTTACAAACGGAAGGACAAAGTGAATATAATACCCTGGGTGTAGAGTATAAAAAAAATAATGGATGTAAAACTTGTGATTGGTGTTCTGGAGTGTTACACGGTGGGTGAAGACCTTACGTTATATGTATACAAAACGATTAGATTACATATATAAACTTAATAAAATTACAGATGATTCGGAGAAAGTTTCATATGTAATCATCCATGCTGAAGAAAATTTTAAACTATTTTCAAATTTTTTTAGCGTGATCAAATTCAAAGAGAGCCATTAGCTGACTATATAATAGAACTTAAACATTTGGCGCAAACGTGTGGTTTGGAGAATTTCTAGACAAGGCCCTACAAATTCGTTTTGTCTGCAGTCTCCAGATAGAGAATATGCAGAATCGAATTCTTAGTGAAGCAGCACTAGACACGTTTGAAAAAGTAACAACAATGGCTCTAGCTATAGAGATGACTTCGAAACATGTGCGTGAGATGCGTGGAGCTGATGTGCATGCAATTCGCAACAATAATTTAAATGGTACAATGAGCTGGTACTCGCAGCAACAGCAAAGTGGTCATCGAGAGCATAGTAATCGACAGCAGCATGGTAAATTTGAAGGTGAAAGATCGACAGATGACAAAAAAGAGAAGCCATTCAATATAAAAATTTAACATGTTATTATTGTAAGCTAAAGGTCTGCATCAGTTAAATCATTAACCGATATAACTGTTACCGAAGGCAATAGATAACGTTAAAAATCCCAATCTTTTATTTTTACGTTCTTCAGTTACCTAGTTATTCATATCTCTTTTAACTATTACTAGCTGTACGCATACCTAATATGCGTAAACAATTATAACAATTGTTTTTTTTTTTGGCTATTGAGATTGTAGGCAAAGTTGCCAGTTTGTGACAATTCCGCCAAGATTAAGAATTTATTTTTTTAATTTGGATGTCATTGTTTAAATTTTATTGCACCAATCGATGGGGAAAGGTCGAAAATATATTTTTGACATGACCAGAGGAGTCCCCGACCCCTCTAAGTGATCGTTTTGGGCACATTTTAGTAAAAAAATTTATTCCAATCGATGGGGAAAGGTCGAAAATAGATTTTGGACATTACCAAGGGCGTCTCCGATCCCTCTAAGTGACCGATTTGGGCCCATTTTTGTAAAAAAATGTTATTGTACCAATCGATGAGGAAAGGTCGAAAATAGATTTTGGACCAGACCAGGGGCGTCTCCAATCCCTCTAAGTGACCGATTTGGGCCCATTTTTGTAAAAAAATTTTATTGTACCAAACGATGAGGAAAGGTCGAAAATAGATTTTGGGCATTACCAGGTATGTCCCCGACCCCTCTAAGTGACCGATTTGGGCCCATTTTATAATGGGAAATCAAATCTGTATGTAAGAACTATTCAAAATGATAACACTTATGAGAACGATGAAAATGTGAATTATGCTGGAGATGATGTTTCTTTTATAAATAATATAGAAACCTATAAAAGATTGTTAATTAATTTAGAGGTAAAAAATACTTATTTGGACTTTGAATGTGATGCAGGTGCTTGTGATTCTTTATGTCATGAAATGTACTATGAAAAATATTTTTCTCATACAAATATTTTTAAATCCACGAAATCATTTATAATTCTGTGGCAGGAAGGAAAAACTGCTTAAGTCGATATTCGATAAAAAGCAAAGCATCATAATATATACTGCCTCCGTCGTCAAAGTTAGTTCGTGGAATTGAAAATGAGCGAACTCGGTCAACGGATACGCCTACCGCTCATACAAAACATATATTCAAAATGAAACTTTACGAGTATTTTTCACGACAATGCAAAAGTGGGCGAATTCAGACAAGAGGTCGTGGCACTTCCTTTGTAAGCAGAAGGTTCAAAACGCTATACTGAAAGCGTTTTTTGAGATAATCGAATTAAATTTTACTCAAACTCTTGCCACGACATTCCCGATTCTTGAATTTCCTTTTCCAGCGACCACGCCCTTGTGGATTCCACTCAAGAGCCTGGCGATAGATTTCGATGTATAGTTTTTGGAGAGTATGACCTATCCACCTCCACTTGCGGAGCTTAACCTTGTTTGCTATAGTTCTCTGATTGCATTTTTGATGTAGCTTGGCATTTGATATAGTGCGAGGCCACCAAACCTTTAATATACGACTTAAGCATTTGTTGACAAATACTTGCAGATTTTAAAATTTTGTCGAACCATATTGGCTCCGATTATAGGAAAATCATTCCTAATTAATGTTTCTTACACCTCCAAATCCGTTTAACCGAGGCAGTAGTTTAACCATATTCTGGTGGGTACCACCTGATGCGCATTAGCATATTCTAAAGATTAAGATAGACTTTGACTTTGTATATACTTATGAAGAGGAGTGCCACCGCCCTAAGCTTTTCATTTAATTTGGTCATATCTTTTGAACCGTATAATATATTTTGATGAAATTTGATGCACAGTTACTGACTATCAATGCCTTATAATGAGCGAAAATTGGGTGAAATCGGGAAAGTGGAACGCCCTTATGTAGGTACATAAAAAGTTTTTGTGATTTATGTTAATTTTTGTGATTTTTCAAAAAAACTGATGTCTTTTTTTTTAAATTAAAATTCTGTAAGTTCTTTTAATCAATTTGTTAAATAAGTTTATTGTGTTGATTGTAAAAAATATTTTAGAATTCCCTGATGATGATTTTCAACGCAAATCGAAATATTGGAAAATAAACGATTTTTATGCTTTTGAACAATTGACGTGAAAATTATTTGACCTGTAGCTAGTTAAAATTTATTCTGACGGGCAGCAAAATTAAGTTTTCGTAGCATTTTTTTCTTTAAATATTCGTCTTTCAATGAGCTTTTGATCTGTGAAATGATATGAAATTTCAAAATCCGGCTGGATGGATTTATAGATAAATTCAAGACTAACATTTAAGATAAAATATGATGTGTATTAATTAAAATTGCTTCATTCTTGGCATTTTTGGGACTGCTAACTGCAAATGGCTCCAGTGTCGTATCTCTAAGTTTAACTCGAGCCAACGCAATATAAATTTCATTTTGGAGAGGTGATTTATCAAAAAATTGTTCTGATAGCTAACGTGATTTTCTTAACATATCATTCTATATAAGTGTTATGATCAATATAATTTACCAGCATCTGTTGTAAAATACTCGAAGCAATGCAAAACATTATTGCCCTAGGTACTTAAGGAAATCCATTAAGTAACTCATTCGTGGACTGAATCGACGAAATCCCACTTGTAATCCTTTAAGTAAATGCAAGTGCAATAATTTGTTTGCAGTTTCCGTTAAGTGCTCTATTTAGTTAAAATGAAAATATCACACAAAAGTTTAGCAGGAACGTAACTTCGGGGAGGGTGTTAGCACTCCTTAAAAAAAAATCAATTCATAAAACCCAACAAGTCACTAACGCCGCTGCGCTGACAAACAAACCAACAAACAAACTGAAAGACAGACACACTCTTAAATTACCACATTTGCTTGTACATATTTCAACTTTGTTGTAACTTTTTAGCGTTACTTCCTTCCTTTAATGTTGACATTTTATGGTTAGGGTAAACACAGTCCTTGCCTGCATATAGGGTATATCCATCGGATATCCCACTGTTTGTATATTTATTAACGTACTTCGTTTAATGCACCCTTTGTGTGTCTCCATATCCCCTTTTCAGTGTGAATTAAGTACTTCAGTATCGATGTGGACGCATTTATGGTAGACAAGGGGTGGTACTGGTACGCGTCACTGCATTGATGACATATTTGTGAATTGTGATAGCAATTCATGCAGTGTTATGCTCTACATACCACGCATTTTAATGGAATTAAAACATTTCCGTCTCTAAATGATTCTAATGTGTTCAATCCAAAGATGTTACTTTAAATAAAAAATCATGTTAAAATTTTAAAAATGATTCAATGCCGGTGTAAAAATTTTATATTTTATGTTTCTGTACATAGCTAAAGCTTGTAAACAGAAGACAAACTACGGACAGAATGAATTGAAACATTCTTTTCGTCCAAGGACTATAAGATAAAGAACACTCTTCACCGGAATTCGTTTGATATGAAACTGTTGAATCAAATAGTCATAAGAAATACCGCCTCTGCCAGGTGACTGATATTAAAGTCGAGTGACAAAGTTCAAAAACATATTTTTTAATAAAATTAAATATTAATAGTACATTTTGGCAATAACATTGAAACAATATTGAATTTATTTCTCACCTGTAGTATTAAGAGAAATAAATTGCAGATTTGAATTCAGCGGCTCAAAACCATGGAGATGGGGTTAACACTTATTAACGAAAATATGACTTATATGCTTTTAAGTGGGTGGTGCCACGCCCCTAAAGAGAAAATGCACAGACATGTCTTGCTTAAGTTAGCAGCTGTGTGGTGTTAGTAAAAGATCAAATTTTGGCCACAACTCTTAGTCCGTATAAAAAGTTGAGTAGTTTGAATTTTAAGACATATTTTATTTGGTGCTTGTTTGCATCAAAGAAAACGTTTTGGTGCCGTGGAAGCGCAATTCCAAGCAACTTTAAATTTTTAAGCCACCCTAGCCATTAGTTTAAAAAAAATCATACTCAACTTTATTTCATTGCATTCAATTTTGCAAATTTAAATAAATAATAGAGGTATTCACGCGTTGATGCGCAACTCCCTTGCATCGTTGCGAAAGTGCGAATGTTTGACATTTGTCCAACAACAAACACACTGCCGAAAATTCCGCACTACTTTTGCATTTTCGCACTGCTTTGACTCAAAGCGAAATTGCAACGAGCGTGATGGCGAATTAGTGACAACTCTTGGGAACAATGTTATTTTCATTTAAAAATTCAAAAATTAATTTTTTTCAATAAGGTGGCAGCATTGTGCAATGGTTTGACATTTAATTAATTTACCAGTTGTCTTCTAGCCCCATTTTTTTTTGCCAAAATACATAAATATAGTGGTAAGTGGGCGGCCTGTGGCCGCAGCTCAGGATTTAAAGCTTCTGAAAATCCAATACCGGCATCGCGGCGGCCTTCGGCCGCGGATTAATTTTCGAAAATTCTCCATATCTAGAAAAGCATGGCTCAGATCGAAAATTTTTGTACCACGATTTTGTAGCCAGATAAAATACCTTTCATATGACAGCAATAAATCCAACCAGGGGTTCCGAACTTACTCCGGTTCTCATAAAAGCTAGATCCCGATCTTTCAATGGCTATGTCCCCGAAACTAGGCATTTGCTCTACTTTTTAATTACAGAGTCTTTGTTAGGATCCCGAGATCCCGGTCCGAAATCCGATACCCAAAAACCGGTATTAATATATGCCAAATACCGGTATTAAAGATTTTTTTTTGTTTTTTAATAAAAAATTAAAAATATTACTCCAGTTTGAAAAGAAAAGATAGTGTTCAGAATGTTAACTACATTATTGATTCTGAATCAAAATCCGACAACACGTATGATACCAAAAATTCTGGAGATGAGTCGGAGGACCATGTTAGACCTGTTATTGAAAAAGATCGTCGGATTGCGAAAATATTTCGTATATCACCAACAAAATACGATAAAATTTTGCAAAAATATATATAAGAAAAGTTCGGGAAAAAACTTCAATTACTTAGTTTTGAATTACAAAACTCACTGGAATAATATGCTCACTATGCTGGAGCGGTTTTATAACTTAAAAGCTGTTATTCAAAAGGCTATTAAATATTAATGCAGACTTACTTTTGATTAATAATATAGTTTCTGTTTTGCTTTCAACAAAATAAACAGTATTGTAATTTTGTTTGTAGAACTTTCAAAACTAGATTGTTCGCTTGGAAATGACTTCACAGATCAGTTGAAAACTCGTATATTAGAAAGAGGACCGAATCATCAAGTGTTTTACAATACTTTCATAATCCAAGTAAATATGAAGAGCAGAAATGACAAGTTTTGAAAAAAAATGCCAACCGAAAAAAAAAATTTTTCATAATTGCTACCTTTGAATTCTGATCAATGCACTATAGGTCAAAAGCACACTTTTTTGGCCAAAATTTAATTTTCACAAGTATTGCTATTGAAGTTTTGATAATGCAGTGTAACGGGGAATACTTCAATACAAGCAAAAATGTTTTTTGTTTTGGGGTAAAATAATTTTCCGTTCCTCAGCAATGTGTCAAAGTTGATGCATTTGCATTTTACTGAGATAACTCAAAAAAGTCGTGATTTTAGCTCTTTTTTTCAATCGATAAAAAGTAATTAAAATAATTTGTTTTTTTTTTCTTAAATAAAACTGAATAAAATTGATGATGTTACGTATAACGCAATTTAGGTCAAAACATTAAAATATATTTTGGTTTTTTGTGGAAAAATCTAATGTTCAAATTAGATCCCTGACTTTTAATATTTTTTTTAAATTTTGAACTTCGTCTAAGCTTTTAAAATTTTGTTGGATTTTGTTAGTCCTAAGAAACACAAAACTAGTAAGACGTTGCTATTGTTAATGTTATTTAGAAATATAGATGCCCGATTTTGCCCGTTTTTTTTTTAATGAATTGTTTTGTCAAGTAACTTTTCTTCTGTAATTTCGATTTATTCGAAATCTGTTTGCAAAAGACAGACAAAAAAGAAAACGAAGAAGCTGTTTTTCAATTTCTTATTAGAAATAACTGAAGATACTACTGATTCAAGTAACTTGGGTAAAAGTACGCATAATTTTTGCATTAGGTTTTTCGAAAAATAGAGATATTTGGGGTTAATATACGAAAAATAAGTACTTTTGTTAATTTTGAGGTTAGTTGTAGACTGCATAAAATTTTTTTTTATTTTTTTCGCATATTTCATTACTGAGTACCATTTTTTACCTTCAAAACGAGCTCTTAAAAAGTGCCAAACAATACTTACTTCAAAAGTCGTGTCGTTTTACCCGTTTTATGGGATTTCAAGATGTTATGACATGTCATCTTAAATCGGCCATAACTTTTAAAGGAAGTATGGTATTGCAGTCGGTATCCATGATAATATGGACGTTATGAATTTTGGCCAAAAAAGTGTACCTTTTTGACCTATAGTGCAATGTACGGAAAAGACAATATGCTCAGGAAAATTTTTAACACCTATAGTGCAGGCAAATTAGGTATTCATTTCTAATTTTGTTGAACATGCACCGATTTTGATCCGACAGGGCTCATTTTGTTCGTAATAAAATTTTGAACAAAACCAACACATTAGTTTTTTCCGGCCTTTCACCAAAATTTCTTTAGTCCCCCGTGAACCCTCAAAATCGGATAAATTCAATAAAACTGTTCTTTAATACTTAAAAATGGAAAGTTATGCTATTCACGGGGTTCTCTAGATTGCTGAATCCAAATATGATGTTGGAAAATGAAAAAACTCAAAATGACGCCCGGAAAACTGCGTACGTACCCATTTTTTTTTTTTTTTTTTTTTTTTTTACGAGCGTTCCCTGCGATCCCACCACCCGCCTAACCGCCCGAGAGGCGCATCCGTGTAACGTACGGTTGGTGACCGACCACAAGCAGACCGGACTGCTCTGCTGTTGAGCGGATCAGTGACAACGCGGGATACACGCTTTGAAGCTACAGATCATGACTGATCAACAGCTACATATTAAATCGAAATACAATATGAATGAGAAACGAGAAAACGCAACACGAGCTAGGAGTTCAAGTGCAAGATTATTTTACATTTAAGGATAGCGATTGAGTCATCAAAAGAATATAAGTGGTATAAACTGTTAAAATCGTTACAGATGCTACGAAAGGGACTAAACTGTGCATAATTTGACCTACAATGTGACAATTTCAAAGGGCGAAAATGCCTTGAACATTGAAATCTATTGATTGAAGTAAAATTGGTGAATTCGTTTCGCCTTTAATAATTTTATGCAAAAAAGTTACATTAAGCATCACTCTTCTACTATTCAATGAAGGTAAACGGATTAGTTTCAAACGGCTTACATATGAAGGCAGATTTTGGTCAGGATTCCACGGTAGTCCACGAAGTGCAAATAATAAAAATTGTTTTTGGACTGATTCTAGTTGATCACTATAGATTTTATAGCATGGATTCCATACAGGTGATGCGTACTCTAGGATAGGCCTCACAAGAGAAGTGTTAAGAAGTTGTGTTGCATAAGGATCATTGAATTCTTTAGCCCAACGCTTGATAAAGCCAAGAACACCTTTAGCTTTGTTAATGGTCAAATTTATATGGAATTTGAACTGAAGCTTTGGATCAAGCATGACCCCTAGATCATTAAACCTTTCTACAGCTACCAGAGTGTGACTATTTAAGCAATAAAAATGGGAAAAAATCGTTACAGGGGGTTTTAGCCTAGAAGTCTTGTTACATTGAATGAATTTATACGGTCGGTAAGGGATATTGTTTTTTATACTATAAAAAGTAAAGTTTACTAAAAATTTTTTTAGTGTTTTTGATTTGTTTATTATTTAAGCAATAACTATAAAAAGTTAATACAACTCAAAATTAAAAATATTTGTAACATTTTGCAAACCGTTTTTTCTAAACTAATTTGAGGTCGCTGAACATGAAAAACGCATTTATTTTTTTTTTTCCTTGCGGCCGTTCCCGAGTTATTCGTTAATTTATATTTTCGAGGTTATAGCTTCATATACATCAATATATTTCTATGACGCCAAGTTCGATCAATTTTATTTTTCCACGTTTACAAAGAGTGATTAATGGCGCTTTTAACAAGTGTACCAATGATTATGTTTCGAACAAAACTGACTGAGTTAAAGCAGGAAAAAGTTTGAGATTTCAGAAACTTTTCACATCAACTTCAAATGAAACATTTGGTTTTTGGCATAAAATTTTTTTTAATACTTGTTTTTTAGTAATTTTATTAAATGGCGCATATAGTTGCAAACATTTTAAGCCTATGTTGAGCAAAATCGAATGAAATTTCCAAAAGATATTAGGGTTTTAGTGCAATAGGGAAATTTCGATTTCTTTCAAAAATTAATATTTTTGATACAATCCGCAATGTTCTTCTACAGAGAATGATTAGAAGTTACTTAAAACATCTTTAAAGTGCTCAATAAGTGTAGGGTGTCCTATCTGGAGGCTGAAAAATTGGATCTGTTGACTCAGGCCGAACATTTCGAAAATTCTCACATCTTCCTTATTGCACTAAAACCTTAATATCTTTTGGAAATTTCATTCGATTTTGCTCAACATAGGCTTAAAATGTTTGCAACTATATGCGCCATTCAATAAAATTACTAAAAAACAAGTATTAAAAAAAATTATATGCCAAAAACCAAATGTTTCATTTGGAGTTGATGTAAAAAATTTGTGAAATTTGTGAAATTTCAAACTTTTTTCTGCTATAACTCAGTCAATTTTGTTCGAAGCACCATTAATCACTCTTTGTCAACGTGGAAAAATAAAATTGATCGAACTTGATTGATGATGTATATGAAGCTATAACCTCGAAAATTTAAATTAATGAATAACTCGGGAACGGCCGCAAGGAAAAAAAAAATAAATGCATTTTTCGTGTTCAGCGACTTCAAATTAGTTTAGAAAAAACGGTTTGCAAAATGTTACAAATATTTTTAATTTTGAGTTGTATTAACTTTTTATAGTTATTGCTTAAATTATAAACAAATCAAAAACACAAAAAAATTTTTAGTAAACTTTACTTCTTATAGTATAAAAAACAATATCCCTTACCGACCGTATAAATTCATTCAATGTAACAAGACTTCCAGGCTAAAACCCCCTGTAACGATTTTTTCCCATTTTTATTGCTTAAAATGGGTATGTACGCAGTTTTCCGGGCGCCATTTTGAGTTTTTTCATTTTCCAACATCATATTTGGATTCAGCAATCTAGAGAACCCCGTGGATAGCATAACTTTCCATTTTTAAGCATTTTGGAACAGTTTTATTGAATTTTTCCGATTTTGAGGGTTCACGGGTGACTAAAGAAATTTTGGGGAAAGGCCGGAAAAAACTAATGTGTTGGTTTTGTTAAAAATTTTATTACAAACAAAATGAGCCCTGTCGGATCAAAATCGGTGCATGTTCAAAAAAATTAGAAATGAATACGTGTTTTTACTTAATTTGCCTGCACTATTAAGATAAAATAATTGATTCGATGCCGATTACCAAAAACTTGAATGACACGGCTTTGCCTAAAATGGCATCAACTAAAACTTATTCCGAAATCGTGAGACAAGAGCTGAGTTATTTTGTAAATAAAAATATCTAATTTATAATAATTTGCTATCGATTCCACCAACGAGTGTGCAATCTGAAATGGCCTTTTCTTCTATTGGAAATATTTGCACAAAAATGAGGTCTAGACTGGACGACGAAAGCCTTGATGAACTATCTATCGTTTCTATGCTCCTATTTTAATAATATTAAAAACTTAAGACTGCTTTTTTATGTTTTTAACAAATTATAATTTATGTGAATTGAAGAGTAAGTATATTTATTTTTGTTTTTAATAAATAAAAAGCGTTATTCTAATAGGTTTCTTAAGTACATATTCATCCTCTTTTTAATTCCATTTTCATTGCTGCAAAGAATACCGGTGTATACCGGGATCCCGGTTTTGAAAAATATTTCAATACCGAATACCGGTATCGATATTTAGCACCGGTATTGCATTCCCTAAATGTGAATTACATTTGGTTTGAACCAGGGGTTGAAATAAGAAAAAATTATTACTGCAGATTTTTTTTTGTATTTATTTGGAATTTTTGCGAAATTTTTTTAATTGCTTATTCAAGTGATTAATACTAAATATTAATATTAAATAACAGATATCATGGCAATGATTCAATTTCAGATTGAAAATTTGTAGTGAAATTTTCTTCGAATGCATCTTCTTCTTCGCTAGTTGCGTTTCCGAGTACTTTTTGTGGTTGCTACATTTTAGCCCAGATTATTTATACAACTAAAACAACGGTTATATGCGAGACAAAATAAGTAACATGAATTGGCTGAAAATAATTATTAAAATTTTTTACAATATTTTAAAGTTATTTCTGCAAATTTGAAGTTGTTACTGCAGAAATAGGGCATTACTGCAGCTTATTTCAATGCCTGGTTTGAACCCTGTCTTAATCTCCTCTAGACTTTTCTTTGAAATTTTGTGAGGTATTCTTTTTTTCAAATAAGCTGCTGTTGAAACCGCTTCTGCCCAAAACGACTTAGGAAAGCAAGCTTGATACATCATGCACATTGCTTTTTCTAACACCGTTCTGTTCATTCTTTCAGACAACCCATTTTGCTGTGGGTTATATGACACACTGGTCTCATTAAAAGTTCCATGCTTTTTCAGAAAACTCGACATGTTGCTGTTAGCATATTCTGTGCCGTTGTCTGTCCGTAAGCACTTTATGGATTTTCCTGTCTATTTTTCGACCATTGTCTTGAACTCACGGAACATGTCAAAGACAACCTCTTTCCTTTTGATGAAGTCATCGATAAAGGTGAGCAGGTTAATTTTCCCGCCATTCGATGCTTTCTCCATTGGTCGACAAAAATCAGAATGAGTCACTGCCACGCTCACGACCCTTCTATTGGAAAATAATTCTTCTGATGCTTCGTTATGGCACACGCCTCATAATTTAAAACTTCGGAATTGCTATAGTTCAGTTCGCTCACGCTTCCAGATTTGATCAATTCCATTGACTTGTGATAAACATGTCCAAGACGTCGATGCCACAACTCATTATTCTTGCTATCTATCAGTCGCCGTCATAATATTGTTTCTCGTTAAGTTCATCTTGTACATCCCATTGACAAGTTTTGAACGCGCCAAAACAATATCGTTTTCATCCAAAACTTTGCAATCGCTCTCATCAAAATGCACCCGCTTCTTCTAGCGTATCATATCACTAATGGACAACAAATTTGCACCAAGCTTTGGTACAAGAGCATCCCGAAGAGTAACTTCACTTTTTCCTTCTAGACATTCAAAGGAACACTTCCCTTGCCAACAGCATTAAGAACAGTATTATCTGCAATACGGATTTCACCATTGTGTTTCTTAAGTTCGCTGAAACATCTCGCATCATTCACCATTTGCGCTGATGCAGCGTATAATGAGGAGTTCGACCTGTTCGCACCTCCACGATTTGGACATTTATTAGCGTAATGCTCAAATTTCTTGCATGCAAAACATTTAACATTTTTAATATCCTTACTTGACTTTGATTTTTCGGTACGTAATGGTTTTTGCTTACAACCCATTAGCGCTGAGTTTGAGTTGTATAGCTCGAATCGGATCTGACAATTATAATCATAATCATTGGGTTATACTCTGAAGGCAATCCTTTCAAGAATATTGATCCAATCCATTCATCCGAAATGCCAAACCCGATAGTGGTCCACGGAATTGCACTCATAAAGCTCAAACACCTCCTTTACCGTTGTAGCTTCTTGCACGTACACGTAAAAGTCCTTGTGCAACAATTAAATAAGTCTGCATTTTGCATTACTTTCTTTAGTTGCATCCGTAGATGTGCCCTCAACGCAGCCCCATAGACCCTCCAGAGTGTCTTGATGGCGAAGCTCCATGTTGACCATTTTTCTGCTCCCATCAGTTTCCCCTTCTGGAATGTTGAGGATGCAGCCATGATTATCCCACGATGATCTAGTTGATTATTTAGGTATTGGTTATTTAGATATTGACCGTATATAACTTATAATGAATGGCCCACAACCTATTGTAAGTAATCAAACGTTCAAAATAGAATCGGAATGAAAAATTTAATTTAGAAATAAAATATTATAAGTCAAATTGAGTTATTATAACAAATTTTTTTTTAATGTCTCCAGTGTTATAGTGAGTTGACCAAAGATTATAATCCCCTTAACATTTTTGTTGTAGCATATTTGTAGTATTTGGAAATAAGCCCTTTTGTTCTGAAACGTTTGGAAATAAGCCCTTTTGTTTGCAAATCACTCTAATTTCACCATTTGAAAGTTAATGCTGATGTCTAAAGGCATGGTATGTAAGCACCTATATAGTCTGGGGCATATAAAAAATATTAAAAGTTTTTTTGGCCATTATTCAAAATACGTCTTTTTGTATCAAACTCTAAAAATTTCTATGAAATTATATGGAAATAAGCCCTTTTGTTCTGAAATGCGACTTTTGATCACGATTTTATATAGGAAAAATGCATTTTTTGTGATGAATTTAGCATGGTAATGGCGATGGCATTCTTAGGTTTGTTCGAGGTTGGAAGTAGTTTTACGCCCTTTTGAAAAATCACTCCTCATTTGCACAAAGTATAATTTGTAAGAGTTTTCTACGATTTTATTATATACAATCTTTTTGAACACATATTGTGTTTGTTGTAGTACTATCGCATCATGTTGAACACAAAAGTTAAACAAAATTAAATAATGTCACTGTTCAATGAATTTTATTTGTAAGAAGCAGGAACGCAGATCCGAAAAAGTTCGATCAACGCGCACGAGACCTAATTTGCATACTTAATAAGAAATGCAGCAAGGAACGTGGACATCAAATAGCAACATGAAGATGACATTTATATCCCAACTGATTCAACGAATTTAGGCCTTACTTGCGAAAGTTAGCTACCAATTATATCAGTAACACTTCAATAAATTCCAACTTTTGATTTATTTAAATTTAGACTATGTAAATATTAGCCGTGTTGTTTTTGGCGCATATATAAAATTGTGTTAATTTTCAAATTCTCAAAAACTCCTCAACGGTATTTTTTTTTTTTTTTTACATATAATGAGAATTATGGTTAAAGCATACCTTAAAAAATGTCAAACTTTTCAACTGCAATAGAAATTTGCATCGGGGTACTATATAACTATATTGTAGAAATCCTGAAATGTCTGACCCAGAGTGAAGCATGGATGGAAAAACGATGGAAAATATCTCTCCAAGTGGTACCCACCAGAATATGGTTAAACTACTGCCTCGGTAGCTTGCACATCGGATTTGGAGGTGTAAGAAACATTAATAAGGAATGATTTTCCTATAATCGGAACCAATATGGTTCGTCAAAATTTTAAAATCTGCAAGTATTCGTCAACAAATGCTTAAGTCGTATACTAAAGGTTTGGTGGCCTCGCACTGTATCAAATGCCGAGCTACATCAAAAATGCAAGCAGAGGGCTATATCAAACGAGGTCAATCTTCGCAAGTGGAGGTGGATAGGTCATACTCTCCGAAAACTACACAGCGAAGTCTGTCGCCAGGCTGTTGAGTGGAGTCCACAAGGCAGTAGAGGGCGTGGTAGACCCAAAACCAACAGGAAAAGGTCGCTGGAAAAGGAAATTCAAGAATTGCAAAAGATCAAAGTCGTCGCAAGGGATCGCAACAAATCGAGACGTTTCATATTGGCCCTATGCTCCTCCCAGGAGTTAAAGGAAAATACATACATACATACATACACTATATTACAGAACCTTATGAAGCAGCCCTCATTTTAGTTAAAAAAAAGCTGGATTATTTACAAATTATGCCACATTTTTACGCCAAAATGTATAGCAAAAAGTATTACCCGCATATTTTTCTTAAAAAAATTGAGTAAACCTCTTTTTCCTTGGGTATTTTGTTTTCAACATCCCACTTTTTTCAAACCGTTTTGGGAATAGCAACCTTACCTTGAACATAGCCTAAGCCATAAAGAAAATCACATACATACATATGTCTAAACCTATAACCTATGTACATACATATACTAGGGTGGGCCGATTTGGAAACTGACCTCGGCTACCCCGCTATGTGAAAGCTCATTCAATTCTATGAATATTTGCCTAAGGAATCATACCTCTACGTTCAACTATAGTTCGGCGCATTTCCATCGAAAATTTTACCTTGCATTTAATATTTTTTTTATTTTCATACTACATTTTGAAAATTCTTATAGAGACAAAAGTAATGTCATAATATGATTTGGCTGGTATTCTGTCAGTAATCAATAAAATTGGATTCTGTTTATACAAAAAGTTTACCTAATAGTGTAGAATTGATGGTATATATTTGAAAAAGTGATATGGGTCAAATAGCCGATTATTATGACCCACTTCCAAAATAAACGATTCATATGTTTAGATGAATTTTTTCAAACAAAAAACCAGCCTAGGCTGAAAGTTTATTCAATTTTATGAATATTTGCCCAAGGAATCATATCTCTACGTTCAACTTTAGTTCGGCGCGTTTAATATTTATTTTTATACTAAATTTCTAAAATTCTTATAGAGACGAAAGTAATACCTACATATCATAATATTAATTTGCTGGTATTCTGTCAGTAATCCATAAAATTGGGTTCTGTTGATGATATTCATTCCAAAAAATTATATCGGTCAAATGACCGATTTATAATAAACGATTCATATGTTTACATGGAATTTTGGTGTATGTTTTTGTAGTATTAAAAAAAGAAGAGGCTAATTTATTTCCTAAAACTGCCACTAGATGTCGCCTTGGAAAAAAATTAATGCCAGATTCGGCATCCTAGCATCCAAAAACACTTGGGTTGGTGTTTTGACTGAAAAAATCTATATAAAAATATGACTCGTTTATTTTGAAATCGGTTATTTGACCGATATAATTTTTTTCAATAAATATCATAAATTCCACGCTATCAGGTAAACTTTAAATAAAAACAGGACCCAATTTTATTGATTACTGACAAAATACCAGCCAAAACATATTATGACATTACTTTTGTCTCTATAAGAATTTTCAAAATTTAGTATGAAAATAAAAAAAATATTAAATGCAAGGTAAAAGTTTCAACCGAAAATGCGCCGAACTAAAGTTGAACGTAGAGGCATGGTTTCTTGGTCAAATATTTATAGAATTGAAGGAACTTTCATCCTAGGCTGGTGTTTTGTTTGAAAAGATTCATCTAAAAATATGAATCGTTTATTTTGAATGGCGGTTATAATAATCGGCTGTTTGATCCACGTCACTTTTTCAAATACATATCATCAATTCTACACTATCAAGAAAACAACCTAATTTTACTGATTATTGCCAGAATATCAGCCAAATCATATTATGACATTACTTTTGTCTCTATCCTAATTTTTAAAATTTAGTATGAAAATAACAAAATATTAAATGTAAGGTAAAATTTTCGATCGAAAATGCGCCGAACTAAAGTTGAACGCAGAGGTATGGTTCCTTGGGCAAATATTCATAGAATTGAATAAGCTTTTACATAGGGGGGTAGCCGAGGTAGATAAAATTTCGTCCATATAATTTGGCCCACCCTAATATATACTTATAAAAAATTTCAAAGTAAAAGAAACTCCACAATGTTAATCCATCCCTATATTGCGATAAATAGAAAGACAAAAAGAAAGATGAACAAGGGTTTGTTTTTGTTCTGCTGATAAAGACGGCATCAGGTTGAATGTGGGGGAGTTGAATAATGCAAAAGAATAATTTTTTCTACGTTTTACGGCATCCCAATACAAAAAAAAATTAAAACTTGCGCCTTTTTATTGTATTGTTATTCATTGACTTTCCTAAATGGAAATGAGCTCATAGAAGTTCACCCCCAAAGCCTTCTTTCAGTCATTGTTTCCACACTGCTTTCAAGGATGAGCGGTTGTCCGAGAAAATATTACTTGAAAAAAAAAAAGTTTCACAGTTTCCACGCTTATTATATTTCAAAAAAAAAAAAAAAAAATAAAGAAAAAACAGCCATTCTGTCTTTCCTCAGATACCCCGTGAAGCAGTTAGTCTCTTGGGGAAACTTCAAGGGTTGATTTGCTACACGTATTTGATCAAAGTTTTTTTATTCTCTAACCACGAAAATTTTATCACAGACGTGGTTGTTTTTGGGTGTTGCTGGTGTTCTCGGCTGTATCTATACATTCTTTTTTTTTTTGGCATTTAATGTTAATAGCCATAAACTAGCAGACAAATAAATGCTTCGAGTGCAACAGATTGTTTACATCTTCGCTCATGTGCAAAATGCTTCGGCTCAGCCTATATGAATGATACTACAAATAGTTTCAAAACAAAGGGTCACTTTTCGAATGTTTTTTGAGCTTTAATTCGAAAATTGATTCAACCCATTAAAGTAACCCAATGGTGCACTTAGTAACATATTGTGCAATTTTATACAAGGATGAAAATATGACAGTGTAATTTTAGCAATCAAAGAGATAAGGGCTCTTAGTGAACTTTTGTGTCAATCGTATCAGCTACACGTTCGAAAATGATCGCAACGAAAGTAAACAAGGGAAAATATACACACATAAAGTGCAACAATTAAGTGATTTTTTTAAGATGTAAAGTTGTTGGCACTTTTCAACTTCAACTCGCACCTGATCTGATTTCATTAAAGCTCAATATCTCTCAATAGGTTGAAACTCTGGGCAGTTAGGTGGATTCACATTTTTGGGAACAACATTTACATTATTGCTACTGCAGAACATTACAACACCCCCGTGCCCACGACTTAATTGCCAAAGACGTTTTTCAAGGCATTCACCAATATAAACTTTCGAGTTAATTGTGCCCTATGTTGCAAAAAAACACATTTGCTATGTGCATGCCACTTCTCCGAACAGGATTAAAATTCGTGTACTGGTAGCTGTTTGAAATCTGCCTTAACGTATGTTTCATCGAACGTATGTTGAGCCTCCAACTGCTTTTCAGCTTACTTTTTTTCTTTAGTTTTTGTATAGAAGATTTTGTGGTACCTGCCCTGGCAGCTATATCTCGTACTGAAGTGTTGGGACTCTGCTCAAAAAGGTGCTTCACTTTTTTCACCAACTATGGGTCTATACCGACTTTTCTACCTAAACCCTTTCTTCGCGCAATAAGTTGATCTTTTCTATAATTCTAAATATCCCTTTGGACAGTGATTTTTTATGCGCCTGCTTTTTTAGCTATGTATAGCTGAATATTTTAATTCTGGTCTTTTTCTGGTTTGTTCACCGAGTGTTATGTTTTTTTAATCTTCATGCTATATAGAAAACATAGCACCCATATTACGACCTGCACGATCAGCAGGTAAATGATGATCTTAAGAAACAAAAGTATCAAATTTTTCTGGGACAGTCCTTACTTATTGAACCATGAATAAATGCTTATCATAAATACGATGCCGTGTTCATAAAACTTTACATAAGGACTGCCCCAGAAAAATTTGACCCTTTGTTTTTCATTAATAAAAAAATACTTAATGAATTTTTTTTAAATTTGGTTTTTTTTATTTATTAGTGAGTATCATAACGAACATAAATAACCTTACACTATTAACAAATATTTATTTAATATAAAAATATTTTACTTTTTTCTTTAGACCCTTCATCAAGTTTTGTACAGTTGTTTCGTCGACAGTACCGTACGACCTTCGCCACTTATTTTTGAAATTTTTAAAATTTTTTGCAGTACTTTTACTCTTCCGAAAATCTGATTTCATTAGAGCCCAATATCTCTCAATAGGTCGAAGAATTTACATTATTTCTATTGTACCATTCTATGGTGGCTCTAGAGTAGTGAGAGGTTGCTAAATCAGGCCAGAACATTACAGTACCCTTGCTCACGAATTCATGGCAAGAGACATTTTTGAAGGCATTCATCAATATAAATTGGCATGTTACAAAAAAACTGCTTCTCAGACCGCAAGTGCATATGGCCTGCCAAACCATACACTGCTTGGGAAATTTTGTAATTTTCTTCTCTTTAAATTTGCTCTGTACCTGCCCCTTCTCCGAACAGGTATAAAATTCGTATCCTGGTAGCTGTTTTAAATCTGCCTTAACGTACATACGTTTCATCGTTTATTATGCAGCAGTTAAATTTAGTCAGGTAACCGACATATAACTTTCGAGCTCGCTTTTGAGCCCCTAACTGCTTTTCATCGGAACGGTCTGGTTCTTTTAGAACTCTGTAGGTCTTTAGCTTAAGTTTTTTCTTTAGTCTGTTTATAGAAGATTTTGAGATTCATGCTCTGGCAGCTATATCTTGTTCCGATGTGTTGGGATTCTGCATAAAAAGGTGCTTCACCTTTTTCACCAACTGTGGGTCTATACTGGCTTTTCTACCTGAACCCTTTTTCCGCGTAATAAGTTGACCCTTTCTATAATTCGAAATAACCCTTGGACAGTTTTTTTTGATACACCTGTTTTTTTAGCTATGACTGAATATTTTAATTCTGGTTTTTGCAGGTAAGTGTACAACATGAGTTCAGGTTTTTTCTTGTTTGCTAGAAATTTTTATCGTTTGAAGTTTGTTGCCAAGTGTTACATATTTTTTTAATAGCACTCATATTTCGACCTGTACGATCATTAGGTAAATCATAATCTTAACGAATAAAAGGGTAAAATTTTTCTGGGGCAGTCCTTCTGTAGATCAAAAAGCAATACATTTTTTGGTCATATAACACCTGGCGACCAAAAATTAAAAACTCGTTTTTTCGGGTTTTTATCTGTCAATGTTTTTTCGTTTTTGTTCGGAATTCTGAAGAGTATAAAAGCTTTTATTTTTGGTTTAGTGACAAATTTGACATTGAATTTATTTTACAATGCCAAAAATTCGGAAATCAGTAGCAAATTGCTAGGTGCCTAATACTTATGATCAGGCTGTATATTTTAATCATACTTTTTTGACATAATTGAAATTTTTGGTTTCAAAAACGGTCATCTAAACCTTTCAAAAAATTTAACATACTTTTTGGGTTTTTGGTTTCAAAAACGGTCATCTAAACCTTTCAAAAAATTTAACATACTTTTTGGGTTGCCACCTGATTTTTTTTCTTTGTAAAATCTTTAAAAACAAAATTAAAACTAACCATATTTTTAAATAAACTTTTTAAAAAACTAAAGTTCATTGTAATGGTTGCCACATAGTTATTTTTGAAAATTTTGTTTAAATCATACCTTTTTTGAATGAATTGGAACTTTTATTTCAAAAGCACTCAAATAAACTAAAACTAAAGTTGAGAATTTAACATAATCTGCTAGGTTCAGTGTTCTCACCTGATAATAGCAAACCTGCCCTGATCACCATATTCGTCCTAACGCTTTGTATCCAACTGCTTTTTATAGATACCTATGCATGTTGAATCCATCTGCTGCTTCCCGCATGTGTAAACACCGAGCCTCTGTAGCTAATAACTAGAACTGGGTATACAAAATCAGCGGACCATTTCTTTAATTTCTTGATTACCTCTTCGCTATTTGTCGTTTTTGAAATATATAGCCATTAACATTTTTTAAATGAGTCTGCCATGGCCAAAATGTATTTATACTGCTTCGAGCTCATTTCCATAGGACCAAGATGATCCACATAAAGTGTATAAACGGCTTATGTCCTTTATCGATAAACTATAGGCATCCCTCCGTTTTGCCCAACTTCTTGTTGAAAATTCTGCATTTAACATAGTTGCCAACAATCTGAGCTACCTTATTTTCCAAATGTGGATTCCAAAAACTTTGTTCCACGGCGTGTTTTATTTTTTGTACGTGCTATCTAAAATTATCTCCTTTTCCATAATTTTTGGAACTACTAAAACATCGTTGCCGATGCTCTGAACATTGATCTCCCTCTTAATTTAAAATCATCATATGGTCGATTTGTAAGTATTTCTGAAATTGCTTTTTATCGTAGCATTGCTTTGTTGAGCTATTTTCAAGCGATTGTTTAAATGCGGCGCAATCGGTTACCAACTTAAAACAAATTCCCAGCAGATAATGGCGAAACTTTTTTAAAGTGAGGTATACGGCTTTGGCTTTTAGTATGTAAATATGTTGATGACTCTCTGCTTCTGATGTTTTTTCCTCCAGGAAAACTCACTGTAAGAGCGCTGCAGCAAACCCTTCTTTGGACGTTTCTGTATGTACTTCAGTCTTGGCATTTTTAGTACTGGCTCGGAAATCAATGCGTTTTTCAACTGCTGAGATGACTTTAATTCAATTGGACTCATTCTGAACACTGCACCCTTTTGAAGCAAATTGGTCAACAGCCTAGCAATCTCACCGTAATTTTTAATAAATTTACGGAAAAGTCGCAAAAAGGACTGCTCAGCTTTGACATTTTTCGGGATTCCAAACTTACTGAAGGCATTAGTCTTCACTTAACCAGGCCATATACTTCCATTTTCAATAATCTGGCCCAAAAAAATTCAGCTGGCTTGTAGTTTTTAATCATCGCATAAGTATCGTCTTAATACTGAGGGGGAACAATAACGCAAGTATTTGTTTTCAATTGCAGTATAAATGCTTATCTGATTTTCCTTCTGAAAAGTTTCCTCCCCAAAACAGGAGAAAACTTATATCCAGCTGCTGTCGATGTGAGTTCAAACTTGCTTGTAAAATCGTATCCGAGAAGTGCGTCATATTGAATAAGTTAATTTTTGACAGAAAAAAATTTTTCTGATGCATGCAAACCATCAACTGTAATTTTTGCCACAAAATAATCCACTATATATGTTATTTTACTGCCTTAACCACGTAATCTGGTAACACATTACTGGAGAACAATGTTGCTGATTTTTTCGAATATTAATTTTTTTCGCACAGTACCAACAAAACACTCAACTTCGACATTTTTCACATTTGACATTTTTTAGCCGTCTTGTATTATATACATCATTAACACCAGCGCTCATATTTGGACAGTTTTTCGACATACGACCACTTACGCTGCAGCGAAAACATTACGTATCAGTTCTACAGTCTTTGTGCAAATGATCAGCAGAATTGAAACAATGAATTTTTTTTTTTTTTATTCATGCCTTAATCTTTCCTTAATTTCCTTAAGTGATAAATTGTTAGTATATAAGAATATGTAAATCTATGTTGCTGCTACAACCTACGTGTTAAAAGCAGTTAATAAACTGAACTGACTGATTTTTCTTTACATATTTCTCAGCCCCAATGGTCTTCTGAATTGGAAACGGCTTTTGTTTTGCGGCCGTACATTCATATAAGTATATCGTACTTCTCCTTCAATCCTTCTTCTGATTTGCAGCGATACAAATAGTATTTAAAATCCGTTTTTAATTCCATTTACAATAAATATATCGTATTACTGAGTCTGTGTCAGTAGTACCCGTTGACGCAAAACTTTCTTCTCGGAATTTTAACATTCACTTAATTTTCTTTGTATATCGGCACTGCATACATTTTTTTGCTCGAACTCCTCTTCCAACAAAACAGGAAGGGCATTATATTTACATACATATCTCTGCTTCTCGTTTAAGCCGCAGGCGTAAGCGTTTGTTCAAAATTGTCCAACCACTTTCGAACTGGCATAAAGTGAGCCATACAGGTGAGACGAATTTCGATGTTTTTTGGTATGGAATTTCGAGCTATTTTCGAGTTTTCAATAGGAACTTCGAGCTGTTTGGGAAATTTTCCGGAAAAGCGGAAAAATTGTTCTGCATGGCTTAGTTTATTTTTTCAGCCAGACGAATCCGCGGGAAGAGTAAGCGATGAAATCTTCTAACGCAAGAATTTCGAGCTAGTTGGGGATTAAGTCCGAATAATTTGCGGACATTAAAAGATTTCATCGCTAGCTCTTCCCGCGGATGCGTCTGGCTGAAAAAATAAACTAAGCCATGCAGAACAGGAATTAAATTAGCAAAATTTTCAAAAACTATTTTCGTATCACTCTGCTTTTCCTCATCGGCATGAATTTTTAATGCCAATAAATGCACAACTTATTGCAGAAATTCGTTGCAATCAGTTTGCCTTCTACATTCTTAATTTCTTCTCCCGTAGAAGCGCAGGCAAATTAGGTAAAAAGAGGTTTTCATTTCTAATTTTGTTGAACATGCACTGATTTTAATCCGACATAGCTCATTTTGTTTGTAATTGAATTGAGAACAAAACTAATACATTAGTTTTTTGCAAGTTTTCCCCAAAACTTTTTTAATCTCCCGTGAACTCCCGAAATCCGATAAATTCAATAAAACTGTTTTAAAATGCCTAAAAATAGAAAATTATGCTATTCAGGGGGTCGCCGAGGTTGCTAAATCCAAATATGATATTGGAAAATGGAAAAATTCAAAATGGCGCCGGGAAAACTGCGTATATCCTCTGCTATAATTCAGTCAATTTTGTTCGGAGCATAATCATTGCTATAATTGTTTGAAGCGCGATTAATCACTCTTCGTGAACGTGGAAAAATAAAATCGATCGGACTTGGCGTCATACAAATATATTGATGTATATGAAGCTATAACCTCGAAAATAGAAATTATCAAATAACTCGGGAATGGCCCCAAGGAAAAAATAATAATTGCGTTTTTCGTGTTCAACGACCTCAAATAAGTTTAGAAAAAATGGTTTGCAAAATGTTATAATTATTTTTAATTTTGTGTTGTATTAACTTTTTATAGTTATTGATTAAATAATAAGCAAATCAAAAGCACAAACAAATTTTTGATTAACTTTTTACTTTTTATAGTATAAAAAATAAAATCCCACCTCGACCGTATACTTATATTCACTGTAACAAAACTTCTAGGCTAAAATCCCCAGGCACTCCACTATAACGATTTTTTCCTTTTTTGGCGCTTACGCAGTTTCGGGCGCCATTTTGAAATTTTCCATATTCAGCAACCTTGACAACTCCCTGAACACACAGTTATAAATATGGGTTTAAATTTTTAACTTTTTACGGATTTTTAGGGTTGAAAACTTAATTTGTTATGAAAATCAACTTTTTTAGTTGAGTTTTTAAACTTTTTAGAGTTGACACCCTTTTGTTGATACAAAATTTTGAGAAGAACAAGCAAATTATTTAGTAATTCAACTTATTTGTTGATTTTCTCAACTTTGCGCAGTTGATTCCATGAAATTTTTGCTTTTGCTGTAATTTCACGTCACTGTGATTTGCAACCAGTCTATGCTTAAGTGTAAATATATATAGTATGCTTGAAAGTTGTTCACAATATTGGCAAATGCGTCAATGAGGCGACCTTCGGTTGGCTCCTAACGCATACCAATTTATGTATTTAATTTTTATTTGCGTGACTGGTTCGAAAAGTACGGTTTTTCATCGGTTTCGATAAAAAAATTTTTGGCTCATTAAGTACATTTTTTCATCCTATAGGGTTGACAGTTTTTAACTTTTTTAGTAAAAATTTTCAACCTTTTAGTTTACCTCTTTCAACTTTTTAAGTAAAGAAAATCAACCCACAGAGTTGATACAAATTTCAACTCTTAAGTTGAAAAAGTTAACTGAATTAAGTTGGATAAATATTCCAACTTTTTAAGTTGAAAAATTAAACCGAAATTTATTACCGTGTGGTATAATTTTTCACTTTTAAGCTTTTAAAAACAGTTTTATTGAGTTTATCGGATTTCGGGGGTTCACGGGGAACTAAAAAAGTTTGGGGAAAAATTGCAAAAAAACTGTGTTGGTTTTGTTTTAAATTTTATTACGAATAAAATGAGCCACGTCGGATCAAAATCGGTCCATGTTCAGCAAAATTAGAAATAATTACCTAATTTGCCTGCACTATAGCTATTGTTACTGCTTTTTGCGAATTCTTTTCCTCAACTGATTTTTCAGAATTCCTTTTCCCAACTGCTTTCTGGGAGTTCGCTTTATCAATTGCTTTTTACGAATTCGACTTCTTAACTACTTTCTTTGTTTTCTCTTCGTAACGATTACAGCCTTTCGTTCCCTGAACAGTGCGTCCACTTTGCTACCATCGTATTTATTCCTCCAATTTTAAGACATATCGAATATTCCGGATATTGTGGAAGGCAAGAGTCTAAATGAAGCCATTGTACATTTGTTGAAAACAGAAGCAAGCCATGAATCGTACAAAGAACTAATCATTACTCGTATATTGGTGATAATTGCTGCTAGTACGTGGGAAGATGTATCAGCGATAGTAATAACATTAAAAGAAAAAAAAAAAAAAAATCGGTGATCTAAAATTACCATTGAAACGGAAAATGGATATACATATGTACTTATATGCGTATGAATATGCAGGTTCCGTCAGAACGAAACCCGACTGCGGCAAAGATGTTCATTGAAGAAAAAATGCGTCATACTCGCGATTTATCGACTAGTAATATCCCGTTTAGACACCGAACCTGGTACAAACAACAGCTAATGAAACAAATGTGTATACAGACTATGACGAAAATGAGTATGTTGATGCGGAAGAAGAAAGCAATAGTATTTTTGAAATATAAATTATCAAAACAAATGCATTTTTTTATAAATGTATGTATGTATGTACTTATACTCCTGGGAGGAGCAATGGGCCAATGTGAAACGCCTCCATTTGTCGCGATTCCTTGCGATGAATTGATCGACTATCCCAATTCTTGAATTTATTTTTCCAGTGACCTTCTCTAGGTGATTTTCGGTCTACCACGTCCTCTACTGCCTTGTGGATTCCACTCAAGAGCCTGGCGACAAACTTCGCTGTGGTGTTTCCGGAGAGTATGACCAATCCATCTCCACTTGCGCAGCTTCACCTCGTTTGTTATAGCCTTCTGATTGCATTTTTGATGAAGCTCGGCATTTGATATAGTGCGAGACCACTAAACCTTTAGTATACGCCTTAAACATTTTTTGACGAATACTTGCAGCTTGTTCGTTAGTTGCTTAGTAACAAGCCATGTTTCGCACCCATATAACAAAACCGGTTTAACATTCGAATCAAAAATGCGCTCTTTCGTTTTGGTGGATATAATGGAATAAGACCAAATTTTGTTCAGTTTAGCAAAAGCGCCTTTTGCTTTTGCTTTTCTTGAGTTTATGTCCTCTCTTGCACCACCATTCATAGAGATAATGCGGCCTTAATACGTGAAGCTGTCGACGTTTTCGATGTCATCACTGCCAGCTTTAAACGTGATGCCATTTCTGTTTGCGTTTAGCTTCATGCTATGAGCCTTGGATGCGTTGATTTTTAGGCAGGCCTTCTGCGATTCCAATACAAGGTCTTCAATCTTACTTTGCATAACTGAGTATTTGGACGATAGAATGTCGTCAGCGTAGTCGAGATCTTCTAGATGTCCGGTAAAGTTCCATTGGATACCCCTTTTAGCCTTATTAAGAGCTTTATCTAGGATATCGTCAAGAACGATAGGGAAGAGAATGTGATAGTAAATACCCCTGCCGTGCGCCTGAATTAGTGGTGAATGTCGGTGACAACAACTTGTTGTTTAACACACTGCATTTAAAGCCTTCATATGCATGATTGTTCGACAATTATTCTGAGGGTGTTGATTTGATCCACGTATGATCGGTTTGGCCGGAATCCTGCTTGTTGCTTTCGGATGGCCGAATCAAGTTTTTCGCTTACCCTGTTTAGTATTTTTAATGTTGTCAGTATTTTTAATGGTACTGAGAGCAAAGTTATACCTCTATAATTTCGGCACTCGCTTAGGTCACTTTTTTTCGGAAATTTGACTAGCAAGCCATATAGCCAATCTTCTGGCAAACAGTTTTCGCTCCAGATTCTGAAGAGCAGAGGATGAAGAATTTTGGCTGATGTAATAGGGCATGCTTTAAGCAGTTCAGCTGTTATTTGATCTATTTCGGCGGCCTTGTTGTTTTTCATGCTTTTGATAGCTTTCACTATTTTATCGATTGTAGGCGGTTGTGTTTTTGTATTCGACTACTACTGCTGCGAGTCACGGCGGCCCATGGACGAATATCAAAATTTTTTGTGACTCGAAACATTGGTATCGACAGCTAATTGCATCAATAAAATAAAAACAAAATATTTAAGGGAAATACTCAGTTTTGGCCAAGCTGTGACACTTCAAACTTGAGATATTTTAAAAAAAAAAAAACATGTTTTGTTCAATTCGTTTTGGGTTCTCTTAAGCAAATAATTATCAAAAATTTATGTTTTGATTAAACTAAGCGAAGTTAAGTTTTTTATTACAAATAATATTTAGGTAAATAAATGAAATGAAATAATTTTAGGAAATATGTAATTTAATATATATTGTAGTGATTTTAATGTATAATATTATCAAATGAAAAACTTGACAAATTGACAAATTTCGATGAAAAAAAAAGAAAAAAAACAAATCCTATAAAAATAAGTGCCGCTTTTCTTTTTGATCTACTAGTATGGATTCTATATAATAAGGAACTGCAAGTAACTTTTCCTACTTAGTCCTACAAATATTTTTTATTTATTTTTTTTTTTAAATGCTTAAAATTAAAAATTTACATAAAATATAAAAATTTATGTTGACAAGCTTTTTTGTTTTTATTAACACAAATGGTGTCAAAAGTACAAAAAACATTAGGTACTTCTACCGCGTATATTTCATTTGTTATATTAGGGTCATTTCATCTCAAATCGTCCAGGCAGTATTTTTTTTTTGCATATTATTTTTTTAATAGTTTCTACATTGAAATCGATGAGACACGTATTTTTTCCTTTTGCTTTATTTCGAGTTCTTTCGTCGTGGGGAATTTTTTAAAATTCGTCTACAAACTCGATTTTGCGCTATTGTCGCATGTCAATTTTCACGGAAAATGTGATAACTTTGCGAAAAAACGTCCGATCTTCGTAATTTTTGATCTGTTTGTAGCTAAGAGGTTCCTCTAAAAGAAAAAAATATGATACATTGCAAAAAATAATTTTTATATCGTCATTTGAAAAAAAAAATCAAAAAATTTTTGACTTGAAAAATTTCCAATTGCATCAGTTTTTTTTTTCTTCATAATTTTTTTTTTAAATAGCCATACATATAAACAATATTATGTAACAGCCTCTATTAGCCCAAATTCGTTGTTTGGGATTTTTTGAAAAAACGGTCCCAATTATTTAGTAATTTTGGGCTTCATTCATGATATATGTTATCATTTCGTCAAAAGTAGCTCAATCGTTATGATATTTTGTCTGTCAACAGTCAAAGGTCCGTTCTAGAAGAAAAAATCATGAAGTGTAGTACATTTTTGGATATTTTTTTTCATAACCGTCTTTAAAATAGAAAAAAAATCAAATGACCTTTAGCCCAAAAATTTTAGCATTGCTACGATTTGTCCATTCTTTATTACTGTTTTTGTATATCAATTTGTAAGTAGACAATTTTCAGAAGCATACTCCAAATGTGGCTGTCAAATTAATTGAAGCTCGTGACGTACAAAAGTTCAGAAAGACCAAGAAGACCCAGTGGAACAATGTTGCAGCAATAATCAAATTACTCGAATAAATGTACCTACTTGCATGGAGTTTGAAAAATAATATTGAATAAAAAACAAAATTAAGGTATGAATAAAGCTTCTGAAAATTGTCTACTTACAAATTGATATACAAAAACAGTAATAAAGAATAGACAAATCGTAGCAATGCTAAAATTTTTGGGCTAAAAGTCTTTTGATTTTTTTTTCTATTTTAAAGACGGTTATAAAAAAAAATATCCAAAAATGTACTACACTTCATGATTCTTTCTTCTAGAACGGACCTTTGACTGTTGACAGACAAAATATCATAACGATTGAGCTACTTTTGACGAAATGATAACATATATCATGAATGAAGCCCAAAATTACTAAATAATTGGGACTGTTTTTTCAAAAAATCATAATTCCCAAACAACGTATTTGGGCTATTAGAGGCTGTTACATAATATTGTTTATATGTATGGCTATTTAAAAAAAAAAAATATGAAGAAAAAAAAAACTGATGCAATTGGATATTTTTCAAGTCAAAAATTTTTTAATTTTTTTTTCAAATGCCGATATAAAAATTATTTTTTGCAATATACCCTGTATCATATTTTTTTCTTTTAGAGGAACCTCTTAGCTACAAACATACCAAAAATTGCGAAGAGCGGACGTTTTTTCGCAAAGTTATCACATTTTCCGTGAAAATTGACATGCGACAATAGCGAAAAATCGAGATTGTAGACGAATTTTAAAAAATTCCCCACGACGAAAGAACTCAAAATCAAGCAAAAGAAAAAATACGTGTCTCATCGATTTCAATGTAGAAACTATTAAAAAAATAATATGCAAAAAAAAAATACTGCCTGGACGATTTGAGATGAAATGACCCATTAAACATTACATTTTCATCATCGTTATATATAGAACTTAAGAAAATCGTCCTAAGCACCTGGTTTTTAGCAAAACTATAAAGTTTACAACAAATCTGAGATCATTTTTGAGCTCATCGATATCCAACCACTTCTTCTATTTTTGACCATTGCTTGTATGGTTCAACGCACTGTGCGGCAGTTGTAGTTGGTGATTCTGGTTGTTAGCATGTGGTAGATGAGGGATTCAGTATGTCACAAAAATACTCGTTCATCTCCTCAGAAATTATGCTCGAAGCATGCTTTTTATCTGGGCGCTCTCATAAGCAGACATGTATTTGACTTCAATTTGACAATTCTTGATGCATGCATACTTTTTATCTGTTTCTCGATTGAAAGTTTAGATTTTGAAAATATTTTCAAGATTTTTCCTCAAAGACAAGTTTTGTTATCTTCTTAGTCAACTAGAATTTGTTATATCTAAAAAAAGTTTGGTAAGAAAAAGAAATTAGCAAATGAATCAACTTATGCTTGATGAACCTGAAATTTTACTCAAATGTTAGTCCGTCTCGTTAAATTGCACACGTGCCTTCTATTATGAGTAATTCAATACACAAAAATTACACTAGAGTACGTGAATAAGAGTTAAGTTTATGGAGTACATACTTATGTATATCGTTTAAGCGAAGCCACACTGACTTTCTTCAATACCTTATGCGAAAATGTTATTCATACGGCTCATAACAACAATTATCTCAAATAGTGTTTATGCATGTACAAACGTATGTATATATGTGCAGTCCACCCTACAACATTCTTATCATAAAACGCACTTGTATGTAATGAAGTTCTCCGGTTACGCTCCCATAAAAAATTAGCACAACTCCTCTAAAGGTTACGCTTTCACCATTAACGAATTGGCGTTTAAGTTAATAGGGACACAACCATTTAACCGAAGGTCTTTTCTGTAAATGGTACACATTTTTGCCACTTAAGTGCTTTGTAATTAACAGTGCTGTTCATTAAATATTAACCTGTGTAGCCGCTTTTAAAGACATGCTGAAGAGGTCCCATTTGAAAATGAAAGGCGAAAAACGCAAGCAACAAAGAAGAATGAACGACATATAATACCGGTGCGAAACAAAAGATAACGATTAAAGTAACAGAAACATGGGTGGAGATGCGTATTTGTAACTTCTTTCTTGTTTGAGTATTAGGCCTAATTTCACACAGTTAACGGTTAAGCGGAGTTTTTTAAAATATGTTCAGATATGTTAACATGGTTTAGTAAAAATTTTAGAGTTCGGATTTGGATTTATTTATTTATTTTCTTTGAAATTTTCATTTACATATAAACTTTGTTCAGCTTCATTTAAGAGTTCGAACACGAGCGTTTCAATTTAATTTTTATCAAACGTTTCACAAATATGATTGAAACGGATATGAGGAACTTTTTAAACATCAAATTATATTTCAGCCTTAATTTGTTTTAATAAAATCATTAACAACTAGAATAAAATTGTATGGTTCGGGAGATTTCCGATGGGCCGATAAACATTATTTAATTTTCGACAAAAACAAATTTCAAACATCAAAGCCATCTGCAAACACTGAGAAAAATGCTTCCTTGTTTTGCTATGTTCACGATTACAAGTGTTTGTTGCGCTGTGTTGAATACACTACATTACGAATAATTAAATTGTGTTTGTAACATTTTGGAAACCATATTTTTTAAACTTATTTTAGGTAGCTGAGTCCGAAAATCGCATTTACTTATTTTTCCTAGGGGCATTTCTTGAGATTATCGAAAATTTCGATTTTTGAGGTTATACCTTCATTTTAAAGAATATACAATATTTGAAGAAACTCAATTCCGATCAAATTTATTTTTCACTTTTATTGACAAATTTATAATGCTTCAAACAAATGCACCAATAATCGAGATTTGATTGAATAGCAGCGGAAAGTTCATTTTTATAGTAGCTTTTACAAATTTTCATGACAGAGCCAAATAAAGACGATTTTTTGGCCATTAATTTTTAGTACCTGGAGACCGATCCCTGCTCGGTCGAAAATCTGATCTGATAATTTTTTATTCATATTTTGTGAAGAAATTCGTATCTTTTCGCCTCCAGTTTTCATGCTTTCGAAATGATAAATTTGCCGATGAGAACAATAGTAAGAAAAAACTCAGAAAGTAACAAATAGTATAGAAAAACATCAAAAACTCAAAATTTTTTTCGGTGAAATAGAATGCCCTAAAATGAATAAATGGTATGTGCCACACACCTAAAATATTTCGTCTTTTGTATGGAGGCTGAAATATCTTATCTTAAAAGGATCAAAACTCGGAAAAAAAGTCTCATTGGAAAAATCCCGAAATGATATTTTAATAAGAAAGAGAGTGGCTATTTCATGCCATTGATAAAAAAGAATTTCACCTTTTCTTGTAGCTAGGCTGTAAGACTGAACACAGCGTTTTCTTCAATTTTAAACAAGGATATTTCAAAATCCTACAGGTATAAAGACAGTTCTGCTAATGAGGACGGATTCAGCGTCAAAAAGTACATAAGTCTGCATATAAGAAATAAAAAGTTCATTCCATTTTTTTTTTGTGCCTGAGTTATTAACTAAAATTTTTATTTTGGTTAGAAGTGGGAGTGGCAATTATTGAACAACGCCCACTTTCGTTATGCTTTAGATACTCATGATCCAAATTTTATCAAAATATATTGTACCATTTGCGAGAGATGGCATTTAATGTGTTTTACTTGTACGGGAGGTTCCACGCGCACAGGCGATATTTTGCCCACTTTCAGGTCGCATGTGTCTAATAGCAAGCAGACTCCCTATAGTTAAATTCAGAAAGATTGCTTTAGTAGTTTTCTTTATAAAGCGTATTATATTTTTTTGGGCGGTGCCACGTCCTTCATCGAGTTTTTCCAATATAACGGCATATCACATATTAATACTAGTTTTCAAGGGAACAATCTCTTAAATTTTCATTAAAATTGTTGGAGTCGTTTTCGAGTAATATTGAATCAAAGTTTTCAACGGTTAAAAAGGGGCGTGCACTCAGAAAAAAGATAGTTTAGAAAGCATTTGCGGCAAATTAGCTAATATTTAAAACAAACACCTAGTATTCAAAACAAATATTAATCTTTTATCCTAAGGTATAAGTGTTTGCAGCACATATTAGAAAAAATACATCAGTTGATACAAATAAAAAATAAGTCGCCGCTAATTTTTCTGTTAGTTCGACGAAAAATTTTTCAAACATTTCATGAATTGTTGCACACAAATCTTTTTATTGCTTGCGACAAATCATAAAAATATTTCAGTGAAAATTTTGGAATTTAAGTTGGGTTAATTTTTTTATTTTCTAATAAAAAAAGGTATTAAAATAGCAAAATGGGGTATAATTGCTACATCAGGTAAAAGAAAATTAGCTAGGCTTCCCTAATCTTAAGCCAACAATTTATTTTACGAAGTTATTTTACTTGTATTATATCATAAACAACTTATCATTTGCAGCAAACGATTATCACTTGAAAAAGTGACGCGACTTGTCAAAAATTTAGCTTTTGGTTTATTTGTGACAGCAGACCGCAGATGCAGCAGTCAAGTGCAGTGAAAAGTGAATTAATTATTGCAAATTAAATAAAAAGGTAATTATTTGTGCATAATTATAATAATAAAGTGTGCTGTGATGTGTTGTGATCAATTTACATGAAGGAATATACATATATACGTGCAGTCAAATGTTACAATCAGACGCCTTGCAAAATCTTGCCCCAACTGGAAGACTTGTAATACCTCGATTATTACCAGACGGATTTATTTCTTTTAGCACTCATTCTTTTTCTTATGAAATTTTCTTTCAAATGATACCACTTTTGTCTATATCCAGTCAGAATTACAAAAAATGCTGCTATTCTTATATCTGCATATCAATTCAGTGCGTGGCGGTAAAACATAACCTCAATTGCATGGAAGATTCATATGTAGCAATAATAATAGCAATATCTTCTGTAATCCTGACTTGATGTAAACAAAAGTGGTATCAGTTGAAAGATAATTTCATTAGCAAAAAAGTGAGCGTTCAAAAAAATAAATCCGTCTGTTAATAGTCGAGTTATTTTAAGTCTTCTACACATTGCAGTCATACCTCATTGCAAAACCTTGCCCAAGTGGAAAACTTGTAATAACTCGATTATTACCAGACGGATTTATTTTTTTAGCACTCATCCTTCTCCTGATGAAATTTTCTTTCAGCTGATACCACTTTTGTCTATATCCAGTCAGAATTATAAAAGATGCTGCCATTCTTATTTCTGCATATCAATCCAGTGCGTGGCGGTAAAACATAACCTCAATTGCATGGAAGATTCTTTTGCTATCCTGACATGATTTAAATAAAAGTGCTACCAATTGAAAGATAATTTCATCAGCAAAAAAGGGAGTGCTAAGAGAAATTAATCCATTTGGTAATAGTAGAGTTATTACAAGTCTTCCACTTGGGGCAAGATTTTGCAAGGTGACTTGCTGGAAGATATGACTGCACATATGTATATATATGACAAACGATTAAATGCTTTCAATCATTGGTAAAATGGCTGAGATCTTTGAAGCCCTACAAGTGCCCTGCATAGAAACAGTTGAATTTGTGTCAGTTTCTGGAAAAGGAGAGTTTTCTTACGATATATTTTACGCTGAGGACACCGAATGCAAAAGCATTTACTATAACCCAGCTGAAAACGGAAAACCAGCAAAAGGATAACTTTTTAATGTCTATTACAACAAAAAAAACTCGCTTTAAAAATCTGGTGTGATATCATGAAGGAAAATAATTCAAGCTGAAAGCTGTGCACCCAAATTTGTAAAAGAAAATGTGGTTCCCACTTCAGATATTGAATCCAGTATTCAATTTCTGGAGAAATTCGTAGCTCCATGGCGTACAGTTGTCGAAAAATGGAACGAAACACATTCACAAAGAAGAAAATTGCTTAAAACTAAGATCAGCACAAGAAGCATTGAATAGGTAAGAATTATAAAATATTGGCTTCTTACAGTTTAAATTTGTAATTTTCATTAGGTCGCCATTGACGCAAAACTGCGATACCCCACGCTTATATCTTTGGATGCAGAGATATTCCATTATGTACATAGATGAAAAAAAAGTACAACGTGGCAGAGAATTGAAAAATACCCATGTGCAGAAATGCCTTCAAATTTTACCAAAAACAAATTATTAATAAATTTAAAATTGTTTTCTTTAACAGGTTCAACAAATCAAGATTAAATAAGCCTGCTTATTTTACCCTACATTGTTTCAGCTACTGTTATTCAGAAAAGAATAAAGCCTAGTAATCTTGAAGTTCAGGAGAGCTTCGTCCAATATTTTGAGGTAAGAAGCTTATAAATACTTTATTATTGCACTTAAATTTATTATTTTTTTTTTCTTTAGCATGTTACAGAGTGAATTCGATGCCGATAACGACATATATATTGATATTGAATATCCTGAGAAATCTAAACAAATTTGGATTTATATTGAAAGGGTATTATTTGAGTTAAATATTTCTAATATATCTTTTTCTAGCATTGATTTCAAACATAAAAATCATAGCATTCGTAAGTTGTGCGGATATATTTTTATGCTGTCAAAACTTAGAAACAATAACTTTTGATCCACTTTAACAATTCTTTTTTATTAAAAAAATAAATGAATAAATTAGCCGTTAATAGTATGTAATTAGATAAAATTTGTGTACTTATTTTAATATGCAGAAATAAATTTTTGGATGTTTTATATTATTTTAGCTTTTTACCTATAAAATTTAAAAATTTTATTACAGCTATCTTCAAACTATCATCTCAAATCCATAATTTACACAAATATATGCATATGTATAAATTTATTGAATTTTGATTAAAATTCAAAAATTTTCAATAATATATGTATGCATATATTTGAGTGAAATGTGGAATTTGAGTGGAATGCAAAAACTGCATTTTTGGCACAAACACTATTTTACGACCAACCGAATTACTTGTCACAAACAATATGAATGTTTCTCGTTAGCAATTTTCGAATTTGCATGAAACATTAAAATTGTTTCATTCAAAAAATAATTATAATTTTGCGCAAATACTAAAGTAGTTCCATCTATATCACTTGTGGTGAACAATTTTTTTTTTTGAGTGTGGTACTTCTTCGATACCGCCAACTTTCGGTTATCACAAGGCATTAATAAACAGTACCTACATATTAAATTTCATTAAAATATCTTGTAACATTTGCGAGAAATAGCATTTAACGTATTTTGCTTGTATGGGAGGTTCCACGCGCAACGGCAACATTTCGCCCAATTTCAGAACAGAGATGCCTTTTAGCAATTACGCACCTCGCAGATAATTTCAGAATGTTTGCTTTATTAGTTTTCTTTTTACACCATTTTATATTTTTGTGGGCGGTGCCACGCCTTTCAACGAGTTTTCCCAATATAACGGCGTATCACATATTAATCCTTGTTTGCAGAGGTAACATCTCCTAAATTTTCATTAAAATTGTTGGAGTCTTTTTCGAGTAATATTGAATCAAAATTTTCAAGGGCTGAAAAGTGGGCGTGGCACTTCTTCGATCCCGCCCACTTTTTGTTCGTTACAAGGTATTATTAATCCGTATCCGCTCACCAAATTTCATTTAAATACCTTGTATGGTTTGCGAGTTATGACTAAATCAAATTTAGAATTTAAGGCTGCACCACGCCCTCTGGTGAGCATTTACAAAGTTCAAACTTAGCTCATTCTTCATTGTATGCTAATATCTAACTCTATTTCATTAAAATCGCTGTAGCCGTTTTCGAGAAAAAATATTGGCACAGAAATAAGTACAAAGAAACAAAAAAACAAAAAAACATCCATACAATTTTAGCTCGTATAAGAAGAGAAGATAAATGCACTTTTTTATTTTTTTTAAATTTAATTGTACGAATATCAAGCCCATGTTTACCAAAATCAGTTCATATTTTAAGAAGAACTTCATAATAACTTTATTAAAATTTCAGTGAAGCAATAAGATTTTGATTTTTTATCAAAAAAATGGACAGGTGCAATGGAGTGGTTCGATTAGTATGATGCAAAAAATGTGTATAAGGCATAAAATGCTTAGAATTTATGTGTGATTTTTTTTCAGAATTTCTTAAGCTTTTTTGATTTCTTTTTCTTTGACCAATTTTGGAAAAGTTATAAAAGGTCTCAAAAAATTCTGGAAAAATGTAAATGCATGCATACTAGGAGTCTACACAAGACGTCTTGTTTACATTTTAAGACATTTCATTTCAAGATACGTTATTTCTTCTACACGCTTTTTATTTATCCAATGCTCCAGTTCAGTGTCGCATGTAAATGTCTTGACAGAACTAGGATTTGAAAAAAAATAAACGAATACTGTGCTGATATGTCTTGTTTTATTTGTTTCAGTTAATTTAGTGTGTATACTGTAGTAGTAGTGTACACTACTAAATGCTAGTGTAGTGATACGAGTAGTTTTATCGCGCTCTTCTTGTGCCTTACGCTCTCCTACTCTCGCGAAAATGTATGAAAGCGACTTTAATTCTGGATTACCATTGCGTTGAAACTTGCAAGTGTTACCATGTCATAACTTTTATTGTAGTTTCTCTACTCGTACGCTTTACAGTGACCTGAAGTATTTGTTTTCATAAAATATAGTTCACTGATGTATTTTTAAGAATCAAGTTTTTTTTTTCACACCGATAAAACAAGACAATGTTAATAAGTGTCAAAATGAAATCAGTGTACATACATAGTGATTTAAATCTTGAATTTTTTGCATCAAATGCATCAATTCAGTGTAAAATGTGCGAGTAAAAAAAGTACACTTTATTTCAAGATGTCTTGTACTTATTTTTTGAAACATTTTATAATTCATCAAAAATTGGTCAAAACAAAAAAAAAAAAAAAGATATACAAAAATTCTGCAAAAATTCACACGTATTCTTTGGACTTTTCTTATAGTTAGCGACCTGGTGGCTGAAAAAATTATGTGATAACATCGTCAGACAGCCGACGTTTTTTGTGAAGATAATATTATAAAGAGTAATACGTGGGTTGCTCGATATATTTCTGGCCTAATAATGAAAATGCGAATATTTATCATCAAAAATGGTTTTATTGATTTTCAAAGTATTCTCCAGCATGATTTATACACTTTTGCATGCGCTCAAACCAATTGTCGAAGCACTTTTTCCACTCCGATTGAGACACCTCCAAAACATGGTTTTTGAACGCTTCAACAGCATCTGCTGGCGATGAAAATCGTTGACCACGCAATTTTTTCTTGATATGCGGGAATAAAAAGAAGTCATTGGGTGCCAAGTCAGGGCTGTACGGCGGACGACCCATCAATTCGACGTTTTGGCCAGTCAAAAAGGCGCTGGTTTGAGCCGATGTGTGAGAGCTCGCATTGTCATGGTGTACAATGATTCGTCTTCTCTTGTTCGTTTTTCGAATTTCTCCGAAGACTTCAGGCAAACAAATTGTGGTGTACCACTCAGAATTGACCGTCCTACGTTGCTCAAGTGGAACAGCCGCCATATGACCAGTTTTGCCGAAGAAACAGGCGACCATTTGCTTCGAAGTGCTTCTTCCACGAACAACTTTTGTTGGATTTGGCTCGTCTTCGAAGACCAACACGGTCTATTGCTGTTTTATTTCGGGATCATACGCATATATTCATGATTCGTCACCTGTGACGATCTTATAAACGTCTTTTGAAGCACCGCGATCGTATTTTTTCATCATTTCTTTGCACCAATCGACATGAGCCTTTTTTTGAGTGATTGTCAAATTGTGCGGGATCCAACGAGAACAAACCTTTTTTACGGCCAGGTGTTCATGCAATATCGAATATATGCTAGTGGGAGAAATGCCCAAGGATGCTTCTATCTCACAGTATGTCACATGACGATCTTGCATTATCAGTTCACGCATGGCATCAATGTTCTTTGGCACAACGGCCGTTTTTGGAAGACCTTCACGGAATTCGTCTTTGAGCGAGCGTCGGCCACGATTGAGCTTAGTGATGAGCAAACCAAGACCAAGATCAAGACCATAGCAGTCTTGGTCTTGGTCTTGTTCTTGCACACTGAGTCTTGGTCTTGGTCTTGTTTTTGATATTGAGTCTTGGTCTTGGTCTTGATCTTGCTCATTAAGTCCTGGTTCCGGTCTTGGTCTTAAAAAAATTTTCAGAGATAGTGAGTATTCAAAACCATATTTTTCCAAAGCAGTTGGGTTTTTAAGATGCCAAAATTCAAATCGAGAGATGATATTATCTTCAGAACGGGCGTGAAACAACTTTTAACTATAAATTAGCAACACTGAAAAGCAGTCTTAGACTTGACAATTATCGTGAGCAAGACCAAGACCAAGACCATAGCAGTCTTGGTCTTGCAAAATTATCAGCGTCTTGGTTTTGTTCTCCCAAAATTAGCAAGACCAAGAACAAGACGCAAGACCAAGACTAATTTTGCTCATCACTAATTGAGTTCATTAAACCAGTTTTTCACAGTACTATAGCATGGTGCTTCATCGCCATACAAAGATTTAAGTTCATCGATGCACTCTTGTCGTGATTATCCACGTCGAAAGTTGTTAAAAATGATCGCACGAAAATGTTCACGAGTTAATTCCATTTTTTGCCAAATTGATTTTTTCAAGTCACTGTAAACAACACAAATGATGGTCGTACGTCAAGACGTTCTGAGTGCGTTTGCGCTAAAAAATATCAAACTTTCCAATAAAAATGTCAGATTGCACCTGGCAACACTTAGTGTTGCCTAGGCCAGAAATATATCGAGCAGCCTACGTAATAACGATTTGTTCTATTCTGATAAAGCTGCAAAAAATAACTGGAATTTTGTAAAAATATAAAAAAAATCACTATATTATACACTGTGTGGGTGTGCAAAGAGCTGTTCGAACCTGTTCGAGAATTCCGTCATTGCATCGAACATAAAACAAGCAGATCAAGCGTTCGAGCAGCTTGTTTGTTCGAATGTTCGTAGTTTGCAACTTGTTTGCCAACTGCTTCGCCCTTGTTGCAAGTTTTTGCACAGGCTACTGTGTACGCAACGTTACAGCCAACACATTGGCTTGCTTGTATCATACAAATTGTGTGCAGGTCCGGATTTAAGCTTATTGTTAGCTTTCGTTGGATAAAATGTTTAAGTAATTTTTGTGTAAACGATGTTTCTGTTGAATATTTTATCATCTTCTTCGGCGCGTTTCCCTTTGTCTATGGAAAAGTGATTGGGAAACGATTCCATACATTCATGGAAACGTTCTTTTGAAAAATCTCCCATTGTGCCAGACGGTTCATATCTCCGCTTTTTTATCCGTTACGGATCCGTTTGCGGGAGAAATTCCAAAAAAAAAAACGATTCGCTTTCCAAAAAAAAAACGATTCGCTTTTTTTGGGAATCTCTCCCGCAAACGGATCAGTAACGGATCCGTAACGGATAAAAAACCGGAGATATGAACCGTCTGGCACACTGGGCTAACATATATTTTTTGGGCTGCCACCTGGTTATTTTCTGAAATTTTGTTAAATCACGCTTTTTGTGACTACATTGAATTTTTTGAATTTTGAATAAGAAAAGAAAAATTTTGGGTTGCCATATTAGGTAGCCAGACTTTTTTCACAAAATTGCGTTTCTTGTTAAGTTTCTTTATTGAAAAGTTGTATTTTCGACCCAAAAACACATAGTATTTGTTTTAGATTGCCACCTATTGTAGTTTTTTTGATAAAATCAAAATTTTCTTTCAATAAATTGCTAAGATCATAATTTTCTCTCTATAAATTGACATACTGGGTCCAAAAACAACGAAACAAAAGTTTGGGATAGCCATATTAGGGTTGCCAGACGTTTTTTCGTTATCTGTACAATCTGTAGCTATCTGACCGTTCCTGAAACCAAGAATTTCAATTTAGTCACAAAAAGTATGATTTTATCAAAATTTCAGAAAATTATCTGGTGGCAACCCTAAAAATATATGCTGGATTTTTAAAAAGTTTGCATAAGCGTTTTGAGACTAAAATTAAATTTTGTATTTTTTTAAATGTATGGTTTAGGAAAAATTTACAAAAAAAAACCAGATGGCAACCGTAAAGTTTTTGTACAATTTTTAAAAAGTTTTTTTGAGCGTGTCCTAAACTAAAAATTTGAATTTAGTCAAAAAAGTATGATTTTAACAAAATTTCAGAAAATAATCAGGTGGCAACCCTTAAAATATATGTAAGGTTTTTTAAAAAAACGTTTCTCAAAGTATTTATCGTTGCATTCCTTAACAAAAAAAAAATATTTCTTGTGGCGGCCTCTCTTCGTCATTTTGTTAATTCAGCCGTGGTTGTATGTAACAAATTTGAATTGAGCGTTCGAACGATACATACTGTTCGAACGCTCGATCTGATCGGTGTACTGATCGAACAGAAATTTCTGTTGAAATTGCTCGAACTGCGAGTTGGTCCGAGCGAACTGCGTTCGTTGCACAGCCTTACTATATTAAGTCATTTCATCGTGTCTGTCGTTAATCAGAATAGTTCTCTCGAATGCCCCTGAGCATACAAATATGACAGACACTTTGCAGGCTGATTTTTCAAGGACAGACGCTTTTTGTATATTTTCATAGGGCGGAGTATGCTCTGCTATCGAAATGAGAGCTGAACTAAGTTTGAATTAAGATATCTCCTAAACTATCGGAAAAAATGAGATATTTTCAAAAAACAGTTTTTTGTGACCTTTGGCCACGAATATGTTGACATGGAAACATGACATTGTGTGTAGTTTTCTACCAAGCCCCTAGAATGTTAAAATAAAGGTCTGTGCTTTCTAACTTTAGTAGTGAAGCAGAAACCTACATTATACTTTATTTGCAAGAACCACACGTTAGAACGGTTTTTTATGGTTTTTAAAGAAAATCACTGACGATAACGTATGTCGTCTTGTTTTTCTCATTTAAAAGAACCTGCGGAACAAAACCTAATCAATCATAATGAATCATAAAAAGATGATATGACATATGGTAGCATTTTTCTTACGTTTTCTAGATTCAATTAAAAAAAAGCAGCGTTCTGGACATCTGTCGTCTCGAAATTATTTTTTGTTAGGAATAACTCGTATGCAATACATCAATGACAGACGCGATGTTAAATAGTAGCAATTTTTTTTTGCAATTGCACATACCAAATGATCTCAAGCTCACTAACTATAAGAATATTTTCTTAACAAACTTTTTTCGTAAGATTCCGATTCCGATACTGCTGCAATTTAACTATCGATATTCGTACAAAGTTCATCAATCGTCGCTGGCTTGTTGGCATAGACCATAGACTTGACGTAGACCTAAAAGAAATAGTCTAACGGAGTCAAATCGCACGACCGAGGCGGCCAATCGACTGGGCCATTTCGTGAGATAACACGTTCACCATACTTGATTTTCAAAAAATTGATTGTGACATTCGCTGTGTGGCGCTGTGCTGTTGGAACCACATATTTTCCAAGTCCATATCATCCAATTCGGGCCAAAAATATTCGGTTATCCTTGAACGGTAGCGATTCCCATTCACAGTAACGTGCCCGTCTTGATCATCACGGAAGAAGTACGGCCCAATGATGCCGCCGGCCCATAAACCGCACCAAACCGTAATTTTTTCGGGATGCAATGGTGACTCATAGAGTACGTGTGGATTGCTGCCTGACCAATAACGCATATTTTGCTTATTGACGAAGCCATTCAGCCAGAAATGAGCCTCATCGCTGGAGATGATTTTTCGCTGAAAATCCGAATCATTTTCAAGTTGTTGCTTAGCCCAATTCATGAACATACGATGCTTCTGGTGATCAAGCGGCTTCAGTTCTTGCGTCAATTTGATCTTGTAAGGATGTAGGCCAAGATCTTTTCGCAAAATTCGCCACAGCGACGTCACAGAGATGCCCAACGCTTGGGCTTTCTTGAGCTGAAGCCTCAGCGGCAGCAATATTCTCGACACTACGGGCACTTCTTTGTCTCACTGGCACGGGAAAATTTTGTACTGTGCCTGTGGATTCAAATTTCTCCACTAGACGCTCAATTATTGATCTGGTAGGACGATTATAACGACCATTAATTGGACGTAGCTCTCTTAAAGTTGAGGCCACAGAAGCTTTTTTTGAAGCTTTTGTTTATATAGGAGGTGCCACGCCCTCTAGTCCTAGTTTTAGCTCAGAGCGCGCATTTTTAGTCTTTAGTATTTGAGTGAAGTTTGGTTGGATTGTCTCAAAAAACTCTTTCAGTATAGCATTTTGAAACTTTTGCTCATATGGGAGTCAAATTTGGTTTGAATATCTCATAAAACGCTTTCAGTACAGCGTTTTGAAGCTTTTGCTTATATGGGAGGTGCCACGCCCTCTTTTCCGAATTTGCTCAGTTTTTACTCAGAGCTTGCGAATACAATTCTTACTATTTATGCGTAAGGACGGAGGCAGTGTACCAAATTTCATTGAAATATCTTACTCAGTTTTCCCAAAAAGTGTATTTCAACACACAGCCAGCCAGCCAGCCAGACAGACGGACATGGCTATATCGACTCAGGAGGTGACGCTGATCAAGAATATATTTACTTTTCTATATCTGCCACGCCTCCTTCTCTGCGTTACAAACGGAAGGACAAAGTGAATATACCCTGGGTGTAGGGTATAAAAACATTTATTGCTCGTTAATTAAAACGTTTATTACTAAGAACAATGAAATAATGAATTTTTTGTAAACAAATTTTCTTAGTACAAGTATTAAATAACAAAAAATTAAAATAGTCTTGATTATATATTCTAAAAAAAACAGTTTTTAGTCAAATGATACATATCCGCAATTAATTTCAGATACCAAGTACAACAACACAAGTTCAACGACAGCATTTAAAAAAGGCTAGGTCCGATGTCGACAAACAATATTCAAGCCTAGTAAATATTTTGGAGAGCAAAGTTCAACGCAAGTTTGAATGGCTTGGGGAGCAAGTGGTTTCCACATTAAATGTGATGAAAAAGAAAATATTATAGAAGAAGCCATACTCGCGATACAAAAAACAATAATGCACTTTAAAATTAAAGATCGTTCCATCGAGGATCAACCCCAGGTACAACCAAAAACAAAAATATATCCGACGAAGCCATAGAAGGTGTCTAAGAGAAAGACGACTATTATTCAGTTGAATATTTAGTAAATGTTCCATAATTTTTTTGTTTGCTTCTTTATCTTTGTAGTTATGTAGTTGTTAAGTAACATGAAATTTTAAAATATGTTCAGCCCAAAATTTCATGTTTAGGGTCTTCAAAAACTCTTTTGAACTCCGACAAGTTAATTAAGTATGATTTTTTCCGACCACGTCGCATATATCTCTGGATTTAAGAATACCAGGAGTTTTAGAAGATATAGTTTTACTTTGCTTATTATAATATGAATGAATTTTTTAAATGACATCGAATGTATAATTTTTTTTTTTTTAATTTCAAATACAAGTGGCAAGGCTTCAAAATTTGGTTTTTAAAATCTTGGGTTCTTTAAAAAAAAAAAAAATTTTTAATTTTCAAAAAATTGCCATACCTTTAAAAAATATGCTTCACATGACATGAAGTTTTTAAAATTCAGAACTTATACGAGTTTTCAAAAAAGCTGTACCCCTATCCGATAGCTATATCTCCGAAAGTAGGTCTGAGTCGAACTTTTTGTTAGTGTTGCTGTAATTAAATCCTGAAGTCCTTTTTCGCAAAAAAAAATTTGGGGTTTGGGACTAAAAGTAAACTTGTTCCTTCCAATAATAGCGTGCAATAAAATACTTTCATTTAATTGCATATCTACCTTTAAATATATATCTTTCATGATTCTCCATTAAGCATTGCAAACTCTGGGTATGCAATATACCAATTAAGATTGCAAAATTTTGGTTTGGTACTCTAAACTTGTGTATGATTCTCGAGTTGCCAATAATCTCAATGTAACGCTCAATTGTTCTTCTGGAGGAATAGCGTTTCGAACATTTGTCGGTGATTTTTTTTTAAATCATTTTCTATAATCCGCAATATATGTTGAAAGTTTTCCTCAGGCATCCTTAAAAAGTTTTTGAAGGCTTTCTTGTCACTCAGTCGGAGTTCATTTGAAACAAAGGAAAATGATCCTTTGTTTGCCCTAACTTCACACCATGGTTTTATCCAACAAGATTTTTTTTACGTGGCCGTTTTAGTTGTAAATTTCTTACAAATCGCAAGCATTTTCGTATGACATTCCTGTGGTCTTTACGCCAAAATATTATTTTTTCTGCATATGCGTTACACAGTTGTAAAATTTCTGAGGAAATGCGTGTATTTTCCTTTTTATTTTATATTTTTTTTCTAAAAATTTCACAAAACAAAATTTTTTTTACATTAAATGTTATAAATAATAAATTTTATTGCTTGAAAAAATATTATAAAAAGATTTAAAATAAATAGCATTAAAAAAGTAGGAAAATAGGGCTAGTAATCTAAAATCACATGAATGTGAACAAAATATAGTTTTAATCATGAAGCAAAAAAATTCATGATTATTTTGATTATGAATGTCTATGTAAACTAGCCCTAAGGTGTGCTCGATCACATATCGCCAAAAATCATATTTTTGGTTTTTTACTAGGCAGGGGGCGGTTAAATTAAAAAACATCATTATCAAGTCAATTTAATTTTATTAAGGAATTTTCTTGAATTGTTTCAGAATTTTAGGACCGTTATGAGCGGTTTAAACTTTTTAAACCATTCTGTCGCCACGATTCACATACGATTTTTTTTGAATTTTGCTTCAGAATATTTGGAAAGGTGCCCCAGAACATATCTACTACTTCTGAAATATGTGCTCTCCCGAATATAATCGGAAATCTCGATTTTCCCAAAATTTTCAGATAAAACGACCTCATGACACCCCGTCAGGTCGAAATTTTTTTGTACACCCATTGGGAATTTCTTTTTACACGTCTAGAAATATATTCCACCACATTTTGCTATTGAACTTGAAAAAAAAAATTTCTTAAAACCTGGGTCATATAAGGTTATTTTCGGATATGCCCATATATGTTGCTTGAAGAAAAAAAAGAATATTTGAACATATGTAATTAAAGTTAAATAAATGTTGACATGTATGAAATGAAGAAACTTGATGTTTTTAATTGTTGTATGATGAAAATATATCGTATTTTAAGTTAGCACGCCGGTACGGAATTAGGTTCAACGCAAAATTTTAGTCCGGAATTACGGATAAATGCAATGTTTCTTAAAATATAAAACTTTATTACAATATCAGCATTATGATGCTCAAATTGAGTTACAATCGACTACGGATAAATCAGTAGTTTAAGAAATCATATATCCGGTCTTAGAATTGAGTTGTATGGCTAGGAGCCATTCTAAAATTGGTGAGTACCTTAACATGTCGTTATTTGGTACACTTACCTTATTCAAGTAATAAAAACTACAGATTTCCATTTTCATAAAAATTATGGAGAAAAAAATTGATGCCCTGAAGTTATAATTTAATTTATTTTTCTACTACAAAATTTATTTAAGTATGGATTTTTCTTGTTATTTCTTCAAAACCTACGAATCAAAGACTTAAAAAGCAATATGGAAGATCGGAAGTAGCTATTTGCATATCTAAAACTTTAAAGTATCTATGAAACTATAATCAAAAATCCATTTATTGAAAACAATTTTTTCAATCCATAAGGCATTAGATTTACGCTCGCAAAATTTTTGGCGCACCTATGTGGCAGCTAATTTCTATTGATTTTGGGTCTCCATATCAGAGATGCGCAGGATGTCCATTCAAACGCTTCTATGAGACATTCGCACGAAAACGAACCGAGAATCAACACTAGACAACAAATGCATGAAGCGCATGAAAGCACGACAGTAGGCAAAAAAATGCAATGAGCTTCGCCGACACGAAGGCGAAAAGCAATAGAGACAGTGAAAAGGGCAACGAATAATCTGAGCTTTGCTGACACGAAGCCGAAAAGCAATAAAGGCAGTGAAAAAAGTAACGAGTATTGTAAAAAGCAACAAATAGTTCACTCATGCAATTTTCTGCGTACTGTTAACGCTATGATTGCCACGCTTTGCGAATAAAGCGAAATAAATGCATATTATTGGTACAAATATTTGCATAAATAAATAAATATATATTTTTTTTTTCTTTGCTTAATTATGTATAAGAATTTTTAAGTGTGCTACTTTATGACATTTAAATATATTACACTGAAATTGTCGAAGCTTTGAGAATTCTTTAAAAAAATGTAATTTGAATTTTTTCGAATTTTGTTAAAAAATTGATATATTGAGAGTAAATTTGCAAGTCAGCCAAAACTTATTTTTATTTGTGAATTTTACCATTATCCTTTCATAGATACTGAAAAAAAATTTATTGAAAGTTTCACAAAAAAATTTAATGCTTGTCTTTTTAATTTTCGTTTCAGTTTTTACATGGTTAATAAATGGTTTATTTTTATACAGTATTTTAAGCTGCGTTCTCTGAGGTTTTCCACAAAAAAGTTTGATTTCATGAACCTGCATTAAATTTAGTGGAAAATAAGGCCTAAAAAAACACTACAAAAGAGCGGCGTGAGGTTTTTTCAAATTTTGGTGCAACTCAAAGGGCTTCCCTAAAGAATCTACCAGACTGGTTTGAAACATTTTTATAACCTACACCCAGGGTATATTCACTTTGTCCTTCCGTTTGTAACGCAGAGAAGGAGGCGTGGCAGGTATAGAAAAGTGTATATATTCTTGATCAGCGTCACCTCCTGAGTCGATATAGCCATGTCCGTCTGTCTGGCTGGCTGGGTGGCTGGCTGGCTGGCTGGCTGGCTGGCTGGCTGGCTGTGTGTTGAAATACACTTTTTGGGAAAACTGAGCAAGATAATTCAATGAAATTTGGTACACTGCCTCCGTCGTCAAAGATAGCTCGGGGGATTGGAAATGAGTGAAATCGGTCAACGGACACGTCTACCGCCCATACAAAAAATATATTCAAAATGCAGTTTTAGGAGTATTTTTCACGACATTGCAACCAAAATACGCATAAATACTAAGAATTGTAAGCGCAAGCTCTGAAAAAAAAAACTGAATTAATTCGGACAAGAGGGCGGGGCATCTCCCATATAAGCAAAAGTTTTAAAATGCTATACTGAAAGAGTTTTTTGAAATAATCCAACCAAACTTCACTCAAATACTAAAGACTATAAATGCACGCTCTAAGCTAAAACTAGACGAAGTCGGACAAGAGGGCGAGGCACCTTCTATATAAGCAAAAGCTTCAAAATGCTATGCTGAAAATGTTTTTTCTAAGTAATCAAACTTTATTTTACTCAGACACTAAGAACTATAAATGCAAGCTCTCAACAAAAACTGGGTGAAATCGGACAAGAGGGCTTGGCACTTCCTATATAAGCAAAAGCTTCAAAACGCTATACTGAAAGCGTTTTTTGAGATATTCGAACCAAATTTGACTCAGACACTAAGCATTATAAATGAAAGCTCTCAACAAAAATTGGGTGAAATCGGACAAGGGCGCGTGGCACCTCCCATATAAGCAATAGTTTTAAAATGCTATACTGAAAGAGTTTTTTGAAATAATCCAACCAAACTTCACTCAAATACTAAAGACTATAAATGCACGCTCTAAGCTAAAACTAGACGAAGTCGGACAAGAGGGCAAGGCACCTCCTATATAAGCAAAAGCTTCAAAACGCTATACTGAAAACGTTTTTTACTCAGACACTAAAAACTATAAATCCAAGCTCTGGACAAAAACTGGGTAAACTCGGACAAGAGAGCGTAGCACCTCCCATATGAGCAAAATTTTAAAAATACTGCAGTGTAGGGTATTTAATGTTTGGCCAGGCCAAATTTTACACCCTTACTAGTTTCATTCAAAATCGAAATTTTTTTGATGTGAATAGTGTTTAGAAGCGTTTTAGGGGTAAAATTTCAAGATCACGACACTTGTATTGTGCTAGCAAAAAAAAAAATTTGGGTAAGATTATTGCACTATACCTAATAGTTATAATTTTTTTTATAGATGGCAGCCCTAGTGAGCGACGTTCAATTTACCGTTAGTGTGATTTTATATTTTATTTCGGTAGTCTTCAGAGCACAACATCGAATTTTAAAATTGTTGTGCATATCGCGGAATTTACAGTGGCTCACAGCTTATTTCGTGCAGTAATATTTTTTAACTTTAAAATATTGTATCTTTAAAACTTATACAAATATCATCAAAATTTGAATGCAGGCTAAAACAGGCATATCTATTGTTCATGATAAGCAAAAGAAAATCTTCAAAAATTGATTCCGAGACGCTCAAGGCGGAAAAAACCGATTGAGCTGGAGAAATTCAGGTCATAGCTTATTTCGTGCAGATGCTTATTTTCTCTTTGGAGCTAGAGTTTCGCGTTATTTAACGGGAATTTCTTTTAATTTGTTCTCTGTGTGGTATTTGCAACCGGATGCAGCCAATTTTTAGTTTGATCTTGTACATGTGAGGGTAAAAAAGTGCATTTTGCATAAATGGGTCGTCCAGCAGCGAAAATCGGTGATAAATCATTTTACGAGCGGCCAATCCCTGCGTAAAGCAGCTCAATATATTAGTTGAGTCCCGCCTACAATACAAAGCACAATAAAAACCTTTGTTTATGCAAATCGGGTCCAAAATAAGGGTAAAATCTCGTCAAACCCCATTTTTAATTGCGCTGACGATCAGTTTTTTATACATAAAATTAAGACAACTCACATTATCAGCTCCAAAAATAGTCACAAACATGCAGTACGAACTAAGCTAGCCGAAAAGTGCGAAAATTGTCCACCTCGTGCACCGAGACCACAATTTTAAAGCCTAAGTAGTCGGTCATAAGCAAAAAAAGCCAGCGTAGCCTACTTTCTCTTTGATATCGAGCTCAGTATTAGCACGCCCACAAAGATTTGGACTTTTGAAACAGCATCATAATCATGGACGAATCTAAATTTAACATATTTGAACCTGATGACATGGCATACATATGGCGGAAACGTAATACTGAGCTAAATCGCAAAAGCGTGTAGACTTTTTTAGATTTTTTTTGCATATGAAGGACTACTTGGGCTTTGAAGCTGTAGTCTCGGGACAAGCAGCTGCCAGTTTTCGCACTGTTCGATTTACTTACGATAATGTGGGTTAGTATTGATTTTGTGGACAATAAATGAATCTTCAGCGGGATTAAAAATGTTGTTTAACGCACTTTTACCCTTATTTTGAACCCGATTTGCATGAACGAAGCTTTCAATTATGCTTTGTATTGTAGGCGGGACTCAACCAATATTGTATATTGAGCTGCTTTACGCAGAGATTGGCCGCTCTTAATATGACTTATCAAATATTTTCGCTGCTGGACGACACATTTCTGCAAAATGCACATTTTTACCCTCACATGTATAAGATCAAACTAAAAATTGGCTGCATCCGGTTGCAAATACCACACAGAGAACAAATTAAAAGAAATTCCCGTTAAATAACGCGAAACTCTGGCTCCAAAGAGAAAATAAGCATCTGCACGAAATAAGCTATGACCTGAATTTCTCCAGCTCAATCGGTTTTTTCCGCCTTGAGCGTCTCGGAATCAATTGGCTGCATCTGGTTGCAAATACCACACAAAAAACATAGAAAAATAAATTCCCGTTAAATAAAGCGAAACGCTGGCTCCAAAGAGAAAATAAGCATCTGTACGAAATAAGCTGTGACATGAATTTCTCCTCCTCAGTAGGTTTTTTCCGCCTTGAGCGTTTTTGAATCAATTTTTGTGGATTTTCTTTTAATTATTATGAACAATAGGTATGCCCGTCTTAGACTGCGTTTTAAATTTGATGATATATGTATTAGTTTTAAAGATACAGTGCTTTAAAGTAAAAAAATATTACTGCACGAAATAAGCTGTGAGCCACTGTATGTCAATTTTTAATGAAAGAGTTACGCAGTGCGTTATAATGAATAAAGCATTAATAGGAAAAAATTAATAGTGGACCATTTCAGTTTGTTTTAAAACGAAAATCCAAAAGCAAAATTTGGGATATATTTAGATTAGTTGAAAAAGAGGACAAACAAATTTTGGATGGCGTTGTCTATTGCCGGAAAGCAAACGTCTAATCTTGTACGGCACAAATGTTATGTTGAAAACAACAGTAAAAAAGGGTTTTCAAAAATTAATAACGAAGATAAGGAAAATCTAGTGAATTCATACGTACAGCTGGTCACTCAAGACTGTCGGCCATTTCTAGTAGTTGATGGAATTGGATTTAGTGAAGTGGCACAAACATTTATCAATATAGGAGCTAAATATGGCAAACATGTCGGCACTCATGACATGATTCCAGATTTCCGGACCGTTTCGAGACGTGTTCACACACTTGCCGAGGGAACAAGGCTGCATATAAAAGAAGAAGTACAAACTGCAATTGCAAATAGAACAGCGTCCATACCTTTGGACTGATAATTATATTCGCAGACAATATTTATGTGCTACATTTAATTTTTGCAAAGGATCTCAACTTAAAGAATTGGTTCTTGGTGTTAATTCGATGGATTTTCAAAGGTGCACAGGTGAAAATATTCTTCAAAGACTAAGTTCTCTCTAAGTTCTCTCTTGAGTGTATTAAAAGGAATAACTCGTTTTAATTATGCAATCCACTTGTTTAATAATGTTTTGGACTATGCTTTTGAAAGTACTGTAGATTTAACACCAATATTTGAGAGCTGTAAAAAGTTTGTGAAATATTTCAAAAAGGCTAGTTTACAGCATATGTTAACAACTTCTCTCAAGAACTAATGCGTAACACGCTGGAACTCGTATCTGACTCTATTTCAATCCATTTCAAATCATTGGTTGCAAGTTATCGAAATTTTGACTGAAAAGAAAGAGCAACATCGAGGGACTTTCATAAATATAAATATAGTTCGTCAACTGGTAGACTTTTTTAAAAAGTTTGACATTATAAGCAAAAAGTTGAAAGGTATGTACCCGCTACGTCACAATTAATTTTGTGTACTTATCAATCAATCAATCAGGCGTACGGCAGGGGTGTTTACTATCACCATCACTCTTCCTTATCGTTCTTGATGATATCCTAGATAAAGCTCTTAATAAGGCCAAAAGGGGTATCCAATGGAACTTTACCGAACATCTGGAAGATCTCGACTACGCTGACGACATCTGAATCTTATCGCCCAAACATTCAGATATGCAAAGCAAAATTGAAGACCTTGTCTAGGAATCACAAAAGGCCGGCCTAAAAATCAACGTATCCAAACTAAAAGCATGAAGCTAAACGCAAGCAATGACATCACGTTTAAAGCTGGCAGTGATGACATCGGAAACATCGATAGCTTCACGTATTTAGGCAGCATTATCTCCATGGATGGTGGAGCAAAAGAGGATATCAACTCAAGAATAGCAAAAGCAAAAGGCGCGTTTGCTCAACTGAACAAAATATGGTCTTCATCCGTTATATCCACCAAAACGTGAGTGCGCATTTTTGATTCGAATGTGAAATCGGGTTTGTTATATGGGTGCGAAACGTGGCTTGTTACTGAACAACTAACGAACAAGCTGCAAGTATTCGTCAACAAATTCTGGGTTAACAGGAGAATCTGAAGTGAAACAATTCTGCAAAGCCGAAATTTTAAAATATGAAAATTCTGTCCACGCAAACACTTCTCTTATTCTATCAGAGGTACACGACGTCGAACCTGCTCCAAAAGATTTTGAGCTGTTTTTTTCTTCGTTAATAGAAGCAAATGAATCTGCGAAAGAAATATTACTTAATACTACTCACAAAATTATTGCATTAAAAACACGACTGACTTGTTTTATCAATAAATAAAATAATTAAAGGCTGTTCACTGGCAAAATTTTAAAACACGAAAACAAGAAACACTTAAGCTGGAATTAGTCAACATGTAGCGTTCCGTAACGTGACGGCTGTAAAAATCTATTAAACGCAGAAGCGTGTAAACGATTAGTGAAATCATGACGTGGCGATACGCAACGTTGAGACCTGTTGAAATTAGATTTTCCAACGTCTCGTCAAATTTGGATGTTATAAATGGAATTTTTTGAACAAATTAATTAAAACAAGGATGACAATGGATGCTTGCTTACAGAAACTGTAATTTTTAAGTTGTAAGGTGACATTTCGAACGTTGCCTACCGTTTTCACTAATCGGTGCTACGTCAACGAGCAACCGCAACGTCACGTTAGGGAACGAAACGTTTTGACCAATTCCAGCTATATTATTGCTTTTTGTTCTCCTTGTCTAGAATGTTGGCTTCGTCGAAGGTATGCTCGTTCTGAATCATATGTTCAGCTGGTGCTGTTGTCGTTTTTCCATTTTTTACATCTGCTTTGTGTACCGCTACTCGTTTTGCTAAAGCTCTTTTTGTGGTCCCTATATACGAAAGCTTGCAGTTCTCTTTGCCGTTTCCATTGCATTTGATCTCATGGACAACATTGTTTTGTTTCTCCTTTTCTGCTTTGTCCTTAGTATTAGTAAAAATTGTTTTTTAGTGTAAAGTTCGGTTTTAGCACAAAAATTGTGTCTTCATCGTTTGTTATCGTTTTCATGTTTTCGTTGTTTGTTAGTTTTGGTATGTAAGGTACACTAAAGTACCTTTTAGGGTTGCCATCTGTGATAGTCTTGGTTGAATTTTTATTGATTTCATATTTAGATATTTACCGAGATACGTAGGAGGAATATTTAAAAATATAGTATCGAAGACCTACAATATCAAGAATTCATTCAAACTTCAAGGCCAACTCAACGACGTAATTTTGGAAGAAGACGATGTATTAGTTTCTTTTGACACAGTCTCACTGTTTACCAATATTTCAACATACACAGCTATCAAGACTATTATGCAACAGTTTGACTCACTTAAACAACATACAAAAATATCGAAAGATAAATTTTTGAAAATACATACAGCAGCTGCTTAACTTAAAAACAATAAAGTGGGGCAAAAAATTTTAAAAAGTTTTAATGCAGATTTATTGAGTAAATATTTATGTTCAATTTAGATACGAAAAATTATTCACTTTAATTATTTTTTGCATATATATATTGACTAAAAATAAAACAAAGTCGCAAATTTGACTCCAATAAAGTCTTCGTACACTTGAACTTTTGTTCTTTTTTGCTGAAAATTTTCCTTTAAAAATAACGGTTTTAACAAAGAGTGATACACATTCACACGTGATACACATACGTAACAAGGCAAGTGCCAATTTGATGAGTTTTGATTAAAATTACGCCTGGTAAATACTTGTTAGTTGAAGAGAGTAAGCTTTCATTGGATCTACATGTGAAGAAACAAAAATCATACGCGGTACTAGCCAAACTATTGTCCCACAACCTCTCTACTATCCAGTGTGCAATCGGCCGCTTTAAATATGAAGACCGCGTAGAGATAAGCCCAAATTAGAACACCCTTCAGTTCTCACACATGGAGATCGGCTGCAAATCAAGGGTATGATCGCCGTGGATCCGTTCATATCTGCACAAAAACTAAGTGCAGAGCTCCTTCAATTCAGCCAAAACGAACTTCATCCAGAAACCATTAATAAAAGTTGCAGCAACAATGTTGACAAGCTCCGAAAATAGTTCACATGAAAAAGTTGTCATGTGATTTAAAATGTATAAATGTTTTTTAATAAAAACGACATTATTGGTGCTGGTTCGAAAATTGAAAATTATTTGACCTACTTCCACGTCAAAACTCCCAAAAATAAGAAAGTTATGAGTATTAGAAAAACAAGCTGCCCCCTAACTTGTTTTTAGTGTTACTAATTAACTAGTGGACGGAAAAATTTTTTTCTAGCGGCGTTGTTCATCGGAAATTACTCAAAATCTTATTGCATTTAAACTTTTTCATATTTCCGACCTTCGGGGGTGTACTTCATGACACCTAATTTGCCTGCACTAATTTCATCTTCTTAATTTATTGTATGTTTTATTGTAAGCAAATGTAATATAAAATTTTTTATTGTATACGAGTACTAGAGAGGATCAAATTTTTTTTCCACTTACTTTCATTCAGTTTCGGATTCTCCGTTAAAATCTAAGTTAAAAACTCCTTGGGACCATATATCTACGGTGAATTTCGACTCAGCCAAAAATCGTTTGAAGTTTTGGGTTTCTTTCGCTGTTGCGAGATTGTCTTTGATAATTTATAACTTCCGAACAACTTGTTGTATTGCTATGATTTTAGCACCGTTAGAAAGGTGTTGTTGCGTAGTAAGAACGCTTTGTCCAATTTATTGAAAAAAATTATCTGGTTCAAAAGTTATGACCTTTTGAATGAAAATATATAAAAACTTTATACAAAATGTACCAAAAACTTCATCTTTTTTTAAAAAAAAAATATACTTTTAAATTTTTTTTATAGTGTATAAAAAGAACTATCTAGGGAGGGTCTATTCATCCAGATACGGCTAGTCATTTCAAAGTTATGACCTTTTGAATAAAAACAAATACAAACTTCATACAAAGTATATTAGAAATTTAATCTTCCAAAAACAAAAAAACCGTTATTTTTGAATTTTTTTCTATAGCTCATCAAAACGCCTTTCCAACGCAGTCCTGTTCTTTAAGATACGGCTAGCAATTCTAAAGTTATGACATTTTGAAACAAAGCATACATTTTCTCTATAATACTTGATTTTTCGAACTTTGAGCCATTATAGCACCGCTTAGTGACCCAACTTCAAAAAATCCTTTGGTGGTTTTTTTCTACTAATTAATAGTAATCGAAAGTGCTACACAAGAACTTATAAAAAAAAAAAAAAAATTTTTTTGTTCAACTTTGTTTTAAATATTTGTTCACTCAACAGTACTCATCTGCTCTCATTCAAAATGTCATAACTTTGGAATTGCTAGCCGTATCTTAAAGAACAGGATTGCGTTGGAAATGCGTTTTGATGAGCTATAGAAAAAAATTCAAAAATAACGGTTTTTTTGTTTTTGGAAGATTAAATTTCTAATATACTTTGTATGAAGTCTGTATTTGTTTTTATTTAAAAGGTCATAACTTTGAAATGCCTAGCCGTATCTGGATGAATAGACCCTCTCTAGATAGTTCTTTTTATACACTATAAAAAAAATTTAAAAGTATATTTTTTTTTTAAAAAAAGATGAAATTTTTGGTACATTTTGTATAAAGTTTTTATATATTTTCATTCAAAAGGTCATAACTTTTGAACCAGATAATTTTTTTCAATAAATCAAACAAAGCGTTCTTACTACGCAACAACACCTTTCTAACGGTGCTAAAATCATAGCAATACAACAAGTTGTTCGGAAGTTATAAATTATCAAAGACAATCTCGCAACAGCGAAAGAAACCCAAAACTTCAAACGATTTTTGGCTGAGTCGAAATTCACCGCAGATATATGGTCCCGAAAAGTTTTTAACTTAGATTTTAACGGAGAATCCGAAACTGAATGAAAGTAAGTGGAAAAATTTGGCTTGGAACAAATTGATCCTCTCTAACGAGTACTTATATCATATTTTATTGGTTTACTTTTTGAAAGTGCAGTGACGAAGCGCGCCAAAGTTTTAGTATTAAAAAGTAATGACATTTTTTGTTTTGCTCTTTTTTTTATATTATTTTCGTGAACTCCTTTTCACTGTGTCCGGTTTTTTGAAAATCAAAAAGTTGGCATGTCGTCTTTTAATAGAAAGTGGTGGATACATTTTTAGCATGTTTTTCCAAAAAAAACACAAAAATATTCATTAAGAAATCTAAATTTCTGAATTCTGGAATTATGAAATTCTAAGAAATTTATTTTAGTCACGTGCATAAAAATGTCTTACAGATTTTAGGAAATTTGCTATAAAATTCATATGGCTTCATATTTTTGATGACGAAAACATACATAAACAGACTACTTTCTGTATTTTTCAGTGAAATAAAAACGTTTTCACATTTCATTTGGTTTTCATAATGTCAAATATGTACATACATGTACATTAGATAGTATCACAAAAAAAAAAGTTCGAATGACCGCCCCCAGTTTGAAGGCTAATATTAAAAGATTTTTAAGGAAAAAAAAATTTTTTTCCGGCCTCTAAGTTCAATGCAGTTTTGTTTTTTATATGTATGTATCTCCGCCATTTGACGTCCGACCAACAAGTATAGTATATCGTTGTAAATATCTCAACATGGGCTACATTTCATTTATATTTTTTTAATAAAAATCTGTCAATATTAGCTTCCAAAAGGGGGGCCTGTCATTTTAACTTTTTTTTTTTTGAAGGCGGTCGATACTATCTAATGTACATGTATGTATATTATAAACTTGGAAATGCATTGCAAAGTTGCACCCTCAAGTGTTTGAAAATTACTTCCTACGTGCAGTACATGTCTTGAACGGTGTATGAATTGTAGATACGTCGGCAGTTTATAAAATTATGAAAAACTGCAAATAAGGACTGAACCGAAAAGAAAATGCATATACACAAAAAATGAAAAGTGCCCAAAAACAGTGAAAGGGAAATTCAAGTTGGTAAAATAAGGCTTCGAAGATTGTTTCACTATTTACTTAAAGAAATGACTGAATGAGTTATAATGGAATATGAAATCAATAAATAGAATCAAAAACATTGCCAGATCCAATATTCTACTCAAAAGAAAAAACGTCCATTATGTTAGCAGAGCGAAAATGGCAGAGCATTTTTTTTTTTTAAAAAAAGCTCTGCTAGCTTCCTCCCCGTCCATTTCCTGAAAATAGAGGTAAAAAAATAAGATTTCGAAAAAAAAAAAAATAGGAATCGGTAGTAGAAAAAACCCAGCCGGTTTTGGTAGTCTTATAATTTGGATTCGCTGAACATGAAATTCGCATTTATTTCTGTTTTAGTCCATTTTTGGGCTGCTCCAGCAGAGATAATCAAAAATTTAGATTTTCGTGCAAGCAGCCCAGGAAAAATTTAAATCAAGTTGTCGTGAACTCCACGAAGGTGTTAAATTACACGTAAGCATTAACTGAATAAAGTTTTCAAAATCGGTTCATCGAATGGTTTTTAAAATGAGTTCGAAAAACTACAAACCAAAACCAAACAAATAATTTTGGATGTATTTATTAATGCATAATCCGAAGTCCGACGCAAAATTGCTGTATCTCTTATGGTTTGTGAGATATCCTACCCCTAATGTTCAATGTTCAATGTATAGAACACGCACGAAATCGTTTTGGTCATTTGCATAGAGTGGTCTTGCATGATTTTTCTTTAAAATTATGACCATTTTAAAATAGCATCATAAAAGATATAGCAATACGGCAATTGAGGCGTTGCGTGCATTAACGCCCCAAGTCGAAAAATGGCATTTCGAGATAATTCAATTTAAAGTTTCTAAATGCTGTAAAAAGAACAAACCATCATTTAAACCTTGGAAAACAAATTTATTCAATTAACACTTATGCATATTGACAGAATTATCGAAGAAGGAAATTTTATTTATAGGGCGTTTTTGCATAAATCCATTTGACTTTGACTGAAGTAACGTTAGCATTTTTTTTGGGAAACCGGCAAAACTGTTCCGAATTTAATGATTTTTTTTTAAATGAGGGGAATGAAATTTACTTGCGCCACAACTATTTGTAAATGTGCGTTTTTGTTTATTTCTTTAAAATTTAAATTTTATAAAATGTAAGCATATATTTGCATCTAAGTTTTGCACCTAGTAAATATCTTTTTTTTTGCAAACGGCTATAGAGATTTTAACGAAATTTGGTACAATGTTGTATATAAGTATAGAATTGCGACTGGGAGCAGTTCTAACCTTGTAGACACACTGGGCCTAAAGGATCGATAGGTTGCATTAAAATGGCAACGAAATCTGAAAGCACTATTGTTTTTATGCTTGATTATAGACAAAAAATCAGTTTGAATTAAAATCCTAGCTGATCCTGTTTCGAAAATATTGATATTTTTCGCTTTTTGATACATACGGTCACGTTTATTAAAGTGTTCTAATTGATTAGTAGACTCCATATATATGTATATAAATACATATATATATATTTCCAAACCAGGAGCACCTAGCATTCTATGTAGAAATATATATATATACATTTGAATAGATATTTGAAATATACTGCGCATACAATTAATTCCTATTCATTATATAGTTTCTGATACAATTTCCACACCATCTAATGAGATATATGTCATGGCGATTTTTTTTTTACAGTGGTATCCCCTATAGGCCTAATCCACCTTGAAAGTATTTTATACCATTAAAACAATTACTTTATATCATGTAAGTATTACATGTGTTGGGAAGAAAATGTTACTACCGCTTTTTTCAATCTGCTTATAAATGAAGGATCTTCGATAGAATTCAATTTGAATCTTTCCCAAAATTTGAGGAATTCGCGATGTACCGATTCACCAGCCTGCTCCGACCACAATCCCAAACCATCGTTGTTCAAATACAAAAGACCATCTTTGAGATGTTCCAGAATAACATGGATTTTAAGTGTCTGAGATACACCAGTACTTACAATAGCTTTGCGAAGTTCCATTAAATGATTATCTATATTGCTAATATCAGCACGCTTCGTAGAAAAACAAGCATCTACAATTTTGTTAAATGAGTTAATGTTAATGACACTGTACCTTCAAGACCATTATTCGCTGTAATTGTAGAATTCGAAAAACTACGTACATTGCCGCTGCCTTTAATTGTTTTTGAATGTCCCTTAAATCGAGCAGTTGAACAAACATAACATTTGCAAAACAAGGTTCTAGTTTCTTTAGCTAGATTTATATCATCATATTTGGGCATTGTAGAAAGAGGTCTTTTTAAAATACCTTTTTCTCGTTCAGTAATACTATGTCGACAAGAGGTACAAATGCTCAAAGGAAATTTGGAATTATTTGTATGAAATTGATTATTAAGATGCTTTTTAATCAAAACACTGAGATTTTGAGTTATAGAAAATTATGAAATTTTGCGTTTTCCAAAATTAATTTTTTTGCCACATGGTGCACATACTTTTGCCCTATTCTCTTCATGATCACATTTATGATCTATGTGAGGATTCAAAAATGTACCATTGTGCAAAAGATTACTTTGTTACATTTTTAAATTAACGGCAACAATTATTATCTAGTTTTATCCACATTTATTTCAATTAATACAAGTGCCAATTTTTAAATAAATCGGAAATATTTAAACACAGAAAAGAGCTGCTTATATCTTTTAAGCTTCTTAATTTGTATTGCGAGTACGCAAATTAATGTTACGCGCAACCTAGTGTCAAATGTTTTAATTTTGTTATTGTTAATTTATAAATGAAATAATTAAAATTATTAAAATAAACAAATATATATATATACATACATATATATATATATATATATATGAAGTCTACTAATCAATTAGAACACTTTAATAAACGTCGATACATGATTGCTTGTATCAAAAGGCGAAAAATATCAATATTTTCGAAACAGGATCAGCTAGGATTTTAATTCAAACTGATTTTTTGTCTATAATCAAGCATAAAAACAATAGTGCTTTCAGATTTCGTTGCCATTTTAATGCAACCTATCGATCCTTTAGGCCCAGTGTGTAGACCTCATAGAAAGGCGAAGCAAATCCTTTAAAGTAGAATTTATTGGGCAATATTTCGCGAACGGTGGTTAAGTTTGGTAGACAAGTGATGATAATAAATAAATAAAAATGAATGAGAAATGGGCAAGGGTATCACACCCACTTTTAAAGAATTGAATATTTTGATTCAATATTACACAAAAGCGGCTCAATAGATTTTAAAGATTTTTTAGAAAATAACACCCTTGGAAACTGTCATTAATGTGAAGTATGTCATTAAATTACAATAAATCTTAAAAGGAAGTGACACCTTTCACAAAACTGCAATATATTATATATAATAAAAGAACTGATTCAAAATTTTTCGAGATATTTAATATCAAATTATAGAAATTTTTACAAAAAGTAATTAAAAAGAACATAAAATAAGCTTCAAAATTTCTAGCGAAAGAAGCAAAATTTTGACATTCTTCATGCGAAACTTTTTGTAAGCTAGTATTTGAGTTTGGATATCACTGATTTAAAATATTAAAAAACAAATTGCTTTCGCTACCAAACTTGAAATAAAAAAAAAAAAAAATTCAAATTCTTATGTTTTTTTACTCTTTTGACGATATAATTTTTTAGATCAAAGATAGGTAAAGATAAAATTTCACAAAAAATAAGAAGATAAAATTACCTTTCAAATGCTTTATTTAAAAATTTCTTAGGTTAAAAATTGATCGAAATATGGCCACTCGAACATTACCGGTCGGAAAAATGGTTTTTATTCAAAATTAAGGTGCCTTACGAAACAAGTGTATTAGGCAGAAAATGCTTAGAATCGTCCAAAAAATATGTGTGAATTTTTTCAGAATTTTTTACATTTACATTTTATAATTTTTCAAAATTTGGCTTGAAAAAAAAAAACAAAAAAATTCTTTTTTTTTTTTCCTACCGAGAAATGATTTATGCAAAAACGCGCCAAGTCGCACTACGCCCTTCTTGCATGCAACTCTTGAAACAGTATATACATATTGCTCTACCACATTCTGTGATCGTATTTGGAAGTTGAAATTAAGTACACATATATTTGAGGATCCAAGCTTTTCAAAAAAGCGATGGGCGCAAAAACGCCCTAAGTCGACCTAGGGCGTTAATGTTCGCAGCGCCTCAATTGTGATTGATATAATTTTTCATTTTTATTGATACAAATAAAATTTTAAAATGGTCATAACTTTTTTAAAAAAAATTGCACAAACCCATTTCATAGCTCATTTTGAGGAGAAAAACAGTTCTAAATGATGCATTTAATAACAACAAGAAATACATTTTCTTGCATCCAATAAAGTAACAATTAAAACAAAAAAATTTAAATACTTAATACAATATATTTTTCCAACATTGAGACCGGCTCCATACCTTAAAACTTAATATTTTTAAATATTTTTTTCTTTTAAACAATCTTCATTTTATTTCCTACAACATAAAATTTCCAGAATAAAGATTCTGCCCTTCAAAGTTTACAAAAAACTAATTTCTAGAAAAAAAAGTCATGAAAATTTTCTTAAAAAATTGCAATTTTTGTACCGAAACAGCAACAAATTTAATTTTTGGACCAAAACTTTTTAAGAAGATAATGTTGGTCTAGTCATTCTCTACAAAAATTGACTTGAGAATATCACGAAAAAACCAAAACAGTTTCTAATTAACGGGCGGTCAAAGTGGTTTGCCTTTTTTAGTTCATTTTCAATCTTTGATCGAAAACCGGCTGGGTTTTTTTCACTATCGATTCCTAATTTTTTTTGAAATCTAATTTTTTTGATCCCAATTTTTTAGAAAATGGACGGGGAGCAAGCAAATTGCACATTTCACACACCTTGTGGGCGCTCTAATGTACAGAGCACCGGGACAAAAGATGTTCACTGGGAAAATGGACGATGCCACGCCTCTTAGAAAAAATCGTCATTAATGAGGTATATGTACAAGTATGTATATCAATTAATTTTATATATTTATAAAAAGTTAAAATATATCTTCTGGGACCCCGGAATCCCGTCCTTTTTTAAGTCACAAAAATCGCAGGATTAGTCCATGCAAATCCCGGAATTAATTGAAAACAATTTTATATCAAAAAAAAAAAGAAATTGAGTAAAATAAAATTAGGTAAAAAATATCAAATTTTATTGAACAAGCACCAATTTTGATCCGACATGGCACATTTTATTGGTAATTGAATTTAGAAAAAAACCAGCACTTTAGATTTATGTAGTTTAAAAAAAAAAAAATAGAAGCGATTTTAAACAAAAATAGTAATTTTTTATGTTATTAGTTAGTAAGGTTTTTTTTTCGGTTTTTGTTACGCTTTTATATAGGCCTATTTGAGAATTTTCACCAAAAACCATAAATTTTGAGCCTTTGATATTTTCTATTGCTTCCTATATCATTCAATACTTTCCGAGTTTTTTCGTATTATTATTCTCTTCGGTAAATTTTTCATTTTTAAAGCATGAGGATTGGGGGCGAAAAGATACGAATTTCATCACATAAAATATCTATTAATAAAAAACCTCGACTAAAATGATCACATCAGATTGACGACCGAGCAGGGATCGGTATCCATGTACTAATATATTATAGCTGAAATGTATGTTTAATTTGCGTTAAATAATTTTTTTAAAACAATTTCAACTAAAAATTGTTCAATGGAAATTTAAGTGAGTTACGTTAAGTCTGTTACGTCATTCACTAACATTAATGAAAAAAAAAAAAAAAATCAGAAAAGATTTTTAAATTATACTACATACTTGGAAAATAAACTTGAATTATTTTAAATCCTACTAAAAAAAGATTTATTCAAAAAGTCTTGCCCAATTCGCAGAGCTTTGCAAGTTTGTAATTCAAGTCAAAGCCCACTACTTTTTGTTGTAGTTATGTATATCTTTAAATCCTTTGGGTTGATTATTGTAATTTTTTTACTGAATATAGTGCTACTTAATTACTACTCAAATATATAAAAACCTTTTAAAAAATGTACTTCATCAATTCTGTTTTTAATGCATCGTCGTATGAATGGTGAGTTACGTCACTCTGGAAATACCCATATTCCGAATTTTACAGAAAGAAGTGTCAGAAATGATGTTTTATACTTTTTATAAGAAACACAACAATATTTTGGCCTGACTTTGCCACAGCACACTCTAAAGTTGCTAGAAGAGCATAACATTATTTCCATTGCGAAAGAAAGAAACCCACCAGAAGCTCCCGAATTTCGCCCAATTATGAAGCTAAACTTTAAGAAAGATGATCAAGTTGCTGACTACATCAAAGAATTTTAAAAAAACTGGCATAGATATGGTGACCAACCGTCCTGTATTTCCGGGGACAGTTCTGTGTTTCGGCTACGTGTCCCCGGAATTTATTTAAGAAATAAGGGGCATACAAATGTTCTGTATTTTATTTTGTGTCCCCTATTTGTGCTGTTTTTGCACATTATATATTAATATGTATAAAATATCAATAAAAACCAGAATTGTTTAGCTAATTCATCACAATATAAAGTTGCATATTTTCATATTTTTATCAATAGCTTAAAAACCACTTGAGAATATGCAAACTTAAACTGTGTTATATAGTTTCGCAACAAATAGAATCATTTTATAAACGGTCCTCTGACAATTAACAACTGAAATGTCAAAATGATCTGTCTAAACTTTTTTTTTTTTTGGCTTGTAAAAATTGTTGAGCTTGTGTTTGTCAGGATCGAATACTTATTCGAAAAGAATTTTTCTCTATTATGAACATAACGTAGACACAGCTTCGAGCAGCACCATGCGCAGGATTTGCTCTAGAAAAGTTTTTCATATAGATTAATTTTATTACACTTTATTCAATTCATATCTTCTCTTCTTATACGAGCTAAAATTGTATGTTTGTTTTTTCGTTTTTTTGTTTCTTTGTACCACTATGCAACAAATGAGTAAAAAATTTTTCCCCAGGGAATGCCATTATTCAAAATGGGCTGTTGATTCCGAAAATCGCATTATTTTTTTTTTATTTCGTGTCGTTTTCGAGATATCGGTCATTTTCGGTTTTCGGACCAAAAAAAAAAAGATAGTTCCATTTAAATACAAATATCTCAAGAACCAATATTTGTATTCAAACGTTTTATATGTCATATTAAAGGTAATTAAATTACCTACAAATGATATTCACATCACTTTTTGGTTGGTTTGTTAGTTTCGGCGAAATAAATTGATTTCTAAAAAAACATTTTTTTTTTTCGAAAAAATTAACAAAAAATCAAAATCAACTGCAGATTTATACAAGAAGAAATAACTTTTTTATAATTTTTTTTTGTTTTTGTATCATAGACTATATATTTATAAAGAAAAAAAGATACCACTTAAAAAAATCGATAGGAAAATGCAAAAGTTGTATACAATTCATTGATAAATTACTAAAATGCGTTTTTGCCTATTTTTTTCGGTATTTTTTAGTAAACTATCGATAATTTGAAACTTTTTGTAAAACACATGAGAAAATCCAAAAAATTCTTAAAGTTAGCGTTAAAACAAAATACCTGTGTCTCGTCGTTTTTCTCCAGCACGTCAGATATTTTTTGTTAATCGATTTTTGAAGTTTTTTAATCCACTGTACATGAAAAAAACAAAAATAACGCATTCTTGTGTTAAATCGATGCAAATAACTATATGATCCTTTCATTTGAGGTGTATCATGTGTTCAGTAAACTTATGCAGGATATTACGAGGAATATTTTTGTATAAAATTTTAACCCTCTAAGACCCTTACAAGTGGGTCATTTTGACCCCCCCACATTTAGGTTAAAAGACCTACATGTGGGGGTTTTAGAGGGTTAAAATTCGCTACAAAAATATTCCTCGTAATATCCTGCATAAGTTTACTGAACACATGTTACACCTCAAATGTAAGGATCATATAGTTATTTGCATCGATTTAACACATGAATGCGTTATTTTTGTTTTTTTCATGTACAGGGTAGCTGATTCGAAGTGTTAACAATTCAAAAGACTATATTTTTAGTTTCCATGTTTCCAGTTTATATATTTAGTTTCCACAGATTTTATTGATCAAACGCTATAATTGTTGGGAAATGTTCAAATTTTAAGAATCTACTTGAGATTTTCGATATGGCCACCTTTGGCCTTAACTATGGCCCGTAGACGGTCGAAGAACGAGTCGCATGCTGCACGAATTTGATTTTGTGGAAGTTTGCGCCATTCTCGTTGAAGGGCCACTTTTAGCGCATCAACGCTCTGGTATTTTTTAGTCAAGACCTTCCTGTCCAACATACCCCAGATTGAGAAATCCAGCGGATTCGCATCAGGCGAATTTGAGAGCCATTGTTGAGCAGAAATGAAGCTAGGAATGTTTTTTTCTAACCATTCTTGATTCACACGAGCTTTGTGTGACGGTGCCGAGTCTTGTTGGAATGTCCATGGCTTGCGACCGAAATGTTTGCGTGCCCACGGTAGTAAAGCACCCTCCAACACTGATTCACGATACACCTGGGCGTTTACTTTGACGCCAGCGGCCAAAAAACGAGTGGTGAGCGCCCATCAGCAGTCACTGCAGCCCAAACCATCACATGCGGTGGTGCCTGCGTCCTGGTGGCCAAACGAACATTCAAATTTTCGTAAGACCTCTCTGTCAAGTAAACCCGATCATTTTGTTTGTTTACATATTGCTGGATACAGTAATTTTTCTCATCAGAGAAGACAATTTGTGACAGATTTCCGGCGGCGTGCAAGCGCAACAACTCCTTGGCTCTATCGAGCCTAACTTTTTTTTGAGCAGGAGTGAGATCATGCGCCTTTTGGAACTTGAGGGCCTTTAGTCCGAGCTTGTTCGACAATATGTGTTGCATTCATTCACGCGATATTTTCAGCTCGGCAGCCATTTGTCTGCCACTGCGTCTCGGATTTCGCTCAATTCTGGCCTTCACCTTTCGAACCATTTCTGGTGATGTTGCAGTTATTTTCCGACCACCACCATGTCGTTTGGCAACGCTGCCGGTACCATTGTAACGTGTTATGGTCCGATACACAAACATTTTATTCACTTTTAAATGTTTCAGCTCACGAACAATTGCTGGTTGCGATTTTCCAGCCAAATAAAGAGCAATCACACTATTACGTTTGAATTCCATTTCGAAAATTTTTTATTTTCAATAAATTGACGCGCAAATGCTTTTGGTTACTTGTTGACAATAGAATGAACTAACATCATGCCAACTTTTAGACAGCTGTCATGTTCCATCTGTCAGATAAGTCTATCTGAAGTTGGTAACAGTTCGAATCAGCCACCCTGTACAGTGGATTAAAAAACTTCAAAAATCGATTAAAAAAAAATCTGACGTGCTGGAGAAAAACGACGAGACACAGGTATTTTGTTTTATCGCTAATTTTAAGAATTTTTTGAATTTTCTCATGTGTTTTACAAAAAGTTTCAAATTATCGACAGTTTACTAAAAAAAACCGAAAAAAAATGGGCAAAAACGCATTTTAGTAATTTATCAATGAATTGTATACAACTTTTGCATTTTCCCAACGATTTTTTTAAGTGGTATCTTATTTTCTTCACAAATATATAGTCTATGATACAAAAACAAAAAAAAATTATAAAAAAAGTTATTTCTTCTCGTATAAATCTGCAGTTGATTTTGATTTTTTGTTAATTTTTTCGAAAAAAAAAATGTTTTTTTTAGAAATCAATTTATTTCGCCGAAACTAACAAACCAATCAAAAAGTGATGTGAATATTATTTGTAGGTAATTTAATTACCTTTAATATGACATACAATACATTTGAATACAAATATTAGTGCTTGAGATATTTGTATTTACATGGAACTATCTTTTTTTTTTGGTCCGAAAACCGAAAATGACCGATATCTCGAAAACGACACGAAAACAAAAAAAAAATAATGCGATTTTCGGAATCAGCAGCCCATTTTACATACGAAATGGATAGTGGCATTCACTGGGAGATTTGGCTGTTGCATAGTGTACTTATTTCTGTGCCAATATTTTTTCTCGAAAACGGCTACAGCGATTTTAATGAAATAGAGTTAGATATTAGCATACAATGAAGAATGAACTAGGTTTGAACTTTGTAAATAATCACCAGAGGGCGTGGCACAGCCTTAAATTTTAAATTTGATTTAGTCATAACTCGCAAACCATACAAGGTATTTGTATGAAATTTGATGAGCGGGTACGGATTAATAATAATACCTTGTAACAGACAAAAAGTGAGCGGGATCAAAGAAGCGCCACGCCCACTTTTTAGCTCTTGAAAATTTTGATTCAATATTACTCGAAAACGACTCCAACAATTTTAATGAAAATTTAGGAGATATTACCTCTGCAAACAAGGATTAATATGTGGTACGCCGTTGTATTAGGAAAACTCGTTGAAGGGCGTGGCACCGCCCACAAAAATATAAAACGGTATAAAAAGAAAACTAATAAAGTAAACATTCTGAAATTAACTGTGAGGTGCGTGATTGCTAAAAGGCATCTCTGTTCTGAAAGTGGGCGAAATAGTGCCGTTGCGCATGGAACCTCCCATACAAGCAAAATGCTATTTCTCTCAAATGTTACAAGATATTTTAATGAAATTTGGTATGTAGGTACTGCTTATTAATGCCTTGTAATAACCGAAAAGTGGGCGATATCGAAGAAGAACCACGCCCACTTTTTAACCGTTGAATATTTTGATTCAATATTACTCGAAAACGAAAATTTAAGAGCTTGTACCCTTAAAAACAAGTATTAATATGTGATATGCCTTTATATTGGAAAAACTCGATGAAGGGCGTGGCACCGCCCACAAAAATATAATGCGCTATAAAAAGAAAACTACTAAAGCAATCTTTCTGAATTTAACTATAGGGAGTCTGCTTGCTATTAGACACATGCGACCTGAAAGTGGGCAAAATATCGCCTGTGCGCGAGTTACGTCCCGGGTAGATTATATCACTGATATGGCACATCACTGATTGATACGTCACTAATCGATATCATATCTATTGACATATAGAAAACCGATCAGCCATTTCCGACTTCTACTCACTTCTGACGATTATCTCGTGGCGATCTGACACCGTCAATTACAAATAAGTTTAATAAAAGTTATATTATTATAATCCGATTGAAAAATAAGTAGTTTTATTGAAACCTGGAATAAAACTATAACTGGCGCAGTCGAGCTGAACTTATTTTTTGGAAATAAGTAAAAGTCACCCCGGATTGAAGATCCATGTCAAGGGAATATTGGCATAACGTGGGCGGCAACGAACCTGCTAGAAAAACATCCAGATATCAACCATATTTCAACATAAAGAAAGAAAATAATAAGCTAAGTAATATTTGTGAAAGTGTTAATATATTTGATACTAAATTAAATTGTAATTTGTGTGAAACAAATAGTACAAACATAATGAGTGTTGGACAAGTTGTAGAAAGTCTGCAAATTCCAGATGCCGTAAAGCATTTACCTAATTTTGATGGTAATCCTCGATTATTGTTTAATTTTTTAGACAATGTAGACGAAATTTTAAATTGCTTAACAAGCATAAGGGGTAGTAGTTACGAAAAATTAATTTTACGTGCCATACGTAATAAAATAATCGGCAGTGCTGATGAAATATTGATAATGTATGGAACTACTATAGAATGGCAAACAATTAAGGCTAATTTGATAACTCATTATGCTGATAAAAGAAATGAAACTAGTCTTGTCCGAGATTTGCATATGCTTAAGCAAAATTCAGATACTGTAGAAGGGTTTTATTCCAAAATAATGGAAATTCTTTCCTGCATTATAAATTATGTAAGAATTCATGAAACTGATTCTAATGTTGTCACGTCAAAAAAGGTGCTCTACCAGGACATGTGTCTGAGTGTTTTTTTGTCGGGACTAAGAGAGCCATTAGGGTCAACAATAAGAGCGATGCGTCCAAGTGGCCTACCTGAAGCTCTCAATTATTGCATAAATGAACAAAATATAAGTTATATGCGATTCCAAAATCGTAGAATTCCAGAAGCAAATAATTCACTAGTTAGATTTAGGCAACCAAATAATGTTGTTCCAAATTTTGGAACTGCATTTCGTCAAACAAATGGACAAAACGTTCTACCATTTAATAATTCTGTTCAAAATAATAATAGCAATACTCAGTTTAGACAATCAATATCAAATTTTCCAAATTCTCAAAATACAAATAATCAAAGGTCTTTTCACAATCAGCGACGAAATCAACATACAATACAACCTATGGATATATCAAGCGGTAATACAAATTTGAGATCGGTTAGACATCAGTCTGTTAGCCAACCTAAATACGTAGTAGAAGAAGTATTTAATGTAGAACAACCGCAATGTTCAAGTAACGCTTATGATGAAAATCCAAATCACAATTTTCAAATGTGTGATATTGATACAAATTGTGTAGACGACTTAGAGTTTCCCCCTGAAAGTCTAGATCATCAAATAGGTTATGTAGACTTTAACGCTCACCAATCATATGTGTTACCATATATTCACATACTGGATTGCAATAATGTTCCACTCAAGTTCCTTATCGATACGGGAAGTAACTTGTCGTTTATCAAACCGGATTTCGTTAAGTCCGAATTAATTCAAAAGATTAAACCAGTTGAAATAAAAACCGCCTTTAATACACATCTTATAGACCAGCAAGTACAATTAAATTCATTCAGTGAATTTAAAAGTAATAAGAAACTTTCATTTTTGCTATTTAATTTCCATAATTATTTTGATGGCTTGATTAGATTAGAGTTAATGAAAGAACTAAATATCACGTTAGATTTTGCAAAGTCTATTTTAAAAACGGAAACTGTCACAATACCCCTCCGATTTAAACCTAATTATATGTCTAAGAGATACTCCGTTCCGCCTTGCAGTAAAATAGTTGCTTATCTACCCGTCGATGTAATTTCTGGCGACATTTACGTAAAACCGGTAGAAATTCAAGCTAAACTTTTAATTTCTGAAGGTATTTACAAAGCCAATAATTGGTATGCATTTCTGGAGGTCGTAAATTATTCAAATGATACTATAAGTTTTGTTGTTGAGCAGCCAATAAAGGTAGACCAATTTCGAAAAAATTACTTTTCCGAGATGCATAACTATTCTCTTAAAAATAATTTTGGATTGTATAACACAGCAGAAATTTCAAATCTCATTAGAACAGATCATTTGAATTCAGAAGAAAAAAGTAACATATTGGAGCTTTGCAACCAATTTCATGATATATTTTTTACGGAAAATCAGCCATTATCTTTTACAAATCAAATTAAACATTCCATTAAAACAACAGATGAACTTCCAATCTATACGAAGTCTTATAGATATCCCGAAGTTCATAGGCAAGAAATTCAGAAGCAAATTTCCAAAATGATTGAAGATGGTATTATCCGGCATAGTTATTCTCCATGGTCTTCCCCTATATGGATCGTCCCAAAAAAGATTGATGCAAGTGGTTTACAAAAGTGGCGTCTTGTGGTGGATTATCGCAAATTAAATCAAAAAACCGTAAATGATAAGTACCCGATTCCAAACATAACTGACATTTTGGATAAATTAGGAAAAAGTCTTTATTATTCAACAATTGATTTAGCTGCAGGGTTTCATCAAATTGAAATAAAAGAAGAAGTTATTGCGAAAACTGCTTTCACAGTAGATAACGGCCACTATGAATTCGTTCGCATGCCTTTTGGGCTTCAAAATGCACCAGCCACTTTTCAAAGGGTAATGGACAACATACTTCGAGAGCATTTAGGAGATTTTTGTTTAGTTTATATGGACGACATTATTGTCTTTTCCACTTCTCTACAACAGCATATCCAAAATTTAAAAGCTATTTTTCAAAAACTTAGAAACGCAAATTTAAAAATACAGATTAATAAATCCGAGTTTTTACACAAAGAAGTTTCATTTTTGGGTCACATAGTCTCTTCGGAAGGAGTTAAGCCAAACCCTAACAAAATTCAAGTAATCCAGGACTTTCCCGTGCCAAAAACTGCAAAACAAATAAAATCATTTCTAGGTCTACTTGGGTATTATAGAAAGTTTATTAAAAACTTTTCACAATTGACAAAACCCCTGACGGAGTGTTTAAGAAAAGGTCATCAAATCTTACTGAACTCTAGGTTTCTCAAATGTTTTGATGATTGTAAAAATATCCTTTGTAATGAGCCTATTTTGCAATTCCCAGATTTTTCAAAAGAGTTTAATGTAACGACAGATGCAAGCAACGTTGCTATCGGGGCCATACTTTCTCAAGGTCCCATAGGTTCAGACAAGCCAATATGCTACGCAAGTAGAACGCTTAATAAGTCTGAGCAAAACTACAGCACTATAGAAAAAGAGCTCCTCGCCATTGTTTGGGCAACTAGGTACTTTAGACCTTATATTTATGGTAGGAAGTTCAAGATAGTTACTGACCACAAGCCCTTAACGTGGTTATTTTCATTAAAAGACCCGAACTCGAAATTAATACGCTGGAGACTAAAACTTGAAGAGTTTCAATACGAAATCTTTTATAAAAAAGGTGCTAAAAATTCTAACGCAGATGCTTTATCTCGTGTCGAAATAAATATAAATGAATCAGTTCAAAACAATCATGGCTCAGAACTAGATAGTATACATTCTGCAATAGAAGATATTGGTGATGGTATACCAATATCAGAGAGACCTTTGAACGAATTTGCACAGCAGTTAATTTTGAAAAATAGCCCAAGTTTGTCCCAAGAAAAATCTTTAAAAATATTGTTCAAAAATAAGCGTCGTAGTATTGTTAAATGCAATAATTTATGCAATATAGAAACTATAAGAGAAATTATAGAAACTTATGCAAATCAAAAGTGTTTGTTGGCTGTAGCAACAAATGACGATATTTTTTCAGTGGTTCAGGAAGCATATTCCAAATATTTTTCCAATAGTAACCTTAAAATAGTTCGATGTACAATTCTGCTTAAAGATATTATTGAATCAGACGAAAAAGAAAAAATTATTAGAGATTACCACGAACGTTCGAACCATAGGGGAATCACTGAAACATTTGCCCATTTAAAGCGTAAATTTTATTTTCCTCATATGAAGGAATTAATTACTAAAATTTTGAATAACTGCGAAATCTGCCTGAAAAACAAATACGAAAGAAATGCAATTAAAATTCAGTTTGAACTTTCAGAATCACCGAAAAAGCCATTTGATTTATTGCACATAGATATTTATTCAGTCCGCAATAAAAATTTTTTAACCATTGTTGACAAATTTAGCAAATTTGCCTGTGCTTATTTGCTAAGCAGCAGAAGTAGCATAAACGTAATCCAATGTTTAAAACACTTTTTTTCTCACCACGGTATTCCAAAAAAGTTAGTTTTTGATAATGCTTTAGAATTCACTTCTAGTATAACAAGCGATTTTTTAAAAATATACAATATTGATTTCCATCTTACAACAGCAAAAAATTCCACTGGAAATGCACCTGTAGAAAGATTCCACTCTACACTGACTGAGATCATTAGAATCATCTATAATAAAAATAACAAAAAACCAATAAGCGAAATCATGGACGAGGCTGTTCTGACATATAATAATTCCATACATTCCGCTACAAACTTTACTCCATTTGAGTTGATAAATGGTCATGTGGACAATTCAGTAGCTTCTTTTCCTAGCAATACTGACTTTCAATCACAGCACGATTATTTGGAAAAACATAAAGAAAATTTCAAAAAATTAATTAACTTAGTAAACGAAAGAAATTGCAAAGAGAAACAAAAAAATATTGAAAAATTAAACAAGAATCGAAGCAAACCTGACAGTTTTGAAAAAGATGAGACAATTTACGAAGCAGACAACAGACGAAATAAACTTGCTCCAAAATTCGTTAAGCACAAAGTAATAAGAAATAATAAAGTAACTGTATTAACAAAGAGTCGAAAAGTACATAAACAAAAAATTAAAAGCAAGCGTAAATTCCAAAGCAAATAAATGCAATAGGAAAATCAAAACAAAACTGCAGAAGTTGATATGTATATTAAAATGTAAATGTCAAGATGGAATTGTAAAAGATAATGGACCTGTTTGTTTAAAATATTCAAAATAATAATTATTTAATTTTGAGCAAAAAAAAAAAAAAAAAAAAAAAAAAAGATATATGCTGGAAATATGGAAATTAAAATACGAATATACATATATAAAAAAGAATGTTGGAAACTAAATGTATGTGCCTATGTGAATAGAGAAAAATATATATTAATGATTGAATGTATGTAAATAGAAAAACCAACGAAAAAATTCTAACGCAAATATATTCTTAAGTATTTGTAAAAAGTATTGGGAAAGATAATATTTGACAAATTTTTTAACTAAATGTAATACAACAAAATTTGTAAATGTAATTTGTATCAATTTATCTACAAATATGCAAAGTTAGCTGTCCCTAACTTTAATCTTAAGAGGGAGGAGTTACGTCCCGGGTAGATTATATCACTGATATGGCACGTCACTGATTGATACGTCACTAATCGATATCATATCTATTGACATATAGAAAACCGATCAGCCATTTCCGACTTCTACTCACTTCTGACGATTATCTCGTGGCGATCTGACACCGTCAATTACAAATAAGTTTAATAAAAGTTATATTATTATAATCCGATTGAAAAATAAGTAGTTTTATTGAAACCTGGAATAAAACTATAACTCGCGTGGATCCTCCCATTAAAGTAAAACACATTAAATGCTATTTCTCGGATATGGTACAATATATTTTGATAAAATTTGGATCATGAGTATGTAAAGCATAACGAAAAGTGGGCGTTGTTCAATAATTGCCACTCCCACTTTTTACCAAAATAAAAATTTTTGTTAATAACACAGGCACAAAACAAAAAAAAAAAATTAAATTAACTTTTTATTTCTTATATGCAGACTTATGTACTTTTTGACGCTGAATACGTCTTCATCAGCAGAACTGTCATTATACCTGTAGGATTTTGAAATACCCTTGTTTGAAGTTGAAGAAAACGCTGTGTTCAGTCTTACAGCATAGCTACGAGAAAAGCTGAAAGTCTTTTTTATCAATAGCGTGAAACAGCCATTCTCTTCCTTATTAAAATAACCTTTCGGATTTTTCCAATGAGACTTTTTTTCCGAGTTATGATCCTTTGAAGATAAGATCTTTCAGCCTCCATACAAAAGGCGCAATATTTTGGGTGTGTGGCATATCCATTTATTTATTTTAGGGCATTCTATTTCACCGAAAAAAATTTTGAGTTTTTTATATCTATACTATTTATATAAAATTGCTTATATGAAAACCCTATGTAACGATTTGGTGCAAAATATACCGAACCGATTTTAATAATTTTTTTTTTTAAACGTTCTACAGGTAAAAAGGAACGGGAGTGCACATCCGCGCGATTTAAGGCAAAAAACTTTTTTCTATAGGATTTTGATGGGAGGTATCTCATTTTCTTCAGGATTTTACGCTGATGCCAAATTTGAAAGAATTTTTGAAATCCCAACGACAGTTTTTTTTTTAAGTCTGGTAAAGTGATTTTTCAGTACAAAATTTTTGACCATTTTTTTTTAAAGACCAAAATTTTGAAAACAGAGGCCTAAGAAAAAAATGTAAGCCGCAAACTTTATTCTACAGATTTTTCCCTATCATTTGGTATTAAGAACATAAAAATGTAACTGCCGTAGAAAAAGTTATAACCTTTTGAAAATGAGAGTGTTTTTTTGGTAGTTTGTACACTAAAATCTATATATGCCAGGTAGGAAAAAATTTAAATCGAACTGTTGTGAACTAAAAAAAAAGGTGTCAAATTACTCCTGAGCACTTACTAAATAAGACAAAAAAGTTTTGAAAAAAATTTCTTCGACTACTGTTTGAAAAAGGTCGAAAAACGGTACATTTGTTAAAAAGTACAACAAAACAAAACAAAAATAGTCATTTTCGATGTTTTTATTAGTGGTGAATTTGAATCGGGTCCCATTTGACATCAGCGTAAAATCTTGAAGAAAATGAGATACCTCTCATCAAAATCCTATAGAAAACGCATTTCGCGCGGACGTGGAGTGTATACTTATTTTTTTGGTTTTTATAATATAAACCTTTTTTTTTTAGTATGAAGTTGTTGAAATAAAAAATTCAATGCTTGCATAAAAATGATCGTTTGCATTTCAGTCGCTATAGCTTGCTGCGCCATGAGTTATGTGCTGTTGTTGTCTTTTCCGTCTCTTTCATTTATTGTTTTTTTTTTTTATTCTTGGATGTTGTGTTGTTGATGAGAGCAAAAATGAGAGTGATTTCGTCAGTGATGCCAACTCAATATATTCAATATTTTTGGACTTTTAACTATGTTTTACATGTTTTTCAATATTTTTCAATTCTTTTTGACTTTTTTCGATATTTTGGATGTTTTTCGAAACACTTGGACTTTGACCGATTTCTTCGATGTATATATTTCACTATTTTTCGAAACTTTTGATTTTGTTTCGATATATTGGATGTTTTGTTTTTAGACATTCACCGATTTCTTCAATGTGTTTCAATATTTTTCAAAACTTTTGGGCTTTTACCGATATATAGGATGTTTTTCGATTTCTTTTTTGTAATTTTACCGATATTTTGGATGTTTTTCAATAAACTTAGACTTTTGCCGATTTCTTCTATGTGTTTCAATATTTTTCAAAACTTTCGAACTTTTACCGATATATAGGATGTTTTTCGACATTTTTGAAATTTTTTGCGATATTTTGGGTGTTTTTCTATAAACTTGGACTTTACCAATTTCTTAGTTGTGTTTCAATATTTTCCGAAACTTTTGGACCCTTTTCGATACATTGAATATTTTTCGATAAATGTATTTGAACTTTCACCGACTTCTTCAATGTTTTCCAATAATTTTGGGCTTTTACCGATATGTAGGATGTTTTTTGACATTTTTGGACCTTTACCAATATTTTAAATGTTTTTCAATATTTTTCGAAACTTTTGGACTTTTACCTATATTTTGGATGTTTTCGTTATATTTTGACTTTTACCTATACTTTAGATGTTCTTCTATACTTTTTGACTTTTGCCGATATTTTAAATGTTTTTCGATACATTTGGGCTTTTACCGATTTCTTCGGTGTATTTCGATACTTTTGGACATTTACCGATATTTTGGACATTTTTCCATAAACTTGGACTCTTACCGATTTCTTCAATTTGCCGATAAAATAAATATATCGGAGCATCTGTTTGTGGCACATTGTTTTAAAAAATAAAAAAGTTTTCGTAATTAGCTTTTTAGTGCCTGGCTTTTTATGAAAACCCGTGCAACGCCGGGCAAAACAGCTAGTTTTTCTATACTATTTGTTACTTTCCGAGTTTTTTCTTACTATTGTTCTCATCGGCAAATTTATCATTTTGAAAGCATGAAAATTGGAGGCGAAAAGATACGAATGTCTTCACAAAATATGAATAAAAAATTATCATATCAGATTTTCGACCGAGCAGGGATCGGTCTCCAGGTACTATAATTTATATGGGAAAAAGATCTTTCTGGGGGAGGGTTGAACCTCCAAAAAACTCTACGTGTGCACAATCCTGCCTTACAATAAAGACACTAACAACTATTTTGATAACAAAATATAATCATCATTTAAACTGTCTCGAGCTCAAAGAATATTTGAGGTCACACGAAGACAATTTGAAAATAATTTCTTTTGCCAAAAAATACTAAGAGCCATTTTAACAATATCTGGGTAAAATTTAACTTGTGGATTGATATAAATTTTATATAAAATTTAATATCAAAGTGCCAGTTAAGGTTAAAGTCAATTTAAATGTAATACAAGTAATAGAATTAAATGTTTTTATTAACGAGCAATAAATAAAGTTTAAATTTTTAAATTTACGAGGAAAATTGTACAGTTGAGGTCCTCGTACGTGGTATACTTTTGCGCTTTGATGGAGGTAACATTTAGAGGTAAAAATCTTTTGTTTTAGCTCATCAGTCATTGTTTGCCTCAATATTTATGTGCCCCCGATTTGTCCCCGATTTTCCCCCGATTGTCCCGGTTTTTTTTCGCATAAATATAGTTTTGTCCCCGATTTTGCTCACAGACATGGTCACCGTAGACATACTGTCAGCGTCAAAAGAAGTTGTACACGTTGTTCCTCTATGTTTGCAGTTAAATTATACTCTTTTGCAATTCCCTTTTGTTTTACATTTTTTGTTTTTTTAATAATATATTTTCTCCTCTCTTAATGTACATAATAAAAACAACAACAATATTACAATAACAAAAATTCATAGAACAAAAACAAAAACATCTTCATATTAATAGCGTCAAAAGAAATTGTACAACACGTGCACCAAATATTTTAAAGAATTTTAACGGTAAAAAATTCCCGTTATTTTTAGTGATTTGACTTTTTATCATGTTGTAGGCAATATTAACTAATTATAATAATTATTAATTGACTTGACGTCGTGAGGATCAGTTCAAATCTGAAGATTTTTGAGTAACGAAATTTATTTTCAAAATGGGTAAACAAACCTCCCTGGATGTTCGCGAACTTGTGCTAAAATATTATAAAAAAGGAAAAACATTGCGTGAAATTGGTTTAATGATTGATAGAAGCCATAATACTGTAAAACATATAATTGATAATTACAAAAAGGTCGAAAATTTACAAAATCGTCCCAAATCTGGAAGACCCCGTAAACTAAATGCGACTCAAATACGATCCATTGTGCGACGAGTGAAGCAAAATCCAACTGAAAGTGCTGTTAAAATATCCGAGAACATTTCAGAACGCTCAGGTGTTAACGTTAGCTCCAGTACTATACGTAGAGCACTACATGCAAATGGACTACGTGGACGAGTTCCAAGAAGCAAACCTTTCATATCAAAAATCAATCAACAGCGACGTCTGAATTTTGCTAAAAAGTATCAAAATAAACCAAATTCATTCTGGAATAATGTGGTCTTTACTGACGAGAGCAAATTTGAAATTTTTGGTAAGAAAACACCAACTAAAATTTGGAGATGCAAAAATTCAGCATTTGCCCAACAAAATGTAATATCTACCGTCAAGCATGGTGGTGGTTCGGTCATGGTATGGGGGTGTATGGCAGCCAGTGGTGTAGGTAACTTGGTTTTCATAGAGAGCACTATGAATAAAACAGATTACCTCACCATATTGAAAGATAATTTGCAACCTAGTGTCGACAAATTGGGCTTGGATCAAACTTGGGTCTTTCAACAAGACAATGATCCTAAGCACACTGCTAAAATAGTAAAGGAATGGCTGCTATATCATACCCCAAAACAGCTGGATCATCCCGCCCAGTCACCCGACCTTAACGCTATCGAGCATTTGTGGGAGCATCTGGACCGTCAGATTAGAAAAAGAACGATTACCAGCAAAGACTCTCTAAAATCAGTGATAATGGAGGAATGGCAAAAAATCTCTTCCGATGTAACCCGAAACCTAGTGGAATCGATGCCCAGAAGATTGCAAGCTGCAATCAACGCAAATGGAAAGCAAACAAAATACTAACCTCTTTAACATTCTTTGAAATAATTTTTTTATACTTACTGTACAATTTCTTTTGACGCTGTGAATTTGAAGTATTTTAAGTTGTTGTTCTATAATTTTTTTTATTGTTAAATTTTTGTTTTTTTTTTTTTATAAAATGAAAGAATATACAATATATTTTTCAAAAAACATAATATGTTGAATAAAATGATAAAGCAAACTAGTAAAATAAAGACAAAAACATAACATATTAACGTGTACAATTTCTTTTGACGCTGACAGTAGATCAAGCTATGTCGTTAAAAAAGAATGTGTGCAGAATAAAACAAAGGTAATCAAACATTAAATTCGACTGAGGCTATGGAAATTGCTTATTTTATATGATTTAATGAAAACTGAATCAAAATATTTATTTTCGTGGCATAAAAAAAGTTTATTGAAAAAATTAATAAAAACGGTTAAGTTATAAGAATGACAAAATAAAGATTGCGACATCAGGTGCATGAAAGTTGTTTTGTTTTGCTCATGTTCATCGCTGACGTCATCTTAGACGCGTTTCTATTGGTTGAAATTTTGAGCAGCTAAAATTATGAAATTATGTGAAAAGCATAACAGTGGGACAACTTGATTTATATCTGTACACTATTTGACAGCATGTACGGGATGTGACATTCATATTTTGTTTTTATTTTCGCGTGTAACTTTGCAAGGAAATTCATAATGGTACAAGAAACGATGATTAAGAAAACTAAGGAGATACTTTTTCCATTAAAGTAAATTTATTTTGGATTCATTTTTACCCTAGCACATTATTATCGGATCATACTTACTGTTCTACACAATGACGTTCGCGTTAGAGTATACAGAGAGTATGACATTTTGAATCAAAAATTTATTTCAAAGTTTTCAATTTTGATGTGAAAGAAACATTTTGTATCCTGTTTAGTAACTGGTCTGCTTCTTTCGAAAAAGTCACTCCAGCTCTTAATTTGGTCTAAGTTACTTAAAAACATGAAGGAATTTATTATATTTTCAGAACCTATTTTAACAAGCAAACACAGAGGAAAATAGGGAGAGTTCATAAACCACTTGATCAGCATCACTTCCTGAGTCTATGTAGCCAATGAAACTTTATACTTTGCCGCCGTCATAAAATTTAGATCGGATGATTAAAAATAAAAATCTGTAAGCTGACATAAAAAAATAAAACGTTTTTTAAGAGCACTATGTACGAAAATGCAACGAGAATACATTGTAATACAAAAAAAAAGTTAACATAAGTTTGTTTTTATTATTGCATGTACAAAAATAATTCTTATTTTATATTTAGTTTTCCGATAAGGCGTTAAATTAAAGTGCACTCACGGTCAAAAAAAAAAACCGATTTTAACTTTGTAAGATATATTAAAATTGTTGTGTAAATCAATATTTACCCTGATTTAACTGTCCTAAATATTATTAAGTTTAACATTATTAAGCTTAATAGTGTTAATTATAGTTGGGTTTTTCTGGCACACTTTTCACACTTTTAAAATGGCCTAAACATTCTCAATTGAGTTGAGGTTGGGGCTTTATCCCGGCCATTTGCCTGACTTAATTGCCAAAAGGTCATTATATTTGTTTGCCAATGCGAAAATAAATAGCCCGTTATTGTTAATTTATCGAAAAAATAAAGCAAAACAAAATGGTGAATGGGACATAAGGCAATTTCCAACGATGACAAGGTGCAAAATCATCTTGAAATAAGACTTTTGCTAAGTGCTCGCTTAGTCGGTCGATGCTGTGTATAACGCAGATTTTAATGATGTCAATATAAACTTCGGAGTTAATATAATCTTCCAGGAGAGGTATCTCTCCAACCCATTGGCTTGTTATTGCCCCCTAGACTACCACATATGGAGTGCTTTGTACACATTGGAAGCTATATTTTTCATTTTTTTTTTTTGCGGCGTACCGTGCAGCCCAAATCGGAACTGATGAGATTTGTTTTGCTCCCATCATAGAATATGACTTCAGCCCAATCGTTATACACCAAATTCATTTTTTCTTATACCAGTTTAATGAGAAAGACCGTATTTTGTGTGTGAAAATCGGTTTTTTCGCAGGACTGCGGGCAAAAAAGTTATTTTCTCTAAAGCGGCGGCTTACAGTTGAGGTGCTAATTTTATATTTTGGTTATCTTTTACCTCCGCAGCAATTTTGAAACCAGTTTTAAGCCGTTCGCGCAGGGCTATTTTTACTACACCTCTGTCTTCCCTCTCAGATGTTTTCCTTGGACGGCCACTTCCAGTGCGACACAATAAACTTTGTTTCCAAAAAACTTTTCAAAATTGTCATACGCATGACTTACCATATGAAATTTTACGCGATATATCCACATTCCTTAAATTTTGCTGGTTTTATGCAGTTATATCAATTTTTTGGTTTTCGGTCAAAACACATTTTTTTTTAAATATCGTTGTTTTAACGCCAACAGATATGAAGTAAATGCATTATTTGACAACAATTTTTACTTATAAGTCATACTACATATAAAGAATCTTAAAAAAACCAACTATTTTAGCAAAAAATCCGTGTCGGCTTTTTTTTTTTGACCATAAGTGTACATTAGGCATGCGCTTATTTTATGATTTTCGTTGATGCCACCCCCTGAAATCCTTCCATTGGTCATAAAAACAAATACTATGAAGTTTCACGGCAATCGGATAACGATAACCCGGCCCTCAAGAGAGGTCAAGTTGAGGTTTCAGGCAAAAAATAATAAAATTTATTTTTTTTTAACTTAATTAAATTAGTGAAAGCATAATTTTATCTTATAGCAAATTGAAATACCTTTCCAACAAGCTATAATTGTTTAAAATCGGGTAAAAAAATACGAATTCTATCAATTTTTCTTTTATCGACATTATCGACAATTGCCGCAAGATACCATACTACTACATATAGTATTTTGCGGCAATTTTGCTATTTGAGGGGGTGGCATCAACGAAAATCAGAAAATCATAAAATAAGCGCATGCCTAGTGTACATAATAGACAAATAATTAATTTAATAGTTACATTAAAATTTTATTTGTACACACAGAAAAAAAAATTGTATTTCCAACAACTTTATGTTTTAATTCAAGAATTTTTGTTGGTTAAAATCTTCCCAACAACTTTTGCTCTTGTTTTAAATACGAAATTGTTATGTTTTTAATAAAATGAAAAATTCTTGAATCAAGTAAAAAGTTGTTGAAAGTTTAAGAACGACAATTGTTGTTTTAAAAGCGAAACTGTTGATAATATTTAGAAACGAAATATTTGCACGAAGAATAAATAATTGAAATGTTTGTGGTTACATTCATAAGTATTTATTTGCCATTTATCTTACAGCAATAGAAATGATACAAAATCTATGACATTGGGTGCTGTATGAGATGAAGCCGTGTGTGTGTGGACTGTTGCTTCTACGGCAGAAAAGGAAATGTTCTTTGCACCTTATCGTGAGTGGCAATAGAAAATGGATACAGAACGATAATTCCAAGCGTAAGAAGTCTTGAGATAAGTCAGGTCCATGCATCGACATCGTCCGCTCATCCGAATATCCATGTGAAGCTTCTCTGCATATAGTGGAATCAACGGGGTAAAATTGATTATGAAATTCATATGCTGCCAGAGAGATAAGAAAAAGTAATGTTGAAAAAGGGCAATAATTTGAGTCAAATGTTTCTTACCCTTATTCGTTAAATAGAGCTTTTTTAAAAAAAAAACATCTAGAACTTCTTCAGGAATATAAATTGCTTATTTTTTGTTTTGTTCACAAAACTGGTGTTTGACGCTTTGTATTTAAAAATATTTTTCATATTTTTTATGACAAATGCGTAAAAATATTAAATATCAAGAATAAAATTGTTGGTTTAAGAATAAAATACTTACTCCAACAATTTAGAAATAACAATTTTTTGAGAGTGAAAAATTGTTGTTTTAACAATCTTTTTTTTTCTGAGTGTATCAATAAAAAAGAAAATTATATCACAATTGAGGCGCTGCGAACATTAACGCCCTAAGTCGACTTAGGGCGTTTTTGCGCCCATCGTATTTTTGAAATGTTTGGGTCCTCAAATGTATGTGTACATACTTGATTTCAAATTCTAATTCCTATCACAAAATGTGGCAGAGCAATATGTATGTTTATACTGTTTAAAGAGTTGCGTGCAAGAAGGGCGTAGTGACATTTGGGGCGTTACTGCATAAATCAGTTCGCGGTAGGAAAACCGGTTTTTACTCAAAACCAAGGTGCCTAACGAAAAAAGTTAGTTTTTATAGCAAAAAATGCTTAGAATTGTCCAGAGAGTACGTGTGACTTTTTTTAGATTTTTAGTTTTATATTTTTTTTTTTTTTGTAGCCAAATTTTTGAAGGATAACAAAATAAATAAATAACAATTTCTGAAAAAATTCACACATATTTTTTGGACGATTCTCAGCATTTTCTACCTAATACCGTAAGGCACCTTGCTTTTGAATAAAAACCATTTTTCCGACTGGGTAAAAAAATGCTATGTTCGAGTGGCCATATTTCGATCAATTTTTAACCAAAAAAATTTTTCAATAAAACATTTTAAAGGAAATTTTATCTTTTTATTTTTTGTGAAACTTTGTCGTTACCTATCTTTGACTTAAAAAAATATCGCCAAAAGAGTAAAAAAACACCAGAATTCTAAATTTTTTTTTTTTGATTTCAATATTTTAAGCAAAAGGAATTTGTTTGTTAATATTTAACTCCAATACTAGCTTACAAAAAGTTTCGCTTGAAGTATGTAAAAATTTTGCTTCTTTCGCTAGAAATTTTTAAGCTTATATTATTTAATTATATGCATGCATTTAAAAAAATTTAAATTTTAAAAGAATAAACAAAAACGCACATTTATAAATAGTTGAGATGAAAGTATATTTGAGGAGTGATTTTTCAAAAGAGCGTAAAACCATGTTAAGCAAATTTTCAGTAATTAGAAAAAACTTTTATGTGCTGTTTACAATTACTTATTTTTTTTTTTAATGTCTGCAGTGTTATAGTGAGTTGACCAATGATTCTAATCCCCTTAACATTTTTGTAGTAATGGCAAAAAGTAAAAAACATTTGAAAATAAGCCCTTTTGTTCTGAAACGTTTGGAAATAAGCCCTTTTGTTTGCAAATCACTCTTATTTCACCATTTGGAAGTTTATGCTGATGTCTATAGGCATGGTATGTAAGCACCTACTATATAGCCTGGGTCATATAAAAAATATTAAAAGTTTTTTTGGCCACTATTCGAAATACGTCTTTTTGCATCAACCTCTAAAAATTTCTATGAAATTATATGGAAATAAGCCCTTTTGTTCTGAAATGCGACTTTTGATCACGATTTTATCTTGGAAAAATGCTTTTTTTGTGATAAATTTTGAATTTGAGGATGCATTTTAGCATGGTAATGGCGATGGCATTCTTAGGTTTGTTCGAGGTTGGAAGTGGTTTTACGCCCTTTTGAAAAATTACTCATTTCATTTCCCTCATTTTTAAAAAAAAAAAATCATTAAAATCGGAACAGTTTTGCCGGTTTCCCAAACAAAATGCTAACGTTACTTTACTGATAGTCAAATGGATTAATGCAATAACGCCCTATAATTTAAATTTTCCATCTCCGATAATTCTGTCAATATGCATAAGTAATATGTGTTAGCGGTAATTATTTACTAATTTTATTAGTGTTAATTGAATAAATTTGTTTTCCAAGGTTTAAATTATGGTTTGATCTTTTAACAGCATTTAAAAACTTTAAATTGAATTATCTCGAAATGCCATTCTTCGACTTGGGGCACGCAACGCCACAATTACAAAAGAAGCGATTTAAGACTTTAAAAAATGTAGTTTTTATCCTGAATTTTACAGAGAGTTTTGAACAAAAACATAGTAAGTAAGAGTAAGCAAGAGTTATTTTAGATAATGCAACCAAAGTTCACACAGATCGGATAAATAGTCGGTCCATGCTCTGAATTAAAACTGGGTGTATTGTACACCTTTTACACTTGCGTAAGGTTCGAAATTCCCAAATATGCATCTTACTTTTTTTGCGGCTTCATTTCACACAAAATTTATTTTAAAAATTTTTGTTTCACAGGCACTTTTCTGAGTTTTTAAATTGTTTTAATAATTTTTTTTTTTCACTGAAAGTATGTTATTAAATAGTTCTAATACAGCTCAAAACTCGTAAAAACCATTTTAACGAAAAATATAAAATTGTTATATTATTTTGATACAGGCTCTCACAAAATATTCAATGTAGAGTTGCCACAACTCTAAATATTAATGCTTTTTCTGTAAAATTTTTGGAAAGCCAAGAATGTTTTTTAGTTAGCTTAAATCGGCACATAAAACATTTTTTTATAACTGTATTACAATATTTAGGCACAAAGTATAAACATATATGTGACCTGGTCTATGAAAATTGGGCTTACGTGCGAAAATAAGTTTTCGAGAAAACAGCTGGAAAACAACTATTAAAGGTCAATTCTATGCGAATCGGCAAAAAATTGCAAAAAAATTTTTTTACACCTAAGCACCCTTTTCATAGACCAGGTCACATATAATGTATTACAGTTTTTGGTAACACAAAAAGAAACGTACAAAGAAATAAAATTTAATTGTTCTTATAGGTAATTCGTTGGCAACCTTGGAAGTTCAACACTGACGTCATTTTACTCTTCAACCTGCGCATGGCTTAATCTGTATTTTATCATTCTTGAGTTACAAGCAAATGAAAGTTTGCAGTTAAATACTTTTCGGTACAGTCCTTAGTTTATTTTAACTTGTATTTAACATTTATTTTTGGCAGAAAATGTTATTTAATATGATTTATCTTGTAAGCGAATGACAAATCAACACTCAATATTTGTTTTTAGAATATATTAATTTTTATTGGACCTTTCTACATACATATACTTAAAGCAGCCAACTCTGGCCAGGCAAAAAGCAGTACAATTAGCAGTGAAATACCCAAAAAAGGGGGTCTTTAGGATATGGGAAATATTTTAACAACTCTTGCCCTGCAAAAGCATTAACAGTGAAGATAGGGTTGCCAGATTCAAATTGGATTTCACCTGGAAATGTTTATGACAAAATTTTCTGGACATATAGGGAAAAAATCTGGAGTGCCACCGAGTGAAATTCTGGTATACCATTACGTACATGCATACAAAATATAAATCTAAAATTCCTTTTTAAAAATATAATTCGTCTTCATTGACAATTTCTGACATGGTATAATTTTTCAGAAGGAGGCAAATAGTTTTTTACAATTAGCCAGCTATACAGTAATTAGGAAAAATTCATTTGCGTCTTTAAATAAGTCAATATCCTTCAAGTCTTGTTCACACAAATTCTTTTTCTTCCACAGATTGTACCAAAGGATCACTTCGCCGCAGATATCTGGACCATACATTTATTGGAAATGTTCGAGTCGTTATGTACCTCTTTACTAGAGCATTTAAATGTATGCAATCGGTGCAATCTAAATAGCGAAAATCGTAGTTTCGTTAGTGAGTCTAAGTACGGTATAGTTAGAGACGTTAATTTTCATTGCCTGCTGGACCATTTTTTCTGTTCTTTTGTTTTTCAGCGAAACGTAGCAGAGGCATTTTTACTCTTAGATCGGTTGCAAACTTACGCGATTTTCGAATCAATTCTGTTGCTATTCTTTCTGCATTAATACGAAATAAGTACTTTCAATGTGCTTACCTACCGCTACCTAGGTATGATGAAAGTGCGCACTGACAGCCCTTCATATCGAAATATTATTGTTCACCTGTTGGGAATTTCTTTTTGAACGTCTAGAAATATATTCCACCACATTTGGTTATAGAATATGAAAACAAAAATTTTCTGATAACCTGGGTCAAATAAAGAAAGATTATTTTCGGATGTGCATATATGCTCATACTACATACATACAAGTACATACTGCCTCTTGTTAGTTAGTCGATATACATAATTCTTCTATAATATATGAAGTCAGTCATATTTTATGTTCTTTATAGGAAGGCCACAAAAGCATTTCGTAGTGCTTTGTTGCAACCCATACGAACTTTATCTATTGTTTGTTCCAATTGAAGCAGGTGGTCACAGCGTGTGTTCAATCGTACCTTTTGTAAGCATTCATGGTTTTGTTTTCACTTGTTTGTTTTCTTCTTTTATTTACTTTTCGTCAAATGGGTTTAATATGAATGATGCTTTCTATTTTGAATGAACGTGCGACCACCCTTCCTTATGTAATTTTTTTAGCATGTTGAGGTTCGCTGCAAAAAATATTTATTTTGAAGTATCTGAAAATGATTGCAAGTAAACATTTATACATAAAATAAGCATGGTTAAGGTTTCTACATTAGTTTAACAAACGCAAAGTACAGGTGAATCGTTAATTTCAAAACAGTTGACTAACTTTTTATAAAATGATGTTCTAAATAGATTTCATATCATCTAAGATGGTTTTGTGTGCAGTGTAAAATATACTACATTAACATTAATTTTGGGGATCAAAAAATTGCCCCTCTCTCCCATTTAGTTTTTGCTCAGATCTTGTGCTAGCTATTACAAGTGTCTCAGTGAAATTTGGTTGGATTGTTTTAAACTAGTAAGGGTGTTACCTTTAGCCAGGCCAAATATTAAATACCCTACGCTGTAGTATTTAGAAAATTTTGCTTGTATGGGAGGTTCCACGCCCTCTTGACTGAATTCAGCTATTGCAGAGAGTGTAGATCTATAGAGTGAGCTTCACTCGAGTAGTTGCACTCACTGGAAATTATGGGGACTATGGTCTCAAGTCGGTGAAAAATAGCGCCCTTGCGGCCAACGATGGAATTAAATCCTTTGCAGAATTTCAGACTTCAGGTAAGTGCAAAGATATGCGAGGATATTGTATAAAATATATCTTCCTTTCATTTGTTCCTGCTCTTTCGTTTGTTTACAATATTTTCCTTTTGTTTTTAATATTTTTTGTCGGTTTTAATTCCATTCGTATTTTTACGCAAGTGCAAGCATATACGAAGATATTGCTTAATTGTATATCTTCGTTTCATTTGCGCCTGCGCTTTCGTTTGTTTACAATATTTTCCTTTCCTATTCTTTATATTTCGTAAAATTTCAATTCCTAGAATATTGAAATTCAACTTGAAAATTATGTTTTTAGTCTTTTTTTTCTTTTGTCTACGCATATGTTTTTTTTTTTTTTTTCATTCACATTTCTTTTGAATGAAATGAAATTTAAGATTTGGGTTTTAAGGTTTTATGGATGTTGCCAAATTTCGTCAGGTCATTCAACTTTACAATTTTTTGTCTAATTTTTGATTTTCATTTTCAGAAAATGAAAAATTTGTTTTTTTTGCAAAGTTCAAAAAATTAAAAAATAGTTTTTTTTCTAAGTTCAGAAAATGAAAATTTCGTATTATTTCTCAGTTCAAAAATGAAAATTTTTTTTTTTTTTCTAAGTTGAGAAAATAAAAATAAGCATAAGGATAAACGGGGCAATGATGTACAGTGTTGGAAAATATAATAAGGGCAAGCATTTTTTTTTAGGTTTTCAACCATACCTTTTAATTAATCAGTAACTCTGGAAAATGTATTATGCAATTTGAGATAATTATAGTACCTATAGTTTAAAGAAACTGAAAAGTAATTGACTGCAAGTCCTTAGATGAAAAAAATACACGACATTATTGGTTTCCATCCCGGAAGAAATAATAGAGACAAACGTCATTTATCATTCAGCTATGGATTAACTCTTATTTTAGTCCTTGCATTAGGTTGAAAACTTCACCCCTTCAATATTTGGTCAATACTCCCTCCATTTGAAGTATGTTCCAGCGTCTTCGAGGCATAGATTCTATAAAACTTGCACAAATTTTAACCAGTGTCAAATACCATTATTCTTGTATTTTTGCAATAAATCGTTTTTATTTTTTGATTTATGAAAAACAATAAACGTCTTAAGCACTCCCCAGATGTGCTCAATGGGGTTGAGACCCAGTCACAGTAATGGCTAATACATAACCGTGTTTTTTTTTTTTGTTTCATTCATTACTTCACTAGCTTTGATGAATGTTTGGGGTCATTACCATGCATGACACCTCAGATCAAAGGAATTTCGCCTCCCACATTAGGCCGCATAACTGAATGGAGAATATCAACATTGTCTGCTGCACATATTCGGTCTTTAATCTATAATACTGACCCAACTCCAGCCGCTGAAAATTAACCCCATGTCATGATATCATATCACCATGTTTAACTTGCTTTCTAGTGCTGCATTCTAAGGTCATCTAACAATCTACCATCAGAACCAGACAAATTAATTTTAGTTTCGTTAAACCACAGTATATTTTAACAGTTTTGGCAAAACTTCAGCTTGGTGACGAAATTAATAATCTTCGATATGTTCTTTTGACTTAAAAAGAGTACTTTTCTTGCAATTCTGCCGCACAACCCTGCTTCTCGAAGCTTGTTTCTTACAGTGCGGCTTGTAACTGGAGCTCTTGGAGCCAGTTTGAGGTCAGCGGACAAAAGAAATGCATTTTTTCGAATACCTCACAAGAATGATATCAAACTGTTTAAGGCTGTTTTCTTTTTTGGAAACTGATTTCAAAGCGTTAAAGATCATGGTCTTAGAGCAATTCATTATAACCACAATTCAGAGATGGGCATAACTACTTAGTTACTTTTGTAACTTGATACATTTTTGTTACTAGTTACATCTTGTATCAAATATCAAAAATTTTTTGTTACTTGTTACTTTTGTATCAAGCAACGAAACTTTTTTAGTTACTTGTTACTTTTGTATCAGTATCAAAAAAATATTTTGTTACTTGATACAAAAGTAACAAGTAACTAAAACACAGGGTGGCTGATTCGAACTTTTACCAATTTCAGATAGACTTATCTGACAGATGGAACATGACAGCTGTCTAAAAATTGGCATGATGTTAGTTCATTCTATTGTCAACAAGTAACCAAAAGCATTTGCGCGTCAATTTATTGAAAATAAAAAATTTTCGAAATGGAATTCAAACGTAATAGTGTGATTGCTCTTTTTTTGGTTGGAAAATCGCAACCAGCAATTGTTCGTGAGCTGAAACATTTAAAAGTGAATAAAATATTTGTGTATCGGACCATAACACGTTACAATGGTACCGGCAGCGTATTTTTGATACATGTTACAAAAGTAGCAATATCATGAGTAACTATTGTCATTGATACATATATGTATAAATTAGCATTTTTGAATGGTTTTCGCGGTTACATATTGGGTGTACAACTTAAAAACCGGAATTTGACGGTGGATGTCCGTACTAACAAATATCTTGAAAGCTCGAACTTTATATATATATCATTTTGAAGGTACATTTGACAGCTGTCAAAATCAGTCAACAAAACAATTTTATCTTGTGTGCATCATTATTATTTTTCACGATGAATAACTTCGAAAATTGGAGAAAATGACAGCATTTGCGGGAGGTTCTGTTGGGTCATTTTTTTGCAAAGAAAACTGCTGCGGAAAGTCATCGCATTCTTGTAGAAGTTTATGGGGACTATGCTCCAGCTGAATCAAGCTGTCGGGAGTGGTTTCGACGGTTTAAAAGTGGTTATTTTGATGTCGAAGACAAAGAACGTCCTGGTCAGGACCAGCTAGGTGTGATCCATTATGAGCTGTTGCCAGGTGGCCAAACCATTAATGCTCAATTCTATCGTCAACAATTGATCCAATTGAAGCAGAAAATCCAGGCAGAGCGGCCAATGTATGCGACCAGACATGAGTCAATCATTTTCCACCACGATAACGCTCGGCCACATATTGCTGCCCCAGTCAAAAATTACCTGGAAAACAACGGATGGGAAATCTATACAATTATTTCCTCACCCGCCTTATAGCCCAGACCTTGCACCATCAGACTACCATTTGTTCCGATCGATGCAGAATGCCCTATCAGGAATACGCTTTACTTAAGTTCAAGAAATCGAAAATTGGCTCGATTCATTTTTGGCCGCCAAGCCGGCGCAATTTTTTTGGGATGGAATTCATAAATTGTCTGAAAGATGGGGAAATGTTGTAGCTTCGAATGGACAATACCTTGAATAAAATATATTGTAACATTTTTCCACAATAAAGCATCAAATTTCGCTAAAAAATTCCGGTTTTTAAGTTGTACACCCAATATATTTATGTATGCAGATGCTTATTATGAATCAATCTTTCAGAGCTGTTACCTGTTTTAATTTTTATTTTTAGGTAAAATGGAACTTTTTTAATTTTAATTAAAAAAAAAAATAAATTTTGGTCTTGAAGCTCTTAGAAAAACTCTTTAAAAATCCAACATATATTTTTAGGGTTGCCACCTGATTATCTTATGAAATTTTGTTAAAACCATACTTTTTGTGACTTAATTCAAATTATTAGTTTAGGAAACGCTCAGATAAACTTTTTGAAAACTATACAAAAACTTTCAGGGTTGCCACCTGGTTTTTTTTTGTAAATTTTGCTTAAACCATATATTAAAAAAAAATAGATTTTAGTCTTTAAACGGTTAGATAAACTTTTTAAAAATCCAAAATATATTTTGGAGTTGCCACGTGGTTATTTTATGAAATTTTTGTAATATCATACTTTTTGCGACTTAATTCAAAATTTTAGTTAAGGAAACAGATAAACTTTTTGAAAATTATTCAATAACTTTCATTGTTGCCACCTGTTTTTTTCTTGTAAATTTTGCCTAAACCATATATTTAAAAAAAAAACATAATTATTTTAGTCTTAAAACGCTTAGGTAAACTTTTTAAAAATCCAACATATATTTTAAGAGGTGCCACCTGGTTATTTTATGAAATATTTGAAAAATCACGCTTTTTGTGACTAAATTTATATTTTTGGTTTCAGGAACGGTCATATACTTCAGATTGTAAAGACAGCGAAAAAACGTCTGGCAACCCTAAAATTTTTATTTCGTTGTTTTTGGCCCCAAAATGTCAATTTATAGTGAGAAAATTATGATTTTAGCAATTTATTGAACGAAAATTTTGATTTTATTAAAAATATAAGGGGGCAACCGTAAAAAATTACTTCGGGTTTTTGGGTCGAAAATATGATTTTTAACTTAAAGAAGAAATGCAATTTTGCGAAAAAACGACTGGCAACACTAATATGGCAACCCTAAATTTTTGTTGCGTTATTCAAAATAAGAAAATACAATTCAAAAAAAAACTATGTGATCGTTTTTAAAACCAAGAATTTGAATTTAGTCACAAAAGGTGTAATTTTAACAAAATTTCAGAAAATAACCAAGTGGCAACCCTAAATATATATTTTGGATTTTTAAAAAGTTTATCTAGCTTTTTAAGACTAAAATTTAATTTTTTTTTGATACGTATACTTATGTGTATGGTTTAAGCAAAATTTACAAAAAAAACCTGGTGGCCGATCCCAAAGTTTTTGGATAGTTTTCAAAAAGTTTATCTGAACGTTTCCTAAACTAATAATTTGAATTAAGTCACAAAAAGTATTGTTTTAACAAAATTTCATAAGATAATCTGCCACCTGATCCTAAAAATATATGTTGGATTTTTAAAAAGTTTTTCTAAGAGCTTCAAGAGCAAAATTTATTTTTTTTTTAATTAAAATTAAAAAAGTTCCATTTAACCTAAAAATAAAAATTAAAACAGGTGACAGCCCTGAAAGATTTATTAATAATAAGCATCTGCATACATAAATATATGTAACCGCGAAAACCATTCAAAAATGTTAATTTATACATATACACACCTCTTCCCACATGTTTTAAATAAAAAGTTTTCTGCTTGTCCGTAGATTAAAAAACCGTAAACTGGAAAACCCTATAAAATATCGTTTACGTGATATTGCGCTTTTACTTAATTTTTTGTTACAAAAGTAACAAAGTATCATTATGGTTTTACCCGCTACCCTAGATTCTTTATTATTTTCTCCTGTTCTTTGGAATAATGGACTCCTCTATCCATTTTGTATAAATTTCGCTTTAATCTATCAAATTGCACAGGCAAATATTTAACATTCTTTCACTACAATCAATAATACACAACTAACCACTTTTAAATCAGAAATCAGCCCGATTATTTTTTCCAGTCCAAAAACGAAGTGTGAACAATTTTTATAGTTTTTTTTTTCGAAATAGCAATATTTGCTAAAAAAAATGGGATTACCGTTTTAAAGTCCCGTTGTATAACGTAACTTTACACCAAAAACTGTATATAGAGAAAAATATTATTTCTGCATGCGTTATATTGAGATATGTGTCCCTATAATTTTTTCCAACACGGAATGAACAATGGTCTAGGCTTTGACTTTGTAGACCCAAAAGCAAGGCATCTACGAAAAAAGTGTTCAAGGTATTAAATGCTTAGAACTGTCGAAAAAATACGTGTGAATTTTTTCAGAGTTTTTGGAAATTTTTTTGCACTTTTTTATTGGAAAAATCCTGTAAAAAAACTTTAGTTTTAATACCTAGGTATACAAGATATTTTGATCACGACCCCATCGAAAAGAAGTAATTTTTAATTTTTTGAACTAATTTTTCATTTTTTGTACTTAGAAAAAAAAAGTAATGTTTCATTTTTTGAACTTAAAAAAAACGTATTTTAAATTTTTTGAAAATGAAAATCTGAACTTAGAAAAAAAAAATTGTAAAGTTGAAGAACATGACGAAATTTGGAAACATCCATAAAACCTTAAAACTCAAATCTTAAATTTCATTTCATTCAAAAGAAATGTGAATGAAAAAAAAAACATGCGTAGACGAAAGAAAAAAAGACCCAAAAATATCATTTTCAAGTTCAATTCCAATATTCTAGGAATTGAAATATTTACGAAATATAAAGAATACGAAAGGAAAATATTGTAGACAAACAAAACGCAAGTGAAACGAAGATTTACAATTAGGCAATATCTTCGTATATGAATGCACTTGCGTAAAAACGCGAAAGAAATTAAAAACGACAAAAAATATTAAAAACAAAACGAACAACGAAAACCAAACGAAAGTGCAGGAGCAAATGAAACAAAGATATATTTTATACAATATCCTCGCATTTCTTTGCACTTACGTGAAGTCTGGAGTTCTGCAAAGGATTTAGTTCTATCGTTGGCCGAAAGGGGCGCTATTTTTCACTGACTTGGGACCATAGTCACCATAAGTGACTGCAACTGCTCGAGTGAAGCTCACTCAGATCTATACTCTCTGTGTGTGTCAACTGATTTGTGAAGAGAATAGTGCTACAGAAATCATTCCATTTTAAGTTTAAAGAGTGTTTTCAAAAATATTTAACCACTATGCAACTGTCCTCAAAATTATTTCCCAAACATAATTTCAAATGTCAACTTCTTTCCTAATAATAAATTTTAGGGCGAGGTATATATTAATAAAAGTTCCGAAACGATCCAAAAAACCGGAAAAAACTTCGATGTGCTGACTTGGGTTATAATTTAAGAAGCTCATAGTTGAAGTACATACTACCATATTCTTACTCTTTATTTTCAAATGGGGTGATACTTTTTTATAGTATTTTACAGATCGCTCTTCTCTACTGTTTATCACGATAACGCATTGTATATTTTGCGGCGAAAATTCTTCAGAAGTTTCGTTCTGTTTACTAAGCAATTTAAACTGTCTAATAATAAATCAGAACTTAATTTTTTTAAATCATCTAAACAACGACTACTTAAACCTTATCAGCAAATAGCTGATGTCTTTTTGATAACGCAATTCATACCAATTCAAGAGCTATTGCACAGAAATAATAAGTACAATGACGCACTCACAAATACATAGTGGTTCATAGCGAAAAGCGGTGTTATCCAGGGGCGTCTTTAGGCATGGGCAAATGGGCCAAAAGCGCCATAGTCAAAAAACTCGAACTTTAAAGATATCCTTGCTTAAGCATAGCTCACGCCTGTTTTTTTGGGTGATTTGAATAAAACTTTCGAGTACCCCATTTTTTACGGTATTCTGTTAAACATCGTATTTCGACATGTTTTCAATAAAAAAATTTCAAAATCCCTAGAGCACTTCGGAAATGATCGGCTAACGAATAATTTCCATGTTGCTTTAGCCGAAGCAAATAAGGATAATTCTGAAAAATAGTTCCAAATGATTTTTTTCCTGAATTGTATTCACTTATGCATAAAAAATAACGTGTGAAAAGTACATTGCAAAATCGTATGCCCAAAAAAAGTTATTCAAGGTCAAAAGTTGGTAAAATTATTAGTGGTCGACAGTTATTTACTGAGTCAATCGTTGTTTAGCTTTAATGATTTTACTACGAAAAAGTCTCATGCATTTTATTCCTATTAGGGGAACTGATGCATTGTGGCATGCCTAATGTTTAGGTGGAATTTGAAAGAGATCCGTAAGATCAATAAAATGTGTGCAATTTCATTAAAAAAAGTTATTGAGCAAAATCTGAAAAAAGTCAAAAAAGCTGTTTTTTAAAAGTTGGCAGGTAATGTGGTATACATGGTGGTGCAACGTGGTATACATACTGATCTGTACTTGTAAAGTGGGCTGGTAATGTGGTACATATAAGTAGGGTAACGTGGTATAGTTAACCATACAACCAAATATAAAGTTTAAAAGGTATGAAATAAGTTCATAACAACATTTACATTGGTTCTCAAACTCATAATTCTTAACAAAAAATAAACAGCCATCAAATAATGTTAAGAATATCAAGAAATGTTCATATACCACATTAGCGAAGCCCGACTATACGACACTGGCCAATTTTTAGAAATTACAAAATTGTAAAAATTAATTTGGAAACTTTGTGAATTTACATAGTTTAACACTTACTTCGTAATATTTTTCACTTACCTTAATTGAATATAAATTGAACTTCACCAAAAAACTACTTTTTCTTTACAACATTTTTTTGCAAAAAATGCGTAAAATTACATCGACCACACGCGATTAACGGTTCGTTCAACTGACATCGGAAAAATTTTGTTTGGTCCATGACAACAACACATCCCAGGTTTTTCATGTTTTCTGACAGGTTCTTTCCCAAATCGGAGATATGAGACCACACCACATTGAAAAACTATACCACAATAGCATCAGTTCCCCCATACTCATGGTTTAGGAGGCACCAGTTGAGAACCACTGTCCTAAACCATGCGATAATCGAACTAAATTTTACTCAGACACTAAGTACAATAAATGCAAGCTCTGAGCAAAAAATTGGCGGAACTCGGACAAGAGGGCGCGGCAAGCAAAATTATCAAAATACTGTAGTGTAGGGTATGTCATGTTTGGCCAGACAGACAGACGGACATGGCTATATCGATTCAGGAGGTGGCGCTGATCAAGAATATATATACTTTTCCATACCTGCCACACCTCCTTCTCTGCGTTACAAACGGAAGGACAAAGTGAATATACCCTGGGTGTAGGGTATAAAAATTAAAACAATTAAAAATAAAGGCAACGTAAAAATTTATATTATGAGATCATTTATCGCATCAGTATTTTTATTCAAAAATAGTATGTAGATTTTCAAAAATCTTTGGTTTTAAGTAGCATCTGCACTCTGATAATATTTGTCCTGCGTTGCTGAACATCTTTTGTGATTCGCAGGACGATGCCGGCACATAGAAAAATTTCTTGGATTTACGCTTTAGTACCAACATATCGTCCGGATTTGTCTGCAAAAATAAGTTATTAATTATTTGTATAGTATATTCATGGCTACATAGAAATTATTACCTTCCAATATGTTAAGGGGTCTCATTCTTTTGGTTCATTAATCTTCTCAAAGTGTTGCCTTAAAACTAATATGGCATCGGCCTTGTTTGATCTAACTTCTGCTGCAGCTCTCTGTTGCGGCAATGATAAAATTTTTGGTTGGTTCTGTTGGTCAGATGGTGTTGGCTGTTTGCGTGGAGTTTTGTTGAAGATCCCTCTCTAAGGCTTTGGTTGCCTGATCTGCATTTGAAGCTGACATGAAACCATCCTTTCGATACCGTAGGCCAAGCAAGGTTGAGATCGTGGGAACTGTGCGTTTGGTGGGCGTTGTAAGTTTAGTCGTTGATAGGACTATCGAATTCAACTCAACTTGTACCGTGGATCCAATACATGTCAATTTTAGTATTCTGAGTTGCACTATTACCTATCGTAAGTATGTATTTTCACGCTTCAAAAACTTTTCCATACATGCTGGCATAGCATGTTTTCGGCTTTTATATATTCAGGATGCGTACATTTTGAGTGATCCGCCATACAGTGTGTCACAGAAGTATTTTGCATACAAAAAATATTCAAAAATTTGAATTAACACTCAATTTTTAGCCGTTTCATTCTTAGAAAAGTAATATTTTTTTTGTAAATTTCGAGTCAATGAAACGTTAACTATGATACCACTTCATAAAAAAATTAAAATAATGCGTTCTAATCACTTTAAAAGCAAAGAAATGATTTATTCATCTTTTTTATAAGATCACAAAAGTATTTTGCTTTTTAGTAAAATTTTACTATGAGATAATTTATCAAGTAAAAGAGGCTTTTTTAATAATAACCATGATAGCCATTATTTGAGGAGATATCATCTAAACATCTTTGCGAGGATTCTATCCCTTTACGACATTTTCGGTCGGTGTTTTTCCCATTTTTCTTGCAGTACTTGTTTGAGCACATTTTTTTGGTAAGATAAGGTATTTTTTGAACTTTCCACTAGATAAAAATTCTATTGAATTCGAAAAAGAATATCGCGGTGGTGTTTTAATCCGTTTGGTGTTGTACAGAAGTGTCCCAGGATGTGTATTTAGGGTCATTGTCTTTTGGAAATAAGAAGTCATCTTGTGGTAAGCCCATTTTTTAAGTACTGGGTGCAAATTTTTTTTGTGGAATTGGACTGATGTTCATGTCTATCCATATTGCCACCGATAAGTTTAAGGTTCCCCATTCCATAAGCCGAGAACAGCCCACGACACACCATCATGAAAACTATTGCTTTTAAGTTATAAAAGTTAAGGGTTTTATTTGCTTTATTCCTGACCATGCTGCGTCCATCAAATCCGAAAATATTGTTTTTGCTTTCTATTGGATCCAATAATATAATATTTGCTTTCCATCGGATCGATAGACGTCATATGGTCTGTCATAAGGCAAATAAAACCCTTAACTTTTATAACTTAAAAGCAACACTTTCACATGATGGTGTGTCGTGGGCTGTTCTTGGTTCTTGGAATGAGGAAACTTAAATTTAACGGTGGCAATATGGATAGACATGAATATCAGTCCCATTTTACAAAAAAAAAATTTGCACCCAGTACTTAAAAAATGGGTTTACCACAAGATGACTTCCTACTTTCAAAAGACAATGACCCTAAATACACATCCTGGGACACTTCTGTACAAAACCAAAGAGAATAAAACACCACCGCGATATCCTTTTTCGAATCCAATAGAAATTTTTTGGCCTTGTCTAGTGAAAAGGTCAGAAAATACCATATTTTATCAAAAAAATGTGCTCAAACAAGTACTGCAAGAAAAATGGGAAAAACCACCGACTAAAAATGTCGTAAAGGGATGGAATCCTCGCAAAGATGTTTTGATGATGTCTCCTCAAATAATGGCTACCATGGTTATTATTAAAAAACCCTCTTTTACTTGATAAATACATATTCTCATAGTAAAATATTACTAAAAAGCAAAATACTTTTGTGACCTTATAAAAAAGATGAATAAATCATTTCTTTGCATTTTAAGTGATTAGAAAGCATTATTTTAATTTTTTTATGAAGTGGTATCATAGTTAACGTTCCATTGACTCGAAGTTTATAAAAAAAATATTACTTTTCTAAGAATGAAACGGCTATAAATTGAGTGTTAATTCGAATTTTTGAATTTTTCGTATGCAAAATACATCTGTGACTCACTGTATGTCTGAAAATAGCGTTTTCTGCAATTTAAATCAAGGATTATTCGGATCTCAAACCTGATAGGAAAAAACGGTTCCTAGATTCGGTATCAGCAACTCTGAATTAGTCAAAAAAAGTTATGACTGATTCCATTTCAATTCATCCGGTGAGTGTGCACTTAGGTTTGCAAATCAGCTTCAAACTAGCAAAATATTTTTCTACAATCAAAATAAGGGAACACGTATTTTTTTTTTTTTTTGGTTTGGACCAAAATTGGGGATTTTATGGCGTTTTGTAGGAATTTTGCCGAAAATTTAATTTTGAAAAATTCATGGAGTTTAATCGGTTTTTTCAACCGCATTTCTTTATTTATCAACTGATTTACATGAATCAAAATTTATTTGGTGCACAATGAAATTCTTTTAAGTAATAATTAAAAAAAAAATTCTTTAACCCTTACTTTCCTTAAAATTGATGTTTATATTTTAAATAAAAATGCTAATTTTCTCAAAAACACCATCTTTTTTTTTCTCGAAAATTTGCACAGTGATAGTAAAGCACGTCCTCTTTATTTCAGTAATGGCGGTTTTCTTGCTTTTTTTGTTATAAGTGTAAAAATTGCAATTTTTAACGTTAATATTGAGTTCTTCTATACAAAATGAATAAAAAAAATTACACAGTTCAATTTTCACTTTCCTAGACGGTTTTGCGATACTGATTCCGAAAATGGCACTTACATTCTTCTACCATTTTTGGTTTTCAAGATATCTTGAAAAACTTGAATAAAACCCATAAATTTGAAAAAACCGAATTCTTTATTTTTGAGACACAAAATTCATTTATAGTAAGTTAGATGGAACTTAAATATACTCACGGTATAGAAAACCAAGCATTGTTTGTGTTTTTTGCGATTTGACCGTACCTTGGCTTTTGTTTTTCTTCAAAAGTTCTCGGAATTTTTATTAGTTTTTTTTTTCGATTGCTTCATGTAATTTCGCGACACATCATAGTCTGTGAAATGACCACACGGCTGCTATCCAGACTGCTTGTGAGTTTCTAACTCAAGTGCTAAAACTGACACCAGCTATTCAATTAAAAATTTTGCTGTTGATGAACTTTATTCCTTTAGAATAAACAAAACTGAACAGTGGAAAAATGCAAAGAAATGCAAAAGTATTCAAAAATGCCATGTTTGTTACATAGCCAGAACAGCACAACACAATTATACGAAAGTAATCGAAAAAAAAACTAATAAAAATTCCGAGAACTTTCGAAGAAAAACAAAAGCCAAGGTACGGTCAAATCGCAAAAAACTCAAACAATGCTTGGTTTTCTATACCGTGAGTATATTTAAGTTCCATCTAACTTACTATAAATGAATTTTGTGTCTCAAAAATAAAGAATTCGGTTTTTTCAAATTTATGGGTTTTATTCAAGGTTTTCAAGATATCTTGAAAACCAAAAATGGTAGAAGAATGTAAGTGCCATTTTCGGAATCAGTATCGCAAAACCGTCTAGGAAAGTGAAAATTGAACTGTGTAATTTTTTTTATTCATTTTGTATAGAAGAACTCAATATTAACGTTAAAAATTGCAATTTTTACACTTATAACAAAAAAAGCAAGAAAACCGCCATTACTGGAATAAAGAGGACGTGCTTTACTATCACTGTGCAAATTTTCGAGAAAAAAAAAGATGGTGTTTTTGAGAAAATTAGCATTTTTATTTAAAATATAAACATCAATTTTAAGGAAAGTAAGGGTTAAACAATTTTTTTTTTAATTATTACTTAAAAGAATTTCATTGTGCACCAAATAAATTTTGATTCATGTAAATCAGTTGATAAATAAAGAAATGCGGTTGAAAAAACCGATTAAACTCCATGAATTTTTCAAAATTAAATTTTCGGCAAAATTCCTACAAAACGCCATAAAATCCCCAATTTTGGTCCAAACCAAAAAAAAAAATACGTGTTCCCTTATTTTGATTGTAGAAAAATATTTTGCTAGTTTGAAGTTGATTTGCAAACCTAAGTGCACACTCACCGGATGAATTGAAATGGAATCAGTCTTATCGAGATCAAATTCGGACGTCCATTAAGTTAGCAAAGCGAAAAAAATGGCAGAGCTGAAAAAAAAAAATGCCATAATTCTAAGCTAATTTTGGGTCCAAACGCCGAATTTTAGGCTCTTCATTTCTTTAAAAAAAAAGTTTGCTCTGCTAGCTTAAGCTTATGGACTGATCCGCGGCCAAAGGCCGCTTCGAAGCCGGAGTTGGATTTTTGGGAGTTTTAAATCCTGAGCTGCGGCCGTAGGCCGCCCACTTACCACTACTTTTATGTAATTTACTGTTGTTGTAGTAGTAGTGAATTTGTTGTTGCAAAGTTGTTGTTGTTGTTGTTGTAAAGTTGTTGTTGGTGTTGTTGTTGTTGTTGATGATGTTGTTGTTGTTGGTGTTGTTGTTGTTGTTGTTGATGTTGTTGGTGTTGGTGTTGTTGTCGTTGTTTTTTTTTTTTTTTTTGTCTGGAATTGTTATTAAAAGTTCCTTATTTCAAGAAAATTGATTTGTTCCTCTTATTTTTTTAAATGAAAAGCTTTTCTTTTGGCGATGGGGCATTTAAATAGCCTATAATTAGCCTATAATTATTGACAACTTACTTTAGTTCAATATACGTTCCGTATGTGTTTTCTCGACAACAGCTGTTTCAAAACAACAAATCTTAATTTATGCAAAAATTGAAAAAGCCACGTTAGAACGCGCATAGGCAAGGCGCCTGTGTAGTGACATTTAAGTACGCGTAACTTTTTTATTAATGATAAGTTCCTCCAATTTTTTTCTATAGAAATGTTGTGCAGATTTCAGAGAACATTTCTGTGTAAAAATTTTGTTTTTATTTATCTATAGGTATAGCTTAAATAGAGCGGATCAAATTGTTCGAAACCATATTTTTTGACCTGGTAACATCCAGTTTCGGATTCTACGTCAAATTTCATGTAAAAAACTCCTATTGACCATGTATGTGCGGTGAATTTCGAGGCGCCTTAAAATCGTTTGAAGTTTTGAGTGTTTTTTTCTACTGCGAGATTGTCTTTGAAAATTTAGATCTTCCGAACGATTTATTGTAGTACAATGATCTTGGCTTCTTTGGAAAGGTGTTGCTGCGTTTTATCAATTTATGGCTAATTTTTTGAAAAACGTTATCGGGTTCTAAAGTTATGACCTTCTGAATGCAGATATATGAAAAATGTATGCTAAATGTATTAGAAATCACATCTTCTTCGAATAAAAAATTTTAACTTTTAAATTTTTTTATAGTGCATAATAATACCTTTCTTACAAGGTTCTATTCATCAAGATACGACTAGCCATTCCAAAGCTATGACACTTTTGAATGAAGTCAGTTGAGAACTTCATACAAAGTGTATTAAAAATCACATCTTCTTCGAAAAAAAAAAATGTAACTTTAAAATTTTTTATAGCGCATAAAAATACCTTCCTTATGCAGGTCTGTTTTTCAAGATACGGCTAGCCATTCCAAAGTTATGATCTTTTCAATGAAAGCAGATTCTGAATTTAGTGTATGAACAAACGAAATATTTGTTCTGCTAATTTAGAAGCAAGTAATTGAGTAGGTTTATTCACTAAATCCGAAATAGAGTGGTCATTTTTCATCCGATCTTGGACCGCGAGGGCTCAAAATTTTTGTAATAAAATACGTTATTGATGAAAATAATAAAATTTTTACTTTCTAAATTTTTCAGTCCGGAAATGGGTTCTGTATAATATTGAGA